>CM061750.1:190356332-190854612 GCA_030979885.1 Lolium multiflorum | reverse complement strand
CTGCTGCCCCACCATCGTCGACAGAGATCGGGTGTAGAAGGCCGCCTAGCCATAGTGTGTAAGCAAGATCCCTGCGGCCTCGCCCTAGCAGTGGTACTGCGCTAGACGGCGCGCAAGAGTCCAGGCAGGGGTTCACGCCAGCATGTACGTGTACATGATCGGGTGCAGGAGTCCATGCCGGTATGTACGTGACCAGGCATCATTGGTCTTGCCAGGGCGTCATTGGCGGTGGTGCCGGTCCGCCGCGATGAGGGTGAGGAACCACGCTGAAGCGGTGCATGGGGCCTAGATTTCAACCTGTCAGCAATGGCGGGTGCCGGGTGCGGCTCAAGGAGGAGTGTTCTAGATGAAAAAACGGGCCTAGGCGCGGACCTGGGGCAGTCGAACAATCGCCGGTGGTGTAAATTCGGGAGGAGTCGTTCCGCTCCGATCCAATTCAATTCGATTATAGAATCTTGTCGCCGTCCATGGCGAATCGCTGCCGGCGCGGCCTCCTGGAGCAGCTCAACGTTATGTCCTTGTCTGACGTCTTTTTCCTAGAAGTGGAATCGAGAAACCTTTGATGCCTCCCGGCGTGTGTACTACTGTAGGTATGGGATACGATACGATGCGCTATTTGAGGACGCTCGATCGGGGTTGCGGTGGGACTCTTTACTCTGGGGACTCCATACTCTTCCCGGTTAGTGTGAGAGGCCGGCGACAACGGACCAAGCTGACGAAGGAAACGGTACGGACGAAACCGGACCAAACCGCGGAAACCCTTCTCCCTTTATTATTATTTATTATTAGGTATAGAGGTATAGATATGAATGGTTCTTACGTAAGTTTTCAAATCTTTAGAAATATGATTTTCGCCAAGTTTTCAAATGTGGTATCATATGTACCTAGGGCCATACTAGTATTTTTCCTGCAAGCAAGATCTAATTTCGCCAAGGTTGGTTTGTTCTTCATTGACTGATAATTATTGTGGACCTGGAGCTGCTTCATAATAAGACCACAAACTAGCTGACAGAGCTAAGCTACCTGATGATGTACACATTGTGCTCCGGCCGTACACCACGTCCACATACAACGTGGAAATGAATGGAGCCAGAATTCTTGAGAGATTCAGGGACGCGCCGCTGAAATCTAGTTTGGCTAAGAAAATGAAATCATAACTGAGAAAGAACAACTTCTCAAGCACATATTGATCTTACAGTACATTTTTTTCACGGCACGATTCATTTTATGTACGCATTTATCATGTCAATATTAATGTTTTTCAATAAAAATGAAAGATATGATGTGTCATTTTCAATAAGCTTTTCAATATTTTGGATCTTTTAAGGAGTTTTTCTAAGTATCTTAGACATCATTTCTTGATGAGACGGATTTTCAAAGCCTTGATGAGACTTTTTCGGAGGAAGAGGTGAAGGTCGCCATCAATCAAATGCCTAGTGACAAGGCCCCAGGTCCGAATGGTTTCACCGGTGCTTTCCTAAATAGATGTTGGGACACAATCATAGTAGATGTGATGGACGTCATCCAACTTTTTGAAAGCCTCCATGCGGAAATTTTTCATTTGCTTAACTCCGCTAGTATTTCGTTGTTGCCAAAGAAGGATGGGGCGGAACATGTGTCTGACTACCATCCTATTAGTTCGATCCATGCGATTGCTAAAATCATCTCCGAGATGCTTGCCACAAGACTTGGACCTCTCATAAATAATCTAGTATCCAACGCCCAAAACGCCGTCATCAAGAAAAGAAGCATCCATGGAAAAATTTGTATGTGACAACCTCGCAACAAGATTCCGCAAAAGCAAGACGCCGGCCCTTCTATTCAAACTTTACATCCGAAAATCTTTTGACTCCGTTCATTGGGAGTACATTATTGATCTTCTTCATCGCGGGGGTTTCCCAAGTTGATTCCGCAATTGGATTGTGGCCCTTCTAACAAACTCAACCTCGAGAATCCTTCCAAATGGGGTTGCCGATTCTGATAATGCCTCCAACGTGATCATAATTTCTTGCGTTCCATGCTACTTTTTATTGATGATATCACATGTTTTATACATTATATGTCATATTTATGCATTTTCTGAACTAACCTATTAACAAGATGTCAAAGTGTCAGTTGCTGTTTTCTGGTGCTTTTGGTTTCAGAAATCCTAGTAAAGAAATATTCTCGAATTGGACGAAACAAACGCCCATGGTCCTATTTCTGCACGAAGCTTCCAGAAGACCGAAGACCTAACGAAGTGGGGCCAAGAGGTGGGGAGGGATAGGGCGGCGGGGCCCAGGCCCCGGCCGCCGACCTATCCCCTGGGCCCCCGTGTGGCCCCCTCGCGTTGACCCTCCGCCTACTTAAAGCTTCCGTCGCGAACCCCAAGACCGAGAGCCACGATACGAAAACCCACAGACGCCGCCGCGAATCCCATCTCGGGGATTCTGGAGATCGCCTCTCCCGCACCCTGTCGGAGAGGGGATCCATCTCCCGGAGGACTCTACACCGCCATGGTCGCTCCGGAGGATGAGAGTAGTCCACCGGACCATGGGTCCATAGGCGTAGCTAGATGGTCGTCTTCTCCTTGTTGTGCTTCATTATGGATCTGTGAGCTGCCCAACCATCAAGATCATCTATCTGTCGTACTATATGTTGTGTTTGTCGATCCGATGGATAGAGAGTACTATGATTATGGTGATTATCAATCTATTGTTCATGTGTTGTTTATGATCTTGCATGCTCTCCGTTGTTAGTAGAGTGCTCTGGCCAAGTTTTTACTCTTAACTCCAAGAGGGAGTATTTATGCTCGATAGTGGGTTCATGCCTCCATTGAATCTCGCGGGACAGTGACAGAAAGTTCTAAGGTTGTGGATGTGCTGTTGCCACTAGGGATAAAACATTGGATGCTATGTCTAAGGATGTAGAGTTGTTGATTACATTACGCACCATATTTAATGCAATTGTCTGTTGGGCTTTGCAACTTAATACTGGAGGGGGTCTTGACGATAACCTGAAGGTGGACTCTTTAGGCATAGATGCAGCTTGGATGGCGGTCTATGTTCTTTGTCGTAATGCCCAATTAAATCTACCATATTTACCATGTCATGTATATGCATTGTTATGCCTTTCTCTATTTGTCAATTGCCCGACCGTAATTTGTTCACCCAACATGCTTTTATCTTATGGAGACACCTCTTAGTGAACTGTGGACCCCGGTCCTATTCTTTACATAGCATACAATCTACTTACTTTATATTTTCTTTTGCAAACATCTTCCATCGATACGTTTAATCCTTTGTTACAAGAAGTCGGTGAGATTGACAACCTCACTGCTGCGTTGGAAGTACTTGGGCTGTGCTGTGCAGGTTCCTATTGGCGCCGGAATCCCCAGTGTTGCGCCGCATCACATTTCGCGACCATCAACCTTCAACGTGCTTGGTGCTCCTGCTCCGATTAAACCTTGGTTTCTTTCTGAGGGAAAACTTGCTACTGTGCGCATCATACCTTCCTCTTTGGGGTTCCCAACGAACGTGTGAGTTACACGCCATCAGTTTTTTTTATCCGTTGTCTGGGAGATCAAGACACGCTCGCAAGGGGAGTCTCCACTTCTCAATCTCTTTACTTTGTTTTTGTCTTTACTTTTTTTTTATTTTATTTATTACTTTGTTTGCTGCACTAAATCAAAATACAAAAAAATTAGTTGCTAGTTTTACTTTATTTACTGTCTTGCTCTCTATATCAAAAACACAAAAAAATTAGTTACTCTCATTTACTTTATCTAGTTTGCTTTATTTAATTGCTAAAATGGCCAACCCTGAAAAATACTAAGTTGTGTGACTTCACAAATGCAAATAATAATGATTTCTATGCACACCTATTGCTCCTTGACCTGCTACTACAGCAGAATTTTTGAAATTAAACCTGCGCCTTACTAAATCTTGTCATGAGAGATCAATTTTCCGTGCTAGTTCTGATGATGCTGCTGTCCATCTCAATAATTTTGTTGAACCTTGTGAAATGCAAAAGTATAAAGATGTAGATGGTGATATTATTAAATTGAAAGTGTTTCCTTTCTTATATTAAGAGGAAGAGCTAAAGATTGGTTGCTATCTTTGCCTAAGAATAGTATTGATTCATGGACTAAATGCAAGGATGCTTTTATTGGTAGATATTATCCTCCGCTAAAATTATATCTTTGAGAAGTAGCATAATGAATTTTAAGCAATTAGATACTGAACGTGTTGCTCAAGCATGGGAGAGAATGAAAACTTTGGTAAAGAATTGCCCAACCCATGGACTCGACTACTTGGATGATCATCCAAACCCTTCTATGCAGGACTAAATTTTTTCTACGCGGAATTTATTGGATTCAGCTGGTCGGAGGTACCCTTATGTCCATCACATTGGGGCGGCTACAAAATCTTTTTGATGATATGATGATAAATTACTCGAAATGGCACCGGAAAGGAGCTCCACAAGGTAAAGGTAAAGGTAAAATTCTCGTTGAAGAAACCTCTTTCCTTGAGTGATAAGATTGATGTGATTATGTCTATGCTTGTGAATGGTAGATCTAATGTAGATCCAAATAATGTTCCCTTTAGCTTCATTGGTTGCTCAAGAAGAAATGTTGATGTGAATTTCATTAAAAATAATAATTTCAACAACAATGCTTATAGGAACAACTCTCGTAATAACTATAGGCCATATCCTTCTGCTAATGGTAATGGTTATGGTAATTCTATGGGAATTCTTACAATAATAATAGGAGTGTACCCTCTTGTCTTGAAGCTATGCTTAAAGAATTTATTAGTACACAAACTGCTTTTAACAAATCTGTTGAAGAAAAGCTTGATAAAATTGATACTATCGCTTCTAGAGTTGATAGACTTGCCTCTCGATGTAAATCTTTTAAAAATTGAAAGTTATGCCTAATAATGATATTGATAATAAGATTACTAATAGAATAAATGCCATCCAAGTTAGAATTAATGAGAATATAAGATTAATGTGGCTGAAACTGCGTGCCAGGTGGGATAGAGAAGAAAATGAAAAACTAGCTAAAGAGAATAATGTAGCTAAAGTTTGAACTATTACCACCACTAGTAAATGCTAATTCTTCACATGTTGCTGCACCTCCTACTATCAATGGTAATATAATTGGTGTTGGCAATGTTTCTACTCCTAGTGCAAAGCGAACAAACCTGCCTGAAATTGCTAAAACTGCTGAAACTGCTTGTGATAAATCACAGTTTCCAACCTGGGAATAATGATCTCCATTGCTGTAGCTCATAATGATTTAGATTTTGATGATTGCCACATCTCTCAAGTTATAAAGTTCTTACAAAAACTTGCTAGAAGTCCCAATGCTAGTGCTATAAATTTAGCCTTTACAAAAACATATTACAAATGCTCTCATAAAAGCTAGAGAAGAGAGAAACCAAAACTTAAACTTCTATTCCTAGAAAGAAGATGGTTGGAGCCCATCATTAAAATGAAATTCAATGACTTTTGAATGTAATGCTGAGAAGCTCACTGTTATTTTCCAGTATGCCTAAAAAGATTTATGATACGCTTGACTGCCACCATTGAAGAATTGTTATTTGGATGTTAATCTTGCCATAATGTTAAAAAGAAACCTTTTGGGAGGATTGATACGTGCATATTACGGTTAGAAGAATATGAACTTTGTCCCCGTTTGATTTTGTTGTCTTGGATTTTCAATGCAATGCATCTTGTCCAATTGTGTTAGGAAGACCTTTTCTTGAACCGTTGGTGCTGATATTGATATGAGGGAAGGTAATATTAAATATCAATTTCCCTCTCAAGAAAGGTATGGAACACTTCCTAGAAAGAGAATGAAGTTGCCTTTTGATTCTATTATTAGAACAAGCAGATGTTGATGCTTCTAGATTTCACAATACTTGATTTGCAACTTTCTGCGCCTAGCTGAAAGGCGTTAAAGAAAAGCGCTTATGGGAGACAACCATGTTTTTACCTACAGCAATTTTTTGTTTTGTTGAGTCTTGGAAGTTGTTTACTACTGTAGCAACTTCTCCTTATCATATTTGCTTCTTTTTGTGCCAAGTAAAGTTTCTATGTCAAAGTTGATGTTATATTTGGATTCGCTTGGCAGAAACAGCATTGCTGTCTGTCACGAATCTGGGTATACCCTCTGTAGAAAATTCTAAAAATCTGCCAATTTACGAGCGCAATCCTCAGATATGTACGCAACCTGCATTAGTTTTGAGTTTTTCCATTTGAGCAAGTCTGGTGCCATTTATAATTTGTCTTTACGGGACTGTTCTGTTTTTGACAGATTCTGCCTTTTTATTTCGCATTGCCTCTTTGGCGATTGTTGGATTTATTTTTGATCCATTAATGTCCAATCAGGAGCATTATGCAATGTCCAGAAGTGAAAATAATGATTGTGTCACCTCTGAATGAGTGAATTATTAATGATGCACTAACCCTCTAATGAGTTTGCTTGAAGTTTGGTGTGAAGGAAGTTTTCAAGGGTCAAGAGAGGAGAATGATATACTATGATCAAGAGGAGTGAAAGCTCTAAGCTTGGGGATGCCCCCTGGTTCACCCCCTGCATATTTTAAGAAGACTCAAGCGTTTAAGCTTGGGGATGCCCAAGGCATCCCCTTCTTCATCGACAACATCATCAAAGTTCCTCCCCGAAACTATATTTTTATTCAGTCACATCTGGTGTTCTTTACTTGGAGCGTCTGTTTGTTTTCGTTTTTGTTTTTGTTTGAATAAGATGATCCTAGCATCCACTTTGTGGGAGAGAGACACGCTCCGCTGTTGCATATGGACACATGTGTCCTTAGGGTTTACTCATAATGTTCAAGGCGAAGTTTCTTCTTCGTTAATTTGTTATATGGTTGGAATTGGAAATGCTACATGTAGTAATTCTAAAAAATGTCTTGATAATGTGATACTTTGCAATTGTTGTGCTCATGTTTGCTCTTGCATCATATACTTTGCACCCATTAATGAAGAAATACATAGAGCTTGCTAAAATTTGATTTGCATATTTGGTTTCTCTAAGGCCTCTCTACATAATATCTAGTATTGAGTTTTGAACAACAAGGAAGACAGTGTAGAGTCTTATAATGTTTGCAATATATGTTTTTTATGTGAGTTTTGCTGCACTTGTTCATCCTTGAGTTTGCTTCAAATAACCTTTTGCTAGCCTAGTCCTTGTATCGAGAGGGAATACTTCTGTGCATCCAAAATCCTTGAGCCAAATCCACGATGCTACTTGTGTCCACCATACCTACCTACTACATGGTATTTCTCCCCGCCATTCCAAAGTAAATTGCTTTGAGTGCTACCTTTAAAAATTCCATCATTCACCTTTGCAATAGATATCTCTTCATATGGGACAAAATAGCCTTAAAAACTATCGTAGTATTGAATATGTACTTATGCACTTTATATATTTTATTAAGTTGCTTGTTGTGCGATAACCATGCTTCGGGGGAACGCCATCAACTATTGTTGAATATCATGTGAGTTGCTATGCATGTCCGTCTTGTCTGAAGGATCTATCATTTAGTGGTTGGAGCATGCAAAATTGTTAGAGAAGAACATTGGGCCGCTTACTAAAGCCATGAACCATGGTTGAAGTTTCAGTTTTGGACATTTATCCTCAATCTCATATGAGAATAATAATCATTGCTACATGCTTATGCATTTAAGAGGAGTCCATTATCTGCTGTCCATGTTGTCCCGGTATGGATGTCTAAGTTGAGAATAATCAAAGCGAGAAATCCAACGAGCATTCTCCTTGGACTTTTGTACAGGCGGCAGTGAGGTACCCCTTTGTGACACTTGGTTGAAACATGGCATGCGAAGACCCAGAGTCCAAGCTAAGTAGGACGAGGTGCGGGCACTATTAGTACTGGGTGCGTGAGGCTTGCAACTTGTAAGATATAATTTTCATAACTCATATGCTTTACTCCGCGCTGACAAAATTGTTTCATGTTTTCAAAATAAAAGCTCTAGCACAAATACAAAGAATCGATGCTTTCCTCTTTGAAGGACCATTCTTTTACTTTTATTGTTGAGTCAGCTTTACCTATCTCCTTCCACCTTAAGAAGCAAACACTTGTGTGAACTGCATTGATTCCTACATACTTGCATATTGCACTTGTTATTACTTTATATACAATATCCATGAGATATACATGTTACAAGTTGAAAGCAACCGCCGAAACTTAATCTTCCTATGTGTTGCTTCAACACCTTTACTTTGATTTATTGCTTTATGAGTTAACTCTATGCAAGACTTATTGATGCTTGTCTTGAAGTACTATTCATGAAAAGTCTTAACTTTATGATTCAGTTGTTTACTCACGTCATTACCTTTGCTTTGATCGGTGCATTCATTACATATGCTTACAACAGTATGATCAAGATTATGATGGCATGTCACTGCAAAAGATTATCTTTGTTATCGCTTTACCCTCGCTTCGATTAGCGTAATCATGCTTAGATGCCGACACGCCTCCAACGATTTCCAATTTCTTATGTTCCACGCTACCTTATCGATGATACCCTACATGTTTTATGACATTATATGTCATATTTATGCATTTTCCGAACTAACCTATTAACAAGATGCCGAAGAGCCGCTTGCTGTTTTCTTTTTGGTTTCGTAAATCCTAGTAAAGAAATATCTCGGAATTGGACGAAATCCGCCCAGGGTCCTATTTTGCACGGGCTTCCAGAAGACCGAAGACTCTAACGGCGGCTATCAGGAGGCCGTGGGTGGGGCCGGCGCGCCCGGTGCCCCCGCCGCCTCGACCTATCTCCGGGCCCCCGTGTGGCCCCCTCGCGCTGACCCTCCGCCTACTTAAAGCTTCCGTCGCGAAACCCCGAGTCGCGAGCCACGACACGCAAAACCTTCCCAGAGACGCGCCGCGAATCCCATCTCGGGACTGAGACCGCCCCTCCGGCACCCCCGCTCGAGAGGGGATCCATCTCCGAGGAGCTCCACACTCATGGTCGCCTCTCCGGGAGTGATGAGTGAGAAGTCCACCCCCTCGGACCATGGGTCCATAGCAGAGCTAGATGGTCGTCTTCTCCTTGTTGTGCTTCATTGTTGGATCTTGTGAGCTGCCTAACATGATCAAGATCATCTATCTGTAATACTATATGTTGTGTTTGTCGGGATCCGATGGATAGAGAGTACCATGATTATGGTGATTATCAATCTATTGTTCATGTGTTGTTTATGATCTTGCATGCTCTCCGTTATTAGTAGAGGCTCGCCAAGTTTTTACTCTTAACTCCAAGAGTGGGAGTATTTATGCTCGATAAGGGGTTCATGCCTCCTGGGACAATGACATGAAGTTCTAAGGTTGTGATGTGCTTGCCACTAGGGATAAAACATTGATGCTATGTCTAAGGATGTAGTTGTTGGTTTACACACACCATACTTAATGCAATTGTCTCTGGCTTTGCAACTTAATCCGGAGGGGGTTCGGCCGATAACCCGAAGGTGGACTTTTTAGGCATAGATGCATTTGGATGGCGGTCTATGTTCTTTGTCGTAATGCCCAATTAAATCTCACTATATTTACCATGTCATGTATATGCATTGTTATGCCTTTCACTATTTGTCAATTGCCCGACTGTAATTTGTTCACCAACATGCTTTTATCTTATGGGAGAGACACCTCTAGTTAACTGTGGACCCCGGTCCTATTCTTTACATAGCATACAATCTACTTGTTTTACTGTTTTCTTTGCAAACATCTTCCACTCGATACGTTTAATCCTTTGTTACAGCAAGCCGGTGAGATTGACAACCTCACTGTTTCGTTGGGACAAAGTACTTGAAGTTGTTGTGCAGTTCCTAGTTGGCGTAATCCCCGGTGTTGCGCCGCATCACATTCACCATCAACCTTCAACGTGCTTCTTGGCTCCTCCTGGTTCGATTAAACTTTGGTTTCTTTCTGAGGGAAAACTTGCTACTGTGCGCATCATACCTTCCTCTTGGGGTTCCCAACGAACGTGTGAGTTACACGCCATCAAGCTCCCATTAGACACATGCACGGGCTGCGACAATGGAACCCTCTATCCCCGCTTCTCTTTGTCATTGCTATTGACCACCCCCCCCCCCTCACTCAAATTTTGGAGAATGCAACCTCGCATGGCCTCCACAAGATTCGGGGTAGGATTCCATCTTGAGAAGATCTCTTTATGCGGATGATGCAGCCGTGTTTGTGGCTCCGATCAAGGAAGATATTGTGAACTTGGCAACAATTCTTGACAACTTTGGTTACGTCACCAGCCTTCGCACCAACTTCCATAAGAGCTAGGTGGTGCCCATAAGATGCGATGAGTTGAATCTTGTGTAGGATAACGTAGCATAGAAAACAAAAATTTTCCCACGGCGAACACGCAATCCAAGCCAAGATGCAATCTCTAGAAGTCGGTAGCAACGAGGGGATTGTCGAGACTCACCCTTGAAGAGCTTCCAAAGCCTACAAGAGGAGGCCTCTTGTTGCTGCGGTAGACGTTCACTTGCCGCTTGCAAAAGCGTCGTAGAAGATCTTTTGATCACGACGTGTTCCGGCGCCATCGAACGGCAAAGACACTCCGTACTCGGCCTGGCTAACACGTTCGCTGTTGATGAAGACGACGTCCACCTCCCCGCTCCAGCGGGCAGCGGAAGTAGTAGCTCCTTGAATCCGACAGCACGACGGCGTGTGGTCGGGTGGCGGTGTAGAAGTCCCGCGGAGCTTCGCTATGCGGGTAATATGAAGTGGAGGAGCAAAGCCAGGTTTGGGAGGGGGTGGCCGGCCACTCCTATGGGGCGGCCAGCTTGTGGTCTTGGGGTTACGCCCCTCCCAGCCCTTTGCTATGACATAGGTGACCCAATGTTTGGTCAGCCTTCGAATAAGCACCGAAACCAAACCTTCCATATGGTAAATCCTCTCCCACTAGAGGTGGAATTCCCACCCTTCCTTGGGGTGGCTCATCAAGGTGGAGTCCACTTGGGACTCCTCCCCACTAGGGGTGGGTCCGCCATGGAGGTGGAGTCCCATGTGGACTCCACCTTCCTGTGTGTCTTCCCGGACTTTTCTAGAACCTTCTAGAACCTTCCATAGTCCCTTCCGCATCATTTATTCACATAAAATGACATCCTATATATGAATCTTATTCTCCGACCATTCCGAACTTCCTCGTGATGTCCGGGATCCTAAACCACTCCCAACAAATATTCCAACTTCATTCCATATTCAAGTACTACCATTTCAACATCCAACTTTAAGTGTGTCACCCTACGGTTCGTGAACTATGCGGACATGGTTGAGTACTCAATCCGACCAATAACCAATAGCGGGATCTGGAGATCCATAATGGCTCCCACATATTCAACGATGACTTTAGTGATCGAATGAACCATTCACATACGCTACCAATTCCCTTTGTGTCACGATATTTTACTTGTCCGAGGTTTGATCATCGGTATCACACTATACCTTGTTCAACCTCGTCTCCTGACAAGTACTCTTTACTCGTATCGTGGTATGTGGTCTCTTATGAACTTATTCATATGCTTGCAAGACATTTAGACGACATTCCACCGAGGAGGGCCCAGAGTATATCTATCCGTCATCGGGATGGACAAATCCCACTATTGATCCATATGCCTCAACTCATACTTTCTGGCCGGATACTTAATCCCACCTTTATAACCACCCATTTACGCAAAGGCGTTTGATGTAATCAAAGTACCTTTCCGGTATAAGTGATTTACATGATCTCATGGTCATAAGGACTAGGTAACAATGTATTGGAGGTAGTAGCAAATAACTTAATGACGTTATGATCTTATGCTACGCTTAATTGGGTGTGTCCATTACATCATTCATACTGATATAACCTTGTTATTAATAAGATCTAATCGTTCATGATTATGAAACTAATCATCCATTAATCCACAGTTAGTTAAGAGGCTTACTAGGGACTCTTTGTTTGTTTACATATCACACATGTAATAAATGTGTCGCTTAATACAATTATAGCATGGTATATAAACTTTATCAAACATAAAGATATATAATAACCACTTTTATTATTGCCTCGGCATATCTCCAACAGTCTCCCACTCTGCACTAGAGTCAATAATCTAGATTACATTGTAATATACCTAACACCCATGGCATTCTGTGTTGGTCATGCTTTGCCCTAGGAGAGCTTTAGTCAACGGATCTCTACATTCAGATCAGTGTGTACTTTGCAAATCTTTACTTCCTCCATCTTCGATGTACTCTCGCGAATCGAGTGGTTTTTTGGCATATGCTTCAGCCTCCTTGTGAGCTTTTTCAGTGTGCATTGGCTATGGCACCCATGTTATCACAATGAGATGACAAATGGGTCCAATGCACTAGGAACCACACCGAGCCTCCGTACTGAACTTCTTCATCCATACCGCTTCTGATGAAGCCTCTCAAGCCGCTATGTACTCCGATTCTCTTGAGGATTTCGCCACCGTGCCGCTTGGAGCTGCACCAGCTTATCGCAGCACCATTCAATATAAACACGTACCTGCATTGTGACTTAGTCGTCATAGACTGTTCAACCCTTGCATCGTGTAACTTGTTGGCAACTAGCTCTTGGTCACCTCCATAACAAAGAAACATATCCTTAGTTCTTTCAAGTACTTCAGGATACTCCTGATCGCCGTCCGTGTTCCATTCTCGGATCACTTTGATATCTCAGTTAAACTAACATCAAAGATGTGCTATATCCGGTCTTGTACATAGCATGGCATACATGATAGAGCCTACTCGCGAGGCATAGGGGATCTGACTCATCCTTTCTTCTTCTGCCGTAGCCGGTCCTTGAGTCTTACTCACACCTTGCCCGGTAACATAGGTAAGAATCCTTTTTTACTTTCGTCCATTCTAAACTTTCGTAATCTTGTCCAGGTATGTACTTCCGTGATAGCCCTATTAGACGTCTTGATTCATCTCTATAAATCTTGATGCCTAATATGTATGATGCTTCACCAAGGTCTTTCATTGAAAACTATTATTCAAATAACCGTTTACACGCCTAATAGTTCTATATCATTCCCAATCAATAATAAGGTCATCTACATATAATATTAGGAATGCTAAAGAGCTCCCACTCACTTTCTTACTTTCTTGTAAATACATGCCTCTCCATGACACCGTATAAACCCGAAGCTCTTAATACCTTATCAAAGCGTCGGCTCCAACTTCTCGATGCTTGCTTCACTCCATAGATTGAACGCGAAGTTTGCATACTTTGTCAGCATTTCTTAGGATCGACAAAACCTTTGGGTTGTACCATATACAACTCTTCCCCAATGTCTCCATTATGAACGCTCGTTGACATCCATCTCATTAAATCTCATAATCGAAAATGCAGCTATTGCTAACAAAATCCTCACAGGTTTTAGCTTCGCACAGTACAGGTGAGAAAGTCTCATCGTAGTCAACACCTTTGGAATTTGTCGGAAACCCTTTTGCGACAAGTCGTACTTTATAGACGTGATTACCATCAGCATCTGCTTTTCTCTTGAAGATCCATTTATTCTCGACAGCCTTAAGGCTATCGGTAAGCCTACCAAAGTCCATACTTTTGTTATCATACACATGGATCCCATTTCGGATTTGCGGCTTTTGCCATTCGTTGTAACTGGCTCATCATCGCCTACCATACGTCACAGGTCCTCACTACGCTGTTATCCACAATCATGACATTTGGGACAGGGATCATACCAATCAGGAGAGACCATCCCTGCCCATCTAAGCGTGGGTTCAGTAGCTGTCTCATTTGAAGTTTCTATGATCATTATCATTAGCTTCCTTCCTCGCGTTTGTAGGTGGTACAGAACATTTTCCCAGATCGCGTTACTTGATCAACGAAAGAGAGATTCTTCATCCATCGATATTCTACTTTTCTTCCAGTCACTTCTTTAAGGAGAAATTTTTCTCAAAAAGAACTATTTAAGAATTAAAGATCTTGTCGTGGATCTCGGTGGATAGAAAGTGTACCTATTATCGCGATGAAAACACGTCCGTTAACCCCAAGTGGAAGGTATGATGCGATAGAAATAAGTCTTCTTCAAGATGAAAACGCTGTGTCGACCGAATCAAAAGAGGGTTTCAAGTAATATCATGAAATATATCGCAGTGTGATGCTGGCGCAACACCAGGGATTCGGCCAACTAGGAACCCGTACAACACAAACTAAAGTATTTTTGCTCCCAACTAAATGTTGAGGTTATTAATCTCACCGCTTATTGTGAATAAAATATCAAATTAATATGAAGATGTCAGAAGAAAAACAGTAAAACAAGTATTGTATGCAGGAAAGAATAGGACCGGGGTCCACAGCTCACTGAGGTGTCTCTCCATAAGATAAAAGCATGTTGGTGAACAAATTACAAATGGGGTAATTGACAAATAGAGAAAGGCATAATAATGGTATATACATGACATGGTAAATATAGTGAGATTTAATTGGGCATTACGACAAAGAACATAGGACCGCCATCCAACTCGCATCTATGCTTTGTGTCCACCTTCGTGTTATCGTCCAACCCCTCCAGTATTAAGTTGCAAAGCAAAAGACAATTGCATTAAGTATCAGCGTAATGTAATCACTAACCACATCCTTAGACATAGCATCAATGTTTTATCCCTAGTGGCAACAGCACATCACAACCCTTAGAACTTTCTGTCACCGTCCTAGGTGTCAATGAAGGTGACCCAATTATCGATATAATTACTCCTCTTGGAGTTAAGAGTAAAAAACTTGGCCAGAGCCTCTACTAACAACGGAGAGCACAAGATCATAAACAACACATGAACAATAGATTGATAATCACCATAATCATATGTCTCATCCATCGGATCCCACAAACACAACATATAGAATTGGCTGTGACAGATGATCTTGATCATGTTAGGCAGCTCACAAGATCCAACAATGAAGCACAACAAGGAGAAGACGACTATCTAGCTACTGCTATGGATGGTACAGGGGTGAACTACTCACTCATCACTCCGAGGCGATCATGGCGATGAAGAGTCCTCCGGGAGATGAATCCCCTCCGGCAGGGTGGCGATCTCCCGAATCCCCGAGATGGGATTCGCTGCGTGGCGCTCGTAGTTAGTTTTCCGTATCGTGGGGTTCTCAGCAGATCAAGCCACACGGGAGCTTTAAGTAGGCGGAAGGTCAACGCGAGGCGCCACACGAGGGCCAAAGAGGCCGCGCGCCAAGGGTTGGGCCGCGCCGCACCCCGCTGCCTCGTGCCCCACTTCTCAGGGTCTTCTTGTCTTCTAGCTTCTTTCGTGCAAAATAGGACCCCGGGGCGAAGCCTGGCCCAATTCCGAGAATATTTCTTTACTAGGATTTCTGAAACCAAAAACAGCAGAAAATGAAGAACCGTCTCTTCGGCATCTTGTTAATAGGTTAGTTCCAAATGCATAAATATGACATATAATGTGCATAAAACATGTAGGTATCATCAATAAAGTAGCATGGAACATAAGAAATTATCGATACGTTGGAGGACGCATCAGCATCCCCAAGCTTAGTTCTGCTCGTCCCGAGCAGGTAAAACGAGCACAATAAAGATAATTTCTGAAGTGACATGCCATCATAATCTTGATCATACTATTTAAAAACATATGTAATGAATGCGGCGAGCGATTAAAACAAAGGTAATGACATGAGTAAACAAGTGAATCATATGACAAAGACTTTTCATGAATAATAAGTACTTCAAGACAAGCATCAATAAGTCTTGCATAAGAGTTAACCCATAAAGCAATAAATCAAAGTAAAGGTGTTGAAGCAACACATAAGAAGATTAAGTTTCAGCGGCTGCTTTCAACTTGTAACATGTATATCTCATGGATATTGTCAACATAAAGTAATATAACAAGTGCAATATGCAAGTATGTAGGAATCAATGCACAGCTCACACAAGTGTTTGCTTCTTGAGGTGGAGACAGATAGGTAAACTGACTCAACAATAAAAGTAAAAGAATGGTCCTTCAAAGAGGAAAGCATCGATTGTTGTCTATTTGTGCTATAGCTTTTATTTTGAAAACATGAAACAATTTTGTCAACGTAGTAATAAAGCATATGAGTTATGTAAATTATATCTTACAAGTTGCAAGCCTCACGCATAGTATACTAATAGTGCCCGCACCTCGTCCTACTTAACTTGGACTACCGGATCTCTGCATGCCATGTTTCAACCAAGTGTCACAAAGGGGTACCTCCATGCCGCCTGTACAAAGGTCCAAGGAGAATGCTCGCATTTTCGATTTCTCGCTTTTGATTATTCTCAACTTAGACATCCATACCGGGACAACATGGACAATGGATAGCCTCCTTAATGCATAAGCATGTAGCAAAGTTATTATTCTCATATGAGATTTGAGGACATATGTCCAAAACTGAAACTTCCACCATGATTCATGGCTTTAGTTAGCTGCCCAACGGTCCTTCTCTAACAATTTTGCATGCTCCAACCACTAAAATGATAGACTTTACAACACTGACATGCATAGCAACTCACATGATATTCAACAATAGCTGATGGCGTTCCCGAAACATGGTTATCGCACAACAAGCAACTTAATAAAATATAAAGTGCATAAGTACATATTCAATACTACGATAGTTTTCAAGGCTATTTTGTCCCATGAGCTATATATTGCAAAGGTGAATGATGGAATTTTAAAGGTAGCACTCAAGCAATTTACTTTGGAATGGCGGGTAAATACCATGTAGTAGGTAGGTATGGTGGACACAAATGGCATAGTGGCTGGCTCAAGGATTTTGGATGCATGAGAAGTATTCCCTCCTCGATACAAGGTTTAGGCTAGCAAGGTTATTTGAAGCAAACTCAAGGATGAACAAGTGCAACAAGACTCACATAAAAGACATATTGTAAACATTATAAGACTCTTACACTGCCTTCCTTGTTGTTCAAAACTCAATACTAGATATGAATATTATCTAGACCTTAGAGAAACCAAAATATGCAAATCAAATTTTAGCAAGCTCTATGTATTTCTTCATTAATGGGTGCAAAGCATATGATGCAAGAGCTTAAACATGAGCACAACAATTGCCAAGTATCACATTAACCAAGACATTTTTAGAATTACTACATGTAGCATTTTCCAATTCCAACCATATAACAAAATTAACGAAGAAGAAACTTCGCCTTGAACATTATGAGTAAAGCCTAAGGACACATGTGTCCATAAACAACAGCGTGTCTTCCTCCCACAAAGTGAATGCTAGGATCCATCTTATTCAAACAAAAACAAAACGAAACAAACCGACGTCCAAGTAAAGAACACCAGATGTGACCGAATAAAATATAGTTTCAGGGAGGAACCCGATGATGTTGTCGATGAAGAAGGGGATGCCTTGGGCATCCCTAAGCTTAGACGCTGAGTCTTCTTAAAAATATGCAGGGGTGAACGATGCCTTGGGCATCCCCAGCTTAGAGCTTTCACTCCTCTGATCTTAGTATATCATTCTCCTCTTTGACCCTTGAAAACTTCCTCTTCACACCAAACTTCAAGCAAACTCATTAGAGGGTTATGCATCATTAATAATTCACATTATCTCGAGGTGACAAATCATTCTTTACACTCTTGGACATTGCATAATGCTACTGGACATTAATGGATCAAAGAAATAAATCCGAAACACGCAGCAAAAGAGGCAATGCAATAAAAAGGCAGAATCTGTCAAAAACAGAAACAGTCCGTAAAGACGAATTTATAAATGGCACCAGACTTGCTCAGCCTGGAAAAACTCAAAACTAATGAAAGCTGCGATATCTGATGATCACGCTCGTAAATTCGCAGATTTTTTTCGAATTTTTTACAGAGAATTATGCCCAGATTCGACAGACAGCAATGCTGTTTCTGCGCAGGCGATCCCAAATATAACATCAACTTTGACATAGAAACCTTAATTATCTGGCACAAAAACATGATAAGGAGAGGTTGCTACAGTAGTAAACAACTTCCTTAAGCCTCAACAAAACAAAAAAATTGCTGTAGGTAAAAACATGGGTTGTCTCCCATAAGCGCTTTTCTTAACGCCTTTCGCTAGGCGCAGAAAGTGCAAATCAAGTAACATCGAGAGTAGAAGCATCAACATCATTACCTTGGGAGCTGGGAGTTTTCTCAACAATGCATTGTATCTGGTCTATAAAAGTAACTCCTCTCTCATTGCTCCTAGGCTTACTATTCTCATCAAACAAATTTTCAAGAACAAGCCAAGCATAGTTATTTTCCAAAGCTTCATGCATCCCTAGTAGTTTACTAGGTATTGGCGCTTTTATTTCCCTACCATCATTAACATTATTAGTATACTTAATTCTATCCATATTCATCTTTTCAAGTATTTGTTTAAAATTAGGAAAGAAACCAAGCCTCTTATGCTTAATAAAAACTTTTCTAGCTTCTTTAAACTATATCCTCAAATTTCTCTAACAAGGACTTTTAAAACAAAATTTCTCTTTTCTCCCATCTCCATATCCGAAAGTGTAAGAAATATATGTTGTATTATGGGATTGAGATTAACAAATCTAGTTTCTAACATGTGTATCAAACTGGCAGAAGCACTAGTAGGAGCAGTCTTTAATAATGGTATATCTTCAAAATTTTCATCCATACTACTAACATGAGTGAAAAATTCTATATTATCTCTTCCAATGATACACCCTCGTCCTACCTATCTCTTCCAAAGTAAACTTAGGATTAAGCATGATGAAATACAAAAAGTAAACTAGGCAAACAAAATAAAGACAAGTAACTAATTTTTCTGTGCTTTTGATATAGCAAGCAAGACAATAAATAAAGTAAAACTATAAACTTCTTGTATTTTGATTTAGGTGCAGCAAACAAAGTAGTAAATAAAATAAAGCAAGACAAAAACAAAGCAAGAGATTGAGAAGTGAGACTCCCCTTGCAGCGAGCGTGTCTTCCTCTCCCCGGCAACGGCGCGAGAAATTTAGCTGGAGCCCGTAGATGCACACGTCCGTTGGGAACCCCAAGTGGAAGGTAAGGATGCGTATAGAAGCAAGTTTCTGTATGATGAAACCAAGGTTTAATCGAACCAGTAGGAGCCAAGAAGCACAAGCAAGGCTGATGGTCGTAAATGATGCGGCGCACTTGTGGGATTCCGATGCGCCAACTAGAACCTGTACAACACAACAAAGTTACTTTGCCCCAACGAAATGCTGGAGGTTGTCAATCCACCGGCTTGCTGTAACAAAGGATTAAACGTATCGAGTGAAGATGTTTGCAAAGAAAACAAGAAACAGCAGTAGATTGTATGCTATGGAAAGAATAGGACCGGGGTCCACAACCACTAGAGGTGTCTCTCCCATAAGATAAAAGTATGTTGGGTGAACAAATTAAGTCGGGCAATTGACAAACAGAGAAAGGCATAATAATGCATATACATGACATGGTAAATATAGTGAGATTTAATTAGCATTACGACAAAGAACATAGACCGCCATCCAACTGCATCTATGTTTCAAAGTCCACCTTCAGGTTATCGTCCGAACCCCCTCCAGTATTAAGTTGCAAAGCAGCAGACAATTGCATTAAGTATTGTGCGTAATGTAATCAATAACTACATCCTTAGACATAGCATCAATGTTTTATCCCTAGTGGCAACAGCACATCACAACCTTAGAACTTTCTCACACTGTCGGCATCAATGAAGGCATGAACCCACTATCGAGCATAATTACTCCCCTCTGGAGTTAAGAGTAAAACTTGGCCGTAGCCTCTACTAATAACGTGGAGCATGCAGCATACATGATCATAAACAACACATGAACAATAGACTGACAATCACCATAACATATACTTCTATCCATCGGATCCCGACAAAACACAAAGGCAACATATAGAATTACCGTATAGATGATCTTGATCATGTTAGGTACAGCTCACAAGATCCAACAATGAAGCACAACAAGGAGAAGACGACCATCTGCTGCTACTGCTATGGACCCATGAACCCGTGGGTGAACTACTCACTCATCACTCCTAGGGCAATGTATGGCGATGAAGAGTCCTCCGGAGATGAATCCCCTTCCTCCGGCAGGTGCCGGGGGAGGGCGATCTCCGTAATCCCCCGAGATGGGAACCCGCGGCGGCGGCGCCTCCGTAAGGTTTTCCGTATCGTGGCTCTCGGTGACAGGGTTTTCGCGACGGAGGCTTTAAGTAGCGGAAGGTCAACGCGAGGGGCCATACGCGCGGCCCAGGGGCAGGCCGCGCCAAGGTATGATGTGCCTCACCCCCTCGGCTGCCTCGCCTGGGTGGCCCCACTTCGCTAGGTCTTCGGTCTTCCGGAAGCTTCGTGCAAGAATAGCAGGCCCCGGGGCGAAAGTTTCGTCCAATTCCGAGAATATTTTTACTAGGATTTCTGGAAACCAAAACAGCGTAAAACAGCAAATCGTCTCTTCGCATCTTGTCATTAATAGGTTAGTTCCAAAATGCATAAATATGACATATAATGTGCATAAAACATGTAGGTATCATCATAAAGTAGCATGGAACATAAGAAATTATCGATACGTTGGAGACGTATCATGTACCCTATAGTTTCCTTAGGGTATCCTATGAAGACGCATTTCTCCGCTTTCTAGCTTGTCCGGTTGTAACTTTTTTACATAGGCTTCGCAATCCCAAACTTTTAGGAACGACAGCTTAGGTTTCTTATTAAACCATAATTCATACGGCGCTTCAACGGATTTTGATGGTGCTCTATTTAAAGTGAATGCGGCTGTCTCTAATGCATAACTCAAAAATGATAACGGCAAAAGCAAGAGACATCATAGAACGAACCATATCTAAGAGAGTCTGATTACGATGTTCGGACATACCGTTGCGATGTGGTGTTCCCGGCTGTGTCAATTGTGAAAGTATTCCGCATTTCTTTAAATGGATGCTAAACTCATAACTTCGATATTCACCTCCGCGATCAGATCGTAGAAATTTAATCTTCTTTTTACGTTGATTTTTTACTTCACTTTGGAATTCCTTAAACTTCTCGAAAGTTTCGGATTTATGTTTCATTAAATAGATATACCCATATCTACTCAAATCATCTGTGAAGGTTAGAACATAACGATAACCACCGCTCGATGCTACACTCATTGGTCCACATACATCTGTGTGTATGATTTCCAATAAGTCGTCAGTAGCTCGCTCCATCATACCCGAGAATGGAGTCTTAGTCATTTTTCCCATCACACATGCTTCGCATCTATCAAGTGACTCAAAGTCAAGTGATTCAAGTAATCCATCGGTATGGAGTTTCTTCATGCGTTTCACCCCAATATGACCAAGACGACAGTGCCACATATAAGTGGTAATCATTACTTTCAATTCTAATTCGCTTAGCATCAATGTTAGGTATATGCGTATTACTACTATCGAGATTCAATGAAATAAGCCATTCTTTTGTGGTGCTCTTACCCAAAACATATTATTCATAAAAATAGAACAACCATGATTCTGACTTGAATGAATAACCGTCTTGCATTAAACAAGATCCTCATATAATGTTCATGTTCAACGCGGGTACATAATAACAATTATTTAGGCTTAAAACTAATCCCGAAGGTAGATGTAGAGGAAGTGTCCCACTGCGATCACATTGACCTTTGGATCCGTTTCCAACGCGCATCGTCACTTCATCTTTCGCCAGCTTGTCGTTTATTCTTAGTTCCCGTTTTCGAGTTACAACATGAGCAACCGACCAAGATCAAATACCTGTGCACTAGAACGAGAATCCAGTGAGATAAACATCTATAACATGTATATTAGATATACATTCTTACTTCCTTCTTGACAAGGCCGCTTTTCAGATCTGCCAAATACTTGGAGCACTACGCCTGTCCCTTCTTGCAAGAATAGCACTCGCATCGTGCTTAGGGCCAGACTTGGTTTCATGAGGCGTGGAAAAGTTTTCTTGCCACTCTTCTTGTTCTTGTCTTTAGACTTGCCCTGTTTTTTGAAGCTGGTGGTCTTGTTGACCATCAACACTTGGTGCTCTTTCTTGATCTCAATCTCAACCGTTTAGCATGCCAAAGAGTTCGAAACTCCTTGTTCATGTTCTCGCATATTGTAGTTCATCACAAGTTCTTTGTAACTTGGTGGCAGTGATTGAAGGACACGATTAATCCCTCGGTCCGTTAGGAATCACTATTCCCAAGTCACCGAGTTTCTTCGCATGCCCGGTCATAACGTGCAGCATGTGCTCACCGATGGAGCTGCCTTCTTCCATCATACAGTTGAAAAAGTTTTCGATGCTCCATAGCATTCCACGGCCGCATGAGTCTCAAAAATAGTCTTCAACTCCTTTTATCAACTCATGAGGATCGTGGTGCTCAAAACGTTTGAAGATCGGCTTCCACCGTATAAGATGGCACACTGAACTTGAGAGTACCGAGTTTTCCGAGTCATGTAAACATTCTTACTTTCATCAGTCAGCTCTACAGGGGGGTCACCTAGCGGGGCATCAAGCACATATTGCAGATTTTCATTACTGAGGAAGATCCTCTACATGACGAACCACGTAAGTTGCTACCGTTGCTTTTAAGCTTTTCTTTCCCTCAGAACTGGTTAAAATTGATTGAGGACGCCTTATCTTACACCATATTTGCAATAGTTTAGACTAAGTTTATGACAAATTGAGTTCAAATTTTACCTCTACATAATTGCAATCTAGGTGAACTCCACTCAAAACAATATCCCGCATTATTCGGTGATCACTCGAACCAAATCCATCACACCTATGCCCGATCATCACGAGACAAGATGTAATTTCAATGATGCAACACTCAAAGTGTTCATCATATCAATCATATGATTCATGCTCTACCTTTCGGGTATCACGTGTTCCGAGACCATGTCTTTACATGCTAGGCCTGGCTGGTTGCCACCTTAGTATCCACATATCCGTCTTGCACCGTCATATGTACTTATCGTATCTATCACACCCGATCATCACGAGATGCTTCTAAACGATAAGACTTGATAACGGTGCTACTAAGGATGAACACTTTATTATCTTGAGATTTTTTTAGTGAGAGGATCATCTTATAATGCTACCTTCGCCATCTAAGCAAAATAAGATGCACAAAAGGATTAACATCACATGCGCCTCATATGTGATATGATATGGCCCTTTTTGTCTTTGCCTTTGATCTTCATCTCCAAAGCACCTGACATGATCTCCATCATCAACGGGCATGATTCTCATCATCGTCGCTACACCTAGCGCTTCAATGGCTACTGCCTTTCAAGGATCATCCTCCATGTAGCAACTATTACAACTACTTTGAAAACTACTCAACATGAAATTTAAAGACAACCATAGGCTCCGCAAGTTGCCACAATACAATAATGATCATCCTGTACATATTCATCATCACATTATGGCCATATCACATCACCAAAACCCCGCAAAAACAAGTTAGACGTCTCTAATTTGGTTTGCATATTTTACGTGGTTTAGGGTTTTTGATCGCGGCCCACCTCTGACTCGGTCAAATTCTGGTGATAACAGATACTAGTGTTGTCAATAGAAGAGTAAATTGAATCTTCACTATAGTAGGAGAGACAGACACCCGCAAAGCCACTTATGCAATACAACTTGCATGTCGAGCGTGGAGCAAATCTCATGAACGTGGTCATGTAAAGTTAGTCCGAGCCGCTTCATCCCACTATGCCACAAAGATGCAAAGTACTCTAACTAAAGATAACAAGAGCATCAACGCCCACAAACCATTGTGTTCTACTCTCGGTCAAACCATCTATGCATAGACACGGGCCTGATACCATCAGAGGATAACGTAGCATAGAAAACAAAAATTTTCCTACTACAACACGCAATCCAAGCCAAGATGCAATCTAGAAGACTAAAGCAACGAGGGATTGTCGAGACTCACCTTGAAGAGATTCCAAAGCCTACAAGAGGGAGGCTCTGTTGCTGCGGAGACGTTCACTTCTGCCGCTTGCAAAAGCGTCAGACTCTTTTGATCACGATCGAGCCCAGGCGCCACGTATCTAAGTGGAAGCACTTCCGACTCGGTCACACGTTCGGTTGTTGATGAAGATGCCGTCCACCTCTGCCAGCGGGCAGTGGAAGTAGTAGCTCCTTCTTGAATCCGACAGCACGACGGCGTAAATGGCGGTGTAGAAGTCCCATGAGCTGCTAAGCTATGCTAGCAATATGAAGGGAGGAGCAAAGCTAGGGAATAGAGTGGGGTGGCCGGCCAGGCTCATGGGGGCGGCCATTTGTGGTCTTGGGGCTGCCCCCTCCCTTGGCCCTTGTTTATATAGGTGGATCCCAAGTGTTGGTGTCCAAGTCTTCGAACAAGACCCGAAACCAAAACCTTCCATATATGGAAACTTTCCCTCCCACTAGAGGTGGGAATTCCACCCTCCATGGGGGGGGGCCGGCCCCCTAAGGGGAGTCCACTTGGGACCTCCCCACTAGTTGGCCGGACATGGAGGTGGAGTCCCATGTGACTCCACCTTCCTTGGTGGAAGCCTTCTTCCGGACTTTCTAGAACCTTCTAGAACCTTCCATAGAACTCTTCCGCATCATTTTATTCACATAAAATGACATCCTATATATGAATCTTATCGTCCGTTCCGGAACTCGTGATGTCCGGGATCCCATCCGGGACCCAACAAATATTCCAACTTCATTCCATATTCAAGTAATACCATTTCAACATCCAACTTAAGTGTGTCACCCTACGGTTCGTGAACTATGCGGACATGGCTGAGTACTCACTCCGACCAATAACCAATAGCGGGATCTCGAGATCCATAATGGCTCCCACATATTCAACGATGACTTTAGTGATCGAATGAACCATACACATACGATACCAATTCCCTTTGTCACGCGATATTTTACTTGTCCGATTTGATCATCGGTATCACACTATACGTTGTTCAGCCCCTCGTCTCCCGACAAGTACTCTTTACTCGTACCGTGGTATGTGTGTCTCTTTATGAACTTATTCATAGGCTTGCAAGACATTTAGACGGCATTCCACCGAGGGCCCAGTATATCTATCCGTCATCGGGATGGACAAATCCCCCACTATTGATCCATATGCCCCAACTCTTACTTTCCGGATACCTAATCCCACCTTTTATAACCACCCATTTACTTAGTGTGCTTGATGTAATCAAAGTACCTTTCCGGTAAGTATTACATGATCTCATGGTCATAAGGACTAGGTAACTATGTATTGAAAGCTTATAGCAAATAACTTAATGACGTGATCTTATGCTACGTTTAATTGGGTGTGTCCATTACATCATTCATAATGATATAACCTTGTTATTAATAACATCCAATGTTCATGATTATTGTATCAATCATCCATTAATCAACAAGCTAGTTAAGAGGCTTACTAGGGACTCTTCTATGTTTTTACATATCCCACATGTATCAATGTTTCAGTTAATACACTTATAGCATGAATATAAACATTTATCATAACATAAAGATATATAATAACCACTTTTATTATTGCCTCTGGGCATACCAACATCTTGATGACATTCTCGTGAGCATCCCAGCTAAAAGAGCTTTGTTTCCTTTGCGATACCTAGGCTTACCACTTTCGGTTAGGTGCTTAAAGAGGGTGGATTTCTAACACCTTGAGGATAAATGTGCCGGCAAGCTCCCCACTTTGAATGGCAAGTTTGTCACAACGGCCGGGCGGGGTGGCTTGGTTAAATCAGTTATTTCCTCCCAAGCCATCTACTATCTAACTCGCCTCAAGATACCATTGGGTACTCTTAAGTTCATCAACAAGATCGAGGGGCCTTTCTTTTGGTCCGCAAAGGACACTACTACCGGGGAAAAATGCAAGGTCAGTTGGGAGACGGTGTGCTGGCCTAAGAATCTTGGAGGGATTAGGGTGCTTCACTTGGAAAATCTGGGTAGGCTCTAGAAGGATCCAAATAAAATTTGGGTAGGCTCTGGAAATCCTTGTACCAATGATGATATGGAAATCTTCTGTGCCGCCACTAAAATCACATTTAGGAATGGGAGGAAGAGCCCTTTTGGCATGCTCCTTGCCTTGGCTTGGAGGGAGGATGGCAATCGACATCGCACCCATTATCTTTTCCTCTTCAAAGAGAAATAGTTGGAAGGTTGCTCAAGCTTTGCATACAGACGCTTGTGTGGGAAAGATTGACTTGGAACGCACCTTCACCATCGAGCACCTCACCCAGTTCATCGATCTTTGGGTTCTACTAGACAATGTACAACCTTGATGAGAATGTGTAGGATGGTAGTGTATCGCCAACTTTGAGCACGCCGTCGAGATCTCGCGCCAGCGGGCGGCCACGGAAGAGGCGGGATGTCTCCTCATGGCGGCCGAGCGACAGAAACTGTTTGAACTCAACGCTCAGTGCCAGGCCGAGGCGGCCGCCCCTGAGCAAGCGAGGCTCGCCCAGAACGAGGCGTCTCGCCAGTGGCTTGCGTCTCTGAGGGTGCAGCGCCGCCGGCAGCCATGCTCCACCGCCAGATGCGCAAAGCAAGGGCGGAGAGGCGGGCACGGATGTATGCGGCAAAGGAGAATAACAACGACGAGCCAGGCCTATCGCGCCCCAATCGACTGCCAGTAGATTAGGATTTGGTCTAGTTTGAAGTTCAAATTTTATTAAGTTTTATGTAAATTTTAATGAAATTTCGTCAGTTGCTTGTTTAAACTTATTTTGGGGGATTTTTTTGGTGTTGCTGGTATGGTATGTGCAACTGCTCCCCAAATTGGGTAGCAGGTGCCGGCGACCCCCATAGTGCGGTACCGGGCACCTGCCGGCGCTTATTTAGGGACCACGGGTGTATTCAGTGCCAAATCTTGGTCTCTCCCACGCTTTCTTTTGATATCTTCTTGTAGTCAAAGCTTGCAGTATTGCTGCGAGCTTTTCTTTCTTTGGTACAGACGGAAAGAAAGCATATACGTGTCTCATTAGAGATTGTTTTCTCGAAAGGGTGATAGGATTTTGCAACAGACGGAAAGTATATGCTCCCAGTATTCAGTTGGCACAGTTATATCCTATTGCAATGCTGATAGATATACATAGGCCATACCGGCCATGTTACAACAAATGCATGCAAGAAATGGAAATATGCAACACAAAACAGCTTTGCCTCGCTCATTTTGGCAGGATTTTATCACTCTCAGCGTCCAATCTTGAAAGGCCCTTTAGGCAGGGCCTTGTTTCGGCGAGTGTTTTTGCGGTTCTTGTTTGGATTCTAACGATGAATATGGCCTTCGGGATTAGTATACTGATCAAATAACTACAAGGTGGGTGGCAAATAAAGCCACAAATGTGGTAAGATAGAAAGATGTTTGTGTTCTGGCCATGTGATACATGAGATGCAACAAACAAATGAATTTATCTCTCTCTTCCTCCCTACCCCCACCCACCTATCTCCCTCTATCTCTCTCCTTCCCCTCTATCTGCCGCTCACTCTCTCTCCTGGTGTAAAGTAGAACATGTATGTATGATTATTTCTTCCGAAATATCAATACAAATCGAAGATGCATACATTCATATTCATTGCTCGTTCGCTCGTACATACATACACCATCTAAAAAATAGAACTTGATGCATGGAGCTTGAATGCTGACAAAATTGATGAATCTTCTGAGTGTGTAAACCACGGGGGCATATAGAATGCACTAGGAGTATCAGGTGCACTAATGTACTAAGCATCCACAGACACACGATCAAGAAATCAGTGACCCAGATATAAGGAGAGACAGGCCACGTTCCTTTCGAATGTACCCCTCGGCTGCTATGCTATTGCAGCAAATGAACGTGATTTCTTATGAGTTCCACAAAAGTTTCGGCTATGGTTGAACAGATTTGCCAAACATATTATCATGAAAAATAATTATGTTTTAGAAAATCATGAAATAATTATGATGTTATACAAGTTTCATGATAAAGATGTGTTTTGTTCAAGTTCATTTCAGATTTGCGCAATATGATCAAGATGTGGTTTCATGTGGGTTTTCTTCATGAAAACTGGGAGAAGAACCCACTGGAAACTTTTACTATCTCCGTTTTATGAAAGTTGTCTGAGATTTCTTAAAATTCGAATGCATATAGATACAATTTAGTGTCTAGATACATCTAAATTTAGATAAATTTTCGACATGTTTCGTGAGATGGAGGAAGTATATTTATTGAGTTTTTCAGATATACCCTTCCTCTTTTTTGGTGTATTATTTTTCTCTGATGCTCATGCATGCTAAATATTAGTGACTTGTATAAGAAACACATGTATATGCAGTATGGCCAAGACACTACCTGCTTCTCGATCTTTGTCACGTCAGCAGGCCGGACTAGATGAGAGTTGCTGGCAGTTTTCCAATATATAAAAGATAATCCCTGAAATAAATCGGGATGGGTTGGTGTTGCATCTTGCATGTGGCGCCACGACTCTGTCGACGCTGCAATCTGGATCATTCCAAATTAAGGGTCCCATCCCAACTGCTTGTTGTTGGAAATGAACCAAAGTCTCTTTTGTCATGTGCCAAACTCTACTTCCCGTATCTTCTTACTCTATGTCCTCTTGAAGCAATGTGTGTGCTATATCTTGTCGATACAAACGTCGAGGTCAAAAACTTGTATGTGTCAAAACGCAGACGGCCCTCCACAAAATTATCCTGTCAATAAGTGATTTAAAAAAAAGTCGAAGCACCGCTCCCGCCTCTGCATCAAATTTCTGCACACGTCCTCACGATAAGTGATAAAATTTCTTCCCATTGTATTCACATGTATGCTTTGCAAGCATCCACGAGAACAAGCTGGATAGCACTTCCTATCAATAGATGAAGTAGCTAACTATAAACCGCAGCAGCTCTTATCCATTCCATGTGGCCTCTCCCTATCTTCATTTTTCTCTTCTCCGATGAACGATGACGTGTGTAGCTCTCCGTTCTGATTTGTTCGCATTTTCTTTCATCGGTTCTATTATTAATTAGACAATTCAACACTTGCTCATCGAAGCAGCACCGAATGAGCGAACGTAAACCTTTATGGTGCAGTATGTAGAGAATTAGTACGACGGTGCTCTGCATCGGCCGGACAGAGCTAACTGCCGACCAGCCGCCTCCCCGATGTCTGGTTTTATTAAACGCAACGGTTGAGCTGTCTGACCGTCCGCACCATACACCCCACCGTCCAACATTCCATTTTAAGTTTGCAAATTTTATCGTAATATTTTCCCGCGGTGTGTCAAAGCAGTGCAAACAAGCATTTGTAATATTTCCAAAGCACTAACACATCGAAACTATGTGCCTGCAATACATTATCGTTGGTCGAGAAAAACTCCAAGGAAAATCCATCGTTTGTATGCAACAATGTGAAAAAACGTTTGCAACATGCACATGGGCGGAGCCAGCTCCCGGCGACCCCGGTCTACTGCCCGGGCTCAGCTGGAGCATCTCCATTAAACATTAAGGTTATTGCATGGATTAATCTTGACATTTTGCTGGGTAAACTCTGGCCGGCAGCGCCGTACACAGGGCATGCCCGGGCTCATACACTGAGCTGGCTCCGCCACTGAACATGCATGAAACATTTTGCATATGAAACCTAGAGTCATTGTAGCATATCGTCCGTTTGTTTGCAACAAACAAAAACGAGTTTCTAGCATGTCGGGAGAACATATGAGACATCAAAAACTAAAACATCACCAACACTTTATTCTTCAATACCAATCTAAATGAATGAACTCGCTAGCGATGAATTTGGACCACACCCCCGCTCGCCATAACTGGCAACCCAAAACTCAATCTACCGGATAACCCCATCTTCCTTGATCTTAAGCATAGGTAGATTGCTACGATTTTGCGCTCTAACTCGAGACCACCTTGGGATCGCCCATAGCAACATGATTAGCGATGTTGTAGGAGAACAAGGGGGGCAAAGATGATGGACGTTTATAACATATACGATAAGTGATGGCAGAATACCTAGCAACGAGGGAGGAGACACTCGGGATGGGAGATATGGAGTGCACCTAAGATACCTATAGGGTTTGGATGGTTTATAACAAGACTATGAGAAACCAATGCTTCAAGGTGTTTTAGATCCTTAGTTCAAGTTGCTAGATGGGCGTGTAAACGTTGTCCCCCAAATATGAGAAGATATTACCTTATATTGGACGTAGTTTACGTTTTCTTGAGTCATATAGGTGTAGCCAAATCTTATCTTGTCATTTGAAAAAACTTAGTATTTTCATGACTGATGAGTCGATTTTATATAGTGCCCCATCTAGCAATTATTATGTCCATTACACATGATTACTTGTTTCCATTTTTTCCATGTGAGCTTTGCACAACTATTACTTTCATGAGGATTTTATTGATTTTTCTTGTCATTGGTGTGTAGCCGGTGTTCTAGATATTTATGAACAAAGCATGAAGAAAGGAGCTAAAATGAGACAATATGGAGAAGTTACACACACTATGACTTAGCCATTTGAAGGATGAAAATGTGACATTTTTTCATCATAAGATATTAAAGATCTAAGACTATCATGGAGGCAATTTGGAACAAAAATCCCCTTTGTGAGGACGACTGCATGTGTTAGTTGGATATACAACAAGGTGTAACATGGTCACTAGGGGCAAAATGAAAAATTTATAAATATAGTGTAATATGATAATGCTTAAAATGCATGGTAGGTATCATAGAAAAAAAAATCCTCCACTAGTGCCTAATGCGTAATATGATAAGCTGTATCCATCAAGCCCTCAAATGACCTCCAATGGTTATGGAGAAACAAGATTCTGCCCAATCTTGTAGACAACAGGTCGCTTTTCGTTTTGTTTACTTATCTTGTTTTCTCCTAGTTGCATAATATATAACTCAGCTTAAGGTACTACTCCTTGGTTATCACGGACGTACTTCCTTGGTTTAAAGGTTATTTTGTTACACAAGAGTAGAGAAATACAATTTTAAGTTTCTTTTCTCTAAGGGTGATCCAATTTATATGACTCTTAGGATATTTTTCCTGAAAGATTCTTTTGCACTATATTTCAAGTTATTTTTAATTTGCAGAACCTCTCTTGAAAGATTTCTTTGTTTCGTTTACGGTACAACCCAACAAACCGTGTCCAATCACACCCAAAGGGCTAAGCCGGCCGTGCATATTAAGTGTGCAATATGCTCTGGCCTGCTTTCTGATAAAAGTGTTTTGGCTAACCACATACCACCAGAGACCATGTCAATGCTCTTCTTCTAATCACGCTTAGTATATTGGTGGCCATTTGGCTCTCCTTGTTTGTTTCGAGCCTGTTCTACTTGTCTGTTCCACAACATTCTGCAAGTTGTCGATCTTTTTGGAACATCTCTCGGATGGATTTTCCATCATCCATGTGGCGATGAGCATCCTGAGTCACCCCTGAGCCGGGAGATGGTGATCCACCAGGGAAAAGAACAGTGATTTCGCCAGGCGGGCAAAGAAAATGGAGTATGTGGTGGCTCGAGCTCGATAGGCGCCGCCGGACGTGGACAGGACGTGGCAGCGACCCATCGTCGATCAACACCTACATCTACATGTAAGGACACATGAGTATGTTTCGTCTTAGCAATTATTGCGATCAGCGGCGACCCACCGCGTCCAGATGCCCAATCGATTCCATGCACACTTTTGCTCAACAACTCTACTCATTTCGATCGATGGATTGGGAACTAGTGGTCGGCGATTTACACAAAAATAACCCAAAAGTGGAAGAAAAGCACAGACTGACCCTCCGGCGAAACTATTTCACCAATCTAACCCTTTTGTGCGCTCCGCCCGCCACACATGCCCATGTGGCTCTCCTCCGCCGGCGCACCCAGCCGACGTGGCGCCATCGACGCTGAGTGGTGCGCCCGTCCGACGTGGCAGCATGTGTGGCGCCGCTCCCAACGGCGCCCACATGCACTGGTCCCCCAAAACATGCGTAGACAATTCCGACTTGCTGTTTTGCGAGGCTCGATGGGCGCGAGGTTCACGGGCGCCACACTACCATGCGGGCACACGCGCCCGGCGCCACCATCCACTTCAGCATGGCGCCCGCGCCCAGCCCAACCCTCTTTCTCTTCTTTCTCCTCTTTCTCTCCTCCTGTACCTCTCGTCATAAGGTATATCCGATGTGTTGGTAACGAATCTTCAAGGGTGAAGATCCGCTTCCTCCACATATGAACAGCCCGGTGCTGTGTACTCTTCATCCATTACACCATCCTCATATGTTTACACAACCATGTTATGAGTCATTCCACTAACAAAAATGAGAAACACATGAGAATATCCAAATACACGAGAGTTCATATCCAAATACATCACACATATGAATTTCGTAAGACATACCATTCCTAAGCTCCAATTTTGTCTTTCACCACATACATACATAAGGTTCCATACACACATACATTCATATCTAGGGATAGAACACCATATGAGTTATTCCTACAAATACACATTCATGAAATTGATGCCTAGGGTTCCTCCACAAATCTAGGATACATACATTCAACACTTACATACCCATTTCAACACATACATAGCCATTCCAAACATCTTTGGATACAATGCATACAATCTAACAAAATTTAACATCTATGGTTCAAACACATGCATACAATCTATGGTTTCAACAAATCTATGGTTCAAATCTATGGTTCAACACACATGCATACAAATCTATGGTTCAAACACAACCAACATTTCCAATCTAGGATGAATCAAAGGGGAACGAATTAAACCGGAGCAAATCTTGGATGAATCGAAGGGGAACGAAGGGGATTCCTTGAGGATTGTATGGGGATGGATTTGGCTGGCCAGATCTGTCCAATCCGTGTCGTTGCGGGGGAAGGCGGAGAGCGGCCGGGGCGTGGGTGGAGGAGAGAAAGAGAGGAGAGAAAGAAGAGAAAGAGAGGGTCGGCTGGGCGCGGGCGCGCCACACTTAAGTGGATGTGTGGCGCCCTGGCATCGGCGCCACACATCGAGTGTCGCGCCTGGGCATCGGCGCACACATCGAGCCTCGCAAACGGCGGTCCCATGAATCACCTCATATGTTTTGGGATTACATGCATGTGTGGCGCCGTTGAGCGGCGCCACACATGCTGCCACGTCGGATGGGCGCACCAGCTCAGCGTCGAGCGCCATGTCGGATGGGTGCCGGCGCCCGGAGCCACATGGCATGTGTGGCGCCCGTGGAGGGCTACACAAAAGGGTTAGATTGGTGAAATAGTTTCGCCGGAGGGTCAGTCTGTGCTTTTCTTCCACTTTTGGGTTATTTTTGTGTAAATCGCCCTAGTGGTCGAACTGATTGCTGCTACATAAATCTAACCGAATTTGTCCTTTCAGCAAAATTAGATAGATTACTTTCCTCAACGAAAAGTTTCATTCTACACTCAAGTTCTATCCTGTCATGGTACAGGCTGAAGCATTGAAGCTCAGGCCATGGTACATGCTGCTGCTGCGGTTCGTGCTCTATCGTGCAGGAATGACACTTTCTCGCAGATTGCAAGAGGCTGTTTGATTCAAAAGATTCTAAAAGCATGGAAATAGAAAAAAAAATGCAGGAATAATATATCAAGTCATGTGAAATCCTATATGAATAGAGAACCAATCTATGATTGGGTGATTAGGAGGGCAGTGGCACCCCGAATCCACCAGAGTTCAAACCTCAGGTTTGACTCTTTGATGTCTTATAAAAGTTGAAATATTATTCTGTGGGAGGCGACGTTTGTTGTGTTTCGTAAAAAAATCTACATGAAAAAAACACAGAAAATTATTGTAGTCGTTTGATTGCACCATAGAAAAAACGCAAGAAATCTCTATAGTGACATACTACCATAGTTTTCATACATGTAGATTTTTTCCAAGAAATCTAACCTCATGCTAGAAATTCTATGAGATTATAGTATAGGAAAACAATCCATAAATTTTTTAGAGGGTTCAATCATTTTAATCAAATAGCCTCTAAAGAAAAAATTCCTATGGGCAATCCTACAAAAAAATTATAATCATTTGTATCAATAAGCATAAAATTCTTGTTGTAAATAATGTTTTCCAGAATCCAGGACAATGGTCCATTAGGCTGGTTACAATGGATAGTATCAGATATCAGTATCATGTATGATACTAGTATATGATACTATCTCCACAATGCATGATATTATATACTATTTTTATTATATTTATTAATTTGTAGAATCTTAATACAAATCTATGTAGAAGATCTATATGATATTAAAAAATTTAGTACTATGTGTCATGATACGGTATCTATCTATAATATTACTATTAACTCTTTCATATTTAATCGCACTACCACATCAACTTTTTTCATGCATTTCATGCATGATACTGCCTATAATTATTTTCATTATAGTAGTAGCAATCTGAAGTCTTCAATTGCTGATTTGTTTGACTTCAGGCGACATGATTCAAGGCTAGTCATGATAATTTAGGTAGCGCATGATCGTGGGGAGAGAGCGTTTTTGATCGATCAGAAGCCCCGTGTTCATTTCTCTGTAAAGGAGGTGTGATTCTTATACCGAGCTCCATAATATATCCGGTTCCAGAAAAAAAAAATGATGAGCTTCGGATGATAACCAATGCCGGTAAGAGTTTTGAGCTACTTGGTCCACTCACATCTTTAAGTAGAATTAGCATCCGTTTCGCTGCAATGTCCTCTTGCTTCTTCTTTTCTAGTTTAACAAAAACATCAACTTATTTCATTTCATAGTTAGGCTAGAGTAACCAAAACAAATTGGGTGCCTCCTTACTTGGTTTTTGCCCCAAGTTGGAACTAGGGGTACGGTTCTTCCACGTTACATTCCAGCATCTCTATGGTCATGTTGTTGCTGCACTTTTTCTTGGCAGCGAGCAGCTAGTGTTTGTACTTTTTGCTTGCTAAAATCAGGTTGTATCTGTATTACCTGTGTGCTGAAAAAAACATCACTTATCCTAGGCTCCGACTGTCGTATTCATATTCCATATATGTTGATACTTTTAACTTTGCAGTAAGATTGTGTCCATCATTTCGACGCAGAAACGGGGGCTATTCTCCATTCCAAAACAAGTCCCATTTAAAATGAGTGACGATCATTGAGTTAGTGCACAATTGATTCTGAAATTATATTTTGTTTCTCTGCAATAGTTGTTCATTTTACGTTCAGTACACTAAGAGCATCTGGAATCGTAAAATAACCGATAATTTAAGGTTTTGTGGCGGAACAAGGGCATAGATCCCGTAAAACCATGTGGCCCTTATAAAATTCTAAAGAGCGCGGTGCATCCATCGCGAAGCCCGTAGATAAAAGGGTTTCGATGCCGACCAGAAGGTGGCATGTATCCCTACTTTTCGTTGGCGGGAGGGACATTTCGCTCCCTACATTCCACGAGCTTTGAGGAAATAGCAGATCACACCACTTGTTGGTGTCTTTTTTGCATAGAACCACAAAAGTAGTTTGTTTTTGCAAGGAATACGACACTTTGCTGTAATTATTTGCATACAACCCATAATCAGTAATTAACATAACCGATGGCTAGTTAATCAGTCGTGTTGTCAGCGGTCTAGCGTGGTAATTCCTCTCCATTGTCTCGTCCCTACCAGGTGGAGGCGGCCACCCTGGAGACAGTCGGTGGCACGCCATCGAGAAACCCACACAACCTGCAATGCGGGGAAGTCCATCGGTCCTAGCCAGAATACCCTTGGCCTCCTCGTGCGTGCGGGCGCACCACCGCTAGCATCGATGTTCAAAATTGGAAAAGGTTTAAATTTTGATAAAAATGGTTCAGATTTTTTAAGAAGTTTAGATTTTAAAAATGTTAAGATTACAAAAAATATTCAAATTTGAAAATTTATAAATAAAAATTCAATTCTTAAAAAACCAGAATTGCAAAGTTCCAAATTTTACATTTATTTAGATTAAAAAATGTTCATTGTTTAAATTTTATTCAGACACGGTCACCCACCGCCATCCCTATAGACCGACTAAGTCGACGCCTGCACCGCGTCGCACACCCCCACACACGGTGTGGATCGGCCCGGCTAGACGTTTTTTCCTGTTCTGTCTCTTTTTTTCCTTTTCTTTTATGTTTCCTTTTTTGAATGATTTTCAAATTTTAAACAAATTTTGAAGTTTGAACTATTTTCAATTTTTGAACAAATTTAAAATCGTACATTTATAAAATCTATATACAAAAAATGTTGAACAAATTTTGAAAAGAATAAAAAGAAACAGAAAAGCGTTAGTTTTAAAAAACAGAAAAAGAAAAAAAAGTCATGTATCTGATAGGCTGCGGCTCTAACAGCACCCGGGTCGGAGGGGTGTGCGGCACCCCATCCATGCCGACCCGGTTAGCATATAGCACCTCCCCCTAAAGCCATTGTACTTGAGTGTTCGTCCAAACTGACGATGCGGCGGACCACAAAGAGGAATTTCCATGTTGAGCCACCTAATAGTAAGCCCGACTAACTAATTAGCTATCAAACTACTTAATTAATTTTGTGTGTTCTATGCAAATAATTATAACAAAATATGGTGTTCCTTGCAACAACAAGCCATTGTTGTGGTTTTTTTGCAAAAAAGACACCAATAAGTGTTGTGATCTGCTATTTCTCGACGAGCTTTGGTGAGCAGCCGTCCATCCATGGGAAGTCGTGCGGGCCAAATCGACCGGCCCCATCCCTCGTCGCTCCCTTGGCTTCTCCGAACTCCACGCTCGTTCCAGTGCCTCCTCACGTGCCTCCGGGATCTCGCGCTCCATCGGGTGAGGGGGGGGGGACAGTGAAGTCGCCCAAGTGGCAAGGCACCCACGTCGTTCAAGAGGGTGAAACAGCCGCAATGCCGCTTGTGCAAGCTCTCTGCGGGAAGACAAATGCGGTGATTCACCGCAGTGCAGCGCCTCCCATTGCAGCCTCCGTCGCCGGCAATAGATCGAGGTTTATACATTCTGGCACCTCATATGTCGAATTCTAGCGCTGATTCGTGAGAAATTTGTAAATTTTCTGAAATTGTAACCCTGATTTGCACGAGGTTCCTACCTCGTATGTCGATTTGTTGAATGACATCCTCGTTAACATCGAACATGTGCCCCTTGAGTCGTTCGATCTTGGCATGGAGGGGAGACGGCGCCGATCTTGGCATGGAAGGCGATGGCGGTGGTTATGGCGATGAAGAGGCCGATGTGGAGGAGGTGTATGATGCATCTCAACCCACCCAATGCAGGAAAACTACAAACTACACTAACATCAAAGACACTAGTTTGGTGAGTGATAAATGCAAGAACACAGATCAGATGTAGCTAGTTTTAAAATAAGAGTATCGAACCACGAGGAGCTACTAGTAGTGATCTTCATGCCCCTTGTTGCTATTTATCTTAAATCACTTTAAAGCTGTATTAAAATCCCAAGCAGCGAGAAAAAAAAAGTTGTGTTGTGGTTTGAGAAACAAAAAATAAACAAGAACAAAGAAATAAACTAATGTAACCACGAGCAGCGAGTATGGTTGCGGGGATGACAATATGGCTAAGGTGTTCTCGAGGGTTACTGGTTCCACCACTAGCATTAACTTAAGAACACAAATTAGATAATTCATATCTTCACTCTCGTTGCATGTGGGAAAGGCTCGAAGTTGGAATATGTATCTCAGAACACATCCCTGAATAACCACCGCAATGACCTTCGGCGAGCCACCTATTGGTCCATCATAATTAAGGGATTACCCCGTGGTTATTTGTTGAGCGTTGCGAGTCCCTTCTTATCCCCTCCTTCTGTATAATAGTGCACCGCACACGGTATGTCACTTCCCGCCGTATACACTATCATACTTCAGGAGGTAGTTTCCTCTCATGAACAAAGGCAAATGTTACATGGTCGACTGCATGCAACAACACAAGAGAAAACTAACATACAAACATAGTGCAAAGCTATAAATCATCTTCATTCATATTATAATATAGCTAGGGTTTCTCCATCTCTCCCCAAGAACAAAGGAACTACTCACACATGAAGGCAATGAACATGATGTCAAATATATGAATGGAATATGGTAGTACAATTGAATACAAGATGAGATCCACAATAGGGATTGGATTACAACCAACTAAACAAAGGGGATCGGTGTTGAAGACGGTGTTGATGATGATGTAGATCTGTGTTGAAGCCTTCAAGATCCAAGTCCCTTCTCCTCTTGATCGAGTGGTGGTGATGGATGAGATCTTGTGGAGGCGGCGGCTATGGAGTTGGCAAGGCGGCAGGGTTCTGCCGTGGAGGTATGTGGTGATGGGTCTATCTCCCTTGTCTCCTCCCCTCTCTATATAGGCCTAGGGGGTCTCCAATAGCCCCTCCCACATTGCCTATGACCTAAGGAAGATCTAGAAACAAACGGGAATGGATTCATTGAAGAAACATGTTTAGAAAGGCCTTTTCCGCGCGTCTACTCCCGCGCTACAGGCGGACGGTACACCCGTACTGCTGGTCGCTAAAGTTACTAATTGCTTTCGTTTCTCCTATGAACTTCGATTTGAGTGTTCTTGGGCTCGTTGAACTCGTATGGACGAGACCTCCAACACCACTGTCTTAGATATTTCTTTTGAGATGATGGAAAATGTCACTTTTCCACTCCACAAATGACTAAGTCTGCTGCATGCAGCTCTTCCATATTTCCCTTTCTTTACCCCTTTTGCCTTGCTTTATGCATAGTTGTCTATAACACCTAAAAACATGTAAAAGACAAGGGAAACATAATAAATCCTACTAAAACTACTAAATATGTGATGCTCATATGAAAATGAACAAGAACTCGTAAGTATGCAAAATAGGCCGGTGTATCTAGCTAGAGCATGAAATGAGTGAAAATATGAGTTATAGTATACTTATAAACCTCAGTAAAATAGTGCTAAATTTCGAGCTATCAGTGAAAGCATGGAAGAGTTTCTCGCTCGACGCGGTCGCGAGCAATGATCAAACCGGGAAGCGGTATTGGAAACATATTGATGAAAAGTTTTGCCATTTTGTTGCCCTTGTTTCACCAACTACTTCCACCCGCACGGAAGGATCACTTTATGGACATTGGGACGGGCTCAAGTCAACTTGTAGCCAATGGAGCGCGTGCTTGGAGAAAGTTAGGAATGCAACTCCCAACGGATGCACCCCCGATGATTATGTGAGCTCATTTGTCCCTCTCGTTTTGTTTGAATTACTTGTAGTTTATATGATTTTTGTGCTAACCAACACATTGTCTTTTATGTAGGACAAGATTGCTAGGGAAATAGACATGGAGATGACGGCATTCAAGAAGAATCCATTCATGCTTCTCCCGAATAGCAAGAAGTGGAGGTTGAAGGAGAATGTAGCTGATGGGCGTAGAGTGTATACGCTTAGGTTGAGATCCAAGTGCAGAGTTTGTAGATGTGGAAGACGTGTTTTCTCCATGACGGTGACTCGAAGGTAATATCAAACTCTTGGGGAACTGTGTGTTAAGAGTTTATCTTCTTATACTTCTCTTATGAGACCTGCAAAACAAAGTAAAATGTTTTGTGCCCTCAACCTTGCCAAGTGGTTATCAAGCAGAAGGTGTGAGCAAAGATGTGAAAAGATAATAAATGCAAACAAGAAATAAATATGCAATGATATATATGAATGGTAATGCAACGGTGCTAGAAAACAGTGTGGTGTGTGGAACTAGTGGGATAGATCTCTCTACTTGCACAGCTCCAGAAAACAACTTAATATGCAAATGATGGTAAATAAATAGGCAAGGATGGTGGAAACAATAATGGATGATATTTTCGGGTTTTATATTGTGAATGCAATAAATAAATGTGTTTTTGTATTTTCGGATTTTTATATGGCTGAAAATAAAAAGTGTGTATAAAGTATTGGAAAGGTGTTTCTTATGATTAAAAATGGACTGGGGTTCATAGGTTCACAAATGCACTCTCTCTTTTATAAAGTGGTAGACAATGGAACACTAGAATTGACATATATGATTGCAACATAAATATTTCATGACAAGTTACTAGTTATATGGGCATCACGTCCTAACATAGAGATCTTTTGTGTATTAATCTCTCTTATAATCCACCAAGATGCGAACTAAATCATAACACCCTAGTAATTAAGATAAATCAGAGTATAGCACTAAGTTCTATGACATGAAGTTAAAATAAGAACATACTAGATCTAGTCATGGAGAAGTGGCGTGTTCTCCCCACATCCCCAGTAGCATGGTATTCTCTTTATCCCTAGTGAGGTAACAAAGTAAGGTAAACACCCGAGTGGATCGTGGAATTTCTGTCCCTTTCACCGCACTAGCCACTCCCCGTTACTCCATCTAATGCATACGTTCCCCCTCGCACGCCCTCATACACAAGTTTGATCAGAACAAGTAAACAAGAACGAGGTACATAATATGCATCTACTTTCATAACTGAAACAAAACTATTGCAATCTCAAAAAAATATTAACTCATAAAAAGATCCACTACAAAGGTATTACATAGATGACCGTAATCATGTTCAGCAGCTCATACGGTGCTAATTAGTGAAGCTCAAAGAGAGGAGATATACATAAGTTACTTCCACAAACCCATAGTCCAGGGGTGGACTACTCCCTCTTCATCATGGTGACGTGGTGGAGTCGTTGGAGTAGGTGGAGACCACACCGGCAGTGCCTCGCCGGAGTTTTCCCCCTCCCTGCAGCTCCAGGTCTCTGTTTTCGTGTTTCTGTGTTTTGGCGGCGCTCCCTTCCGAAAGGCATCGGGGGAGTATTTTCATAGACGTTTGTAGGTCAAGACAGAGGCATGGAGATGAAAACGGACGGCATCGGATGCTCGAGGGCCAGGATGGGGCACCCCACGCGGCCAAGGAATCTGGCCGCGTGGGCCTACCCCTTTTGGTCCTCGGACTTCCTTTTTTGCGCTTCCTTGGCTCACACTTCTTCCCTCCAAAAACTGATCCTCGTAAAATCTCAGGTGATTTGGACATCGTTTGAATCCCTAAAACATCAAAATATAGAAAAAGGGTTTTTGTGACAGTGCATGGTTAATTCCAGAAAAATAGGGAAACTGTGAAATATCCCCAAAATCAATATAAAACAATGATATAACCCTTATATGATGGAAATATGATTGAAATATAAATAATACAATGCAAAGTTCATGTATGCATTTTACATGCATCAGTAGCACCACCGAAGAAACAAGCTTTCTCACAATGGATCATGACGAGGGTGACACCGAAGGAGAGGAAGAAATAAGGACAAGCCTAATGGACTAAAGAAGGCGAAAGATAAGGAGAAGAAGCAAGCCAAGGCCGCTTGCTTGATGAGTTAGAAAATTGATGAGATGATGAAGTCGAAAAAGGCTTTGGTAACGGAGGCAATGCAAATAAAGTTGTCGAGAAAACACTTGAAAAGAATAATGCAAGATGGCAAGCTCTCCGACAAGATGAGGCCCACAAGGTGGTCTTAGATGAGAGGCGAGTTCTTTCCGAGGAGAAGAAGATGTCGGAGGAGGAGAAGATGGTCATGACCAAGCTTTTGGCCGAGGAGAACAAGACGATGATGATGCACCCGGCTACCATGGATGCCATAACAAGAGAGTGGTGGGAGTGTGCTAGGAAGGCCATCTAGGAACAAAGGAGGGCTGAGGCAAATGGAGGGAGGTGGTGCTTGATGTCCCTTCCACGGCTTGGAGTGACGAGGTTGCAACCTTTTGGATCACCTTAAAATTGTCAAAAATCCTGATTTACGGTTTCATGCAAGGTATTTCGCGGAAGAGGGCTTTGTTTTACTATTTTCATTTACGGGATCTGTTCGACAGAAGGCCACGCGACCCATGTTTCTTCCCACCTCGCGACACCACTTATATGTGTTTAAGGACCCCACTTTTACGGAATAAGGTGCTCTAATACAGTAGCACGTAAAAAGATGGATGGGGTTCTTTTTAAAATCGACTTCGAGAAGGCGTATGACAAGGTGAAGTGGCCTTTCCTTCAACAAGTTTTGAGGATGAAGGGTTTTAACCCAGTTTGGTGTGATCGCATTAAAAAAATTGTTCAGGGGGGGAGTGTTGGGATAAAGGTTAATGATGACATTGGTCATAATTTTCAAACAAAAAAAGGTCTGAGGCAGGGAGACCCGTTATCCCCTATTTTATTTAATATCATAGCTGATATGTTAGCCATTTTGATTATGCGGGCTAAGGAAGCTGGCCATGTGGGTAGTCTCATTCCTCATTTGGTAGAGGGGGGTGTCGGTTTTGCAATACGCCGATGACACCATTATTTTTATGGAGCATGACATAGAAAAAGCGGTAAATATGAAACTTATCTTGTGCATTTTGTAGCAGTTATCGGGGCTAAAGATAAATTTTCATAAGAGTGAATTATTTTGTTTTGGTAAAGCATCAGAGATGGAACACCAGTATAAAGAAATATTTGGGTGTGCTTCTGGGTCTTTGCCTATTAGATATCTTGGTATTCCAATTCATCACCGTATGCTCCGTAACTCTGAATGGAATCCGGTAGAAAATAGATTTGCTGCAAAGTTAGGTTGTTGGAGGGGAAAGATGCTATCGTATGGGGATCGCCTTACCCTTATCAACTCCGTGCTTACTAGTCTACCTATGTTTATGCTATCTTTTTTGGAGATTCCGATAGGAGTGAGAAAGAGACTTGATTTTTATCGATCTCGCTTCTTTTGGCAATCCAATGAACATAAGAAGAAATATAGATTGACTCGTTGGAATATAATATGTAGACCGAAGGATCAAGGGGGTTTAGGTATTGAAGTTCTTGAATTGAAAAATAAATGTTTGCTAAGCAAATGGCTTTTCAAATTATTAACGGAGGAGGGAATGTGGCAACAGCTGTTACATAATAAATATCTCAAACATAAGACTTTAGCCCAAGTAGAGGAGAAACCAACTGATTCTCCATTTTGGAAGGGTCTAATGCGGGTTAAATCTGATTTCTTCGAGCGGGGAAAATTCAGTTTGGAGGATGGGTCGAGGACTAGGTTCTGGGAAGATGTATGGTTGGGTGAGGTGCCGTTGGCGCAGCTATATCCATCTATGTACAATATTGTACAACGGAAAAATGTTTTGGTTTCAACGGTTTTGGGTCAAGTGCCTATTAACATTGGTTTTAGGAGATCCCTAAATGAACATAAGTGGACTTTGTGGCTGCATCTATGTGAACGTTTGATGTCGGTGCAGCTAACTAATGAATCTGATAAGTTTATCTGGAAGTTAACAGAGTCGGGTTCGTTCTCAGTTAAATCTATGTACTTGGATCTTATGAACGGTCATACTAGATTTGTGCGTAAATACCTTTGGAAGATCAAAATACCCCTTAAGATTAAAAATTTTATGTGGTTTCTTAGCAATAAGGTTTTGTTGACTAAGGATAATTTGACAAAGAGAAAGTGGACAGGTTGTTTCTGTGATGAGAATGAGACTATTGACCACTTGTTTATTTCCTGTCCGTTTGCAAAACTATTTTGGAGGATGGTATTCTTTTCCTATAACATTCCTCCTCCATCCAATACTACAAATATGTTTGGTAATTGGTTGAATGGAGTGAATAAGAAAGATAAAGAACGTATTCGGATTGGTGTTTCTGCTATTTGCTGGTCGATATGGACTACTAGAAATGACATTGTGTTTAATAAACAGAAGGGAACCAATTTTTTGCAGGTTATTCTTCGTGCGGCGCATTGGATACAGCTATGGGCATACCTTCTTCCGGAGGAGCAGCGGGATATTATGGTTACTGGATGCAACCATCTATTGACGGTCACACGGGATTGTTATTTCCAGGCTACTGGATGGCGGCATGTTAGAAGAATCGAAGATGGATAGTCTTTGTATACTTTTCATCTTTGTTTGGTTGGTCCTTGTTGCGACCTTAGATACTGCATGATTGTAATAAACATATACTTTGAATATTTTCAATAAAAGACATGGCTGTGTGCATCTATTGATGCAGAGGCCGGGGCTACGCTCCCATATCGAAAAAAAATACAGTAGCACGTTATTGGAAGGCTGAGTTTTGTTTCTACTCCTTCGGTTGATGAATGTGATCGTGAGCTGCTTCATAATGAGACCACAACGTGACAAAAGCTAGCTACCTAGTGATGTATGAAGCCACAAATTCTGGCCGGATTAAGTGACGATGTACATATCATGCTCCTGCCGTATATCACGTCCACATGCAACAATCGAATGAATGGAGCCAGTGTATTGTACGAGATTCCATATGAGGTGCCACAGAAATCATGTTTAGTGAAGCAGAATGCATGAAATACTACTGCCTCTGTCCGGATTTAATTGACTTCAATCAAACGTTATATGTTCATTAGCCTTCTCTTTCCCGCGTCGATTAAATAGGAACGGAGGGAGTAGTAAATACTTAACCTGAAGGAAAAACTTCTCAATCACCTACAAATCTTACCCATTTCTCATTTCGACGGCACAATTTGATTTATGTACGCATCTATCATGCAAATATTTATGTTTTTCAACACAAAAATATCTCACTACCGTACAAAGTCTTGAGTATGGTAGAGAAGTTCCAACAATGTTGGGTCATTTTCAATATTTTTGGATCTTGTAAGGAATTTACCAGAGTTTCTTCGACATCATTTGGTTTTTTCCTTTTTTCTGCGGTGAGCATATATAGGTATTTTTCTTCTCTTACTCTCTGTAAGAAAAATCAATGGTCGGTGTCAAAATCAAGATCACATATGTATTTCCAGGGATGCAAGGGACCACGTACGTGGTTCATTATTTCCTGCATAACTTGATGAGATTCGATGTATAATGCAATTAATAGTTGACCGTACATTTATTAGTATTATCTTTAACACACTGTTTTCTTTGAAATGAACAGTGATAGTGCTTCGTTGGTGCTTCGGTACTTCCTGTGGCGCCACGACACTGTTGACGCTGCAGCTGTACGTATCCACCTAGATCACTTGCGTGTCCTTGAACTCGTTATTATTCAGTGCCAAATCTTGCTCCTTCTCGCATCTTCTTTTGATCTGCTGTCGAAGTCAAACTTGCAGCATTATAAGCCTTTTGTTTCGTTGGTAGATATGGGAACAATGAAGGCCAACTTATACGTGTCTCATTAGAAATTGGTTTCAAAAGGGTCATGATAGGATCTTGCAAGAGACGGGAAAGTATATGCTCCCAATATTCAGTTGGTACAATAGTGCAATGTTGATAGGTATATCTTGGTCATACCGGCCATGTTATAACAAATATATGCGAGAAATGGAAATATGCAACACAAAAGAATTTCGCCTCGCTCATTTTGGCAGGATCTTACCACTCTCGGCGTCTAATCTTGAAAGGCACTTTAGGCAAGGCCTTGTTTCGGTGAGTTTTGTTGTGGTTCCGGTTTGGTTTGTAACGATGAATGTGGCCGTGAACCGCTTAGAGATACATATCAAAACAACTACAAGGTGGGTGACGAATGAAGCCATCACTATAGCAAGATTGGTCCATGTCTGTGTTCTGGCCATGTGCTACATGCAACAAACGAATGAATCTCTCTCTCTCCCCCTAAGGATTAACGATCTAGTAAGAATTCTTGACAAAGGTTCGGTATTCTTCCGCAGAAGCAATATTTTTTGCATACAAAAAATGAAACTACAGGCTTCATGAAGGAGTATCTACTGCTGTAAACAAAAATATGTAACTCCTCCGATCCGAATAAGTGTTGGGAGTTTAGTACAAATTTAAGCTAATTTAAACTAAAACCTCGACACTTATTATGAATCAGAGGGAGTACTACAATTACTTATTTCAAAAAACCAGTACCACTCGAAGATGCGTACATTCATACCACTGCATGTCCGTACACATAAACTATCACCAAATACAACTTGACGTGTTTGAATGTTAACGAAGTTGGTGAATTTTCCGAATGTCCAAACCACCCATAGATCAAATTCCAGATATTCCAAGTAATGGGTAAATTTGGGTGTGCGGGCCTTATGTCATTAATCTCCATTCTTTTGTACAAAACAGTAATCAAGTAACTGTAAATACCTTACCAATACATTTTTTACCAAGAAAAACTATTTAGCTTTGACAAGGCAAAACGAATCAAAATCTGGTGTATGAGCAAGACCCCTGATAATCTGCCACTACAACATGCCGACATATCCAAATCGCGGTTCATCTGACTATGAAGAATAAATCCAGTATGTAGCAAGTGTATGCATAATTAAGGACATAACATATGGGTACTGTCCCTATTTGTGTTCTTATATCGTTAATTGTGTGCTTATGTATGAACTAGATATATGGAAAAGAATTAATTATTATTTCATTGAAAAAATTATGAGGTGTGCTTCGGTGTCCCACCTACGCTCCCACCACCATTAAAGTTGAGAGATAAATTAGCCATCGAAGGGGCATCGAGAGATCATGACCATCCACGGGAGGACAAAGCTTACAAAGAAGGTACACGGAAGCAAAACCCGAAAATTATATGTCTGAAAGAGAAGAACACACTGAAAACTTGTGTGTTTGTTGTGTTTTTCAGATTCATCCCTTTTCTCTTTTTCTATGTATATTGTTTTTTCTCTCAGACGCGCGCAAATATTAGTGATTGGTGTGGGAAACACATGTATAGGCAGGCAGTATGGCCAAGGTACCACGTGTTTCTCGCTCTTTGCCACATCACCAGAAGACTAAATGGGATGAGAATTGACTGCATTTTTCTAGTAAAAGATAATCTCTGAAATAAATCGGGATGGGTGGTTGGGGACTTGGGGTTGCATCTTGCATGTGGCGCCACGATTCTGTTGACGCGGCAACCCGTATGTCATTCCAAATCCCGTGTCTCAACAAAAAAAAAAAACTGTTTGCTGTTGGAAATAATCCCAAATCTCTGTCGTCATGTGCCAAACTCTACTTTTCCGTGTCATCATCGTGAAGCACTATGAGTTTTTTTTTTTTTGAGAAACACGAAGGAGACGCTTATACTGCGCATACACTCACCCCTATTGACACGCACACCTACCCCTATGAGCACCTCCAGAAGACTGAGTCGGCGGATTGGATCTTGAAATTGACGAAGTCACCATAGGCGCCTCGCTGTCGACGGGAACGTCGCCTCCTGAATGTATATTCCGCCTTTATGAGACACACAGATGTCAAACCTAGATTTGAACTCTGGTGGGCTGGGGATACAACCATCCTCCTAACCACCCGACCTCAGGTTGGTTCTCCACTATGAGTTATTCTATAGATACGAAGGTAAAAAAACTTGCATCTAAACAAAGGTGAAAAACTTGTACTCTCTTCATCTTTTTTTAGATAAATAACGCTTTATTACTGAAATTTTTTTAAGCTTTACATCTGATCTCTGCATAATAAAGGTGTATACAGCCGCACACACATCCAAACCTCCAACGTAGATAAAATTATGACTAAGACTCATAAAGAAACATACATAGATGAACACCTAAAATGGTGGAGGCCCTGCATATTACGCTGCCATCTATGGTGGAAAAAAATCTATCACGGTCTCCTCCAATTAAGTAGATATCTTCATAAAGCGATTTTGACTCTCCACCCGCTGAAGCAAATACCACAGATGGAGAAAGCAGTGGAGCGGTTTTATCATTAAACAACTTGTCATTTCTATATAGCCATAGTGACCATATAATGATAACCGCTTCCACCCTATAGAAGTTTTAAACCTATGATCCACCTGTTGAGCCAGTTGCAAAATATATTCATAACGCTACGTGAAGGGTACAAGATAGAACCTATTTGGGTAACTGACCATGTAGATCGTGCAAATTAGCAATAAAAAAAGGTGTTTAATAATCTCATCATGATGACATAATACACACTTTTTACTTCTTTGCCAATTACTTACTTGACAGAATACACACTTTCATCATTAGATTTGTTCAAATTTATATATATTTGTATACTAAAAAGTATCTAGATACATCTAAATTTAGATCAATTTTAGAAAATGTCGGAGATTTATTTAAATTCAGATGTATCTATGCACTAAAAAGTGTCTACATATAGCTAAATTTAGACAAACTTGCGACATCACTAAATTTAGACAAACTTAAAGATGTCGCAACATTGTCTAAATTTAGTTATATCTAGGCACTCTTTAGTGTAAAGATACATCTAAAAGTAAACAAATCTCCAACATCTTATTATGGATGGAAATAGTATTTGTCAAAGCATCTGCATATTTTTCGATAAACTACCCTGACAATATATGAGTGGGAAAATGGAGACCGAGCTACATATAGCTCTCTATTTTCAAGAAATCAAAATCATATTTTGAAGTTCTTAAAAAATTATAAATAATTCTTCATATAGTCAATGATGTATCCTGTACTGGTGCAAAATTATTTATATTCTAGGTTTTTTTGTCTTGAAATATGCACTATTCACTATAGGAAGATCCACATATTTGTTTTTTTTGTGTACCTAGAATGAAAACAATTTATATTAGGATTTTTTATATTTGTAGCATATATTATTCGCTACATAAATTATTGTTTTCAGTTTGTTTGTTTTGAAACTCTGAACTATGATTTTCCATTTTAAAAATCTAGATTACATGTTACTAGACCTTTTTTTGAAACAAGGCAGTACTTGCCATTTTGATTGATAAAGAATACAACATATTAATTAGGAGGAAACCATCCAAAAACATATACAAGTGCACTAATATCATCATGGAACACGATTACATTAGGAAGAGCGCCAATGAGAGACAACTCCGACTTGGCCAACAAGCTTCACGAGAGAACTATGCCGAGCTTGCGCGGACCGAATACTCCGCCAAGACCACCAGTAGCCAGTCTTCGTTGCAGCAGGGACACCCTCGACCGTGGCTCCGACTCCACATCGACACAACGAAGCACGAGATAACCCATCGAATATGTCGGTAATCAACTAACAAGCCCAACCTATGCTCTACGCCTCATCATTGCCAAATAGCCCGTAGCGCCCCGAGTCAAAGCCAACTCCGAAACGATGCCCCCAACGAGGAGAAAGAGGCAGAAGCGCCTTCATCGTCCGATCCCGAGGATCAGAGGTTTCCCTCCGGAGGCATGACTACGAGATGAGGAGAGGAGTCCTCAATGATGCTTCCAAGAAAGTCGATGACACCCGTGGGTGTCGTCGCTGCCCGTCCTGACCAAAGCCAAGACCAGGATTTCTCTGAGGAGCCTCTACCTTGAACCACCCGAGCCGAACTACGACAAAATGCAACCAACTTCCACAGCCAAGACAGCACCAAAACCACCTTCTCGCCACTGCCAAGCCCCGACGGTCTAGATTGGATCGGAACTGGGCAAGAAACACAACCCCCGAATCACCACCTCTCCTACCACCGATGCCGCCGCCACCGCACCGCTAGCGTGGCTAGACGCGGAGATCCCAGAACCCCAGATCCATCGCACAGGAGGCTCCCACGGCCATGCCAGCAACATGGCCACCCCTAGGGCCGAAGACACTGACCCCCATTCGCGGGATGTGCAGGGCACATCACCGCAGTCACCACCAGAGCAGCCACCATCGGGATGACAACGAGCTCGCCCGGGGCCACCGCCCCTCACGGCGACCCTGCCACCAACATCGCGCAGGAGAAGAGCATCCAACCACCTTCGGTGGTGGAGCCCGCGGTCGCGATAGCCAATAGAGGCCGGCGGCAGGGGCCGCGGTCCGGGACGGACATGGAGGGGATGAGTTGGGGGGCTAAGGTTTCACCTGGCACCGCCTGAGGGCGACGCGAGGGGAATGGGGCGATGATTTTTCAGAGTCGCGACATTTGTAACCTTCATTTATAGTTTCCGATGATAAACTTGCCACTCTGTTTATATCCTTTAATTACAAGCGTCGACGAGAACAAGCCAAATAGCACTTCATATCATCGATCTTTCGTGGACGAAGTAACTAACTATAAACGGCCGCAGCTCTTATCCATCCCATGTGGCCTCTCCGTATCTTCATTTTTCTTTTCTCGCATGACGTAGCTCTCCAATCATATTTGTTCGCATTTTCTATTAATCAGCTCTGTTTACTAATTAGACAATTCACCACTTGCTCATCAAAGCAGCACCGAACGATTGAACGAAACCATGCAGTATGAAAAAAATTACGGGAGTGCTTTGCGTCAGCCGGGCAGAGCTCACTGCCGACTAGCCGCCTCCCCGCCGTCTGATTTTTTATTAAGACGCAAGATTTGAGCCGTCCGACCACTGCGGACCTGCCTGCACTATACACCTCACGGTTCAACACTTAGGGCATCTCCAACCGCGCGACCCAAACGGACGCGTTTTCGCGTCCGATTTTGGCTGTTTGGGTCGGCCTGCGGAGACGCGGACAGAGGAGAACGTCCGGGGCCTTTTTTATTCCGCAACGCGCAGGAGACCCAAATTACTATTCTTCTTCTCCCATGTACTAGTACTAGTTGGCCGAAACAGCCCAGCGAACTCCGCCCCGCCCGTGCTCCGGCGACGAGCTCCGGCGACGTCCTGGCAGGCCACGCACGCGGCCAGGTTCGCCCAACCCGTGGCTCGTGCGGCCGGCTCCGCCCCCGCCCGTGGCCGTGCCCGCCCCCGCCCGTGCCCACGCTCGGCCGGCGCCGCCCGTGGCCATGCCCGCCCGTGCGCACCCAGCCTGCTCCGTCGCCGACTCGGCCGGCGCCGCCCCCGCCCATGCCCGCTCCAGCCCGTGGCCGACGCGGCCGGCGGCGCCCCCGCCTGTGCCCGCGCCGCTCCCGCCCGTGCCCGACTCGACGTGCCGTCGCGGCAAGCTCTGCCCGTGGCCATGCCCGCCCCGCCCGTGGCCATGCCCGCCCGCCCTTGGCCGACGCGGCCTGCCCCGCCCGCGCCCGTCCCCGTCGCGCCGACAGGCGCCCCGCGCGGCCAGGACGGTGAGCCCCTGCGCGGCCAGAGAGGCGCGGCGCGGTCAGAGAGGCGAGGCGAGCCCCCGCGCGGCCAGAGACCCGACGTGCACGCACGGCCAGCTTCGGCCCTGCCGGCCGGCGCCGTCCGCGCCGGTCGCGGCGAGCTCCGTCCCCGCCCGTCCCCGCCCATGCCCGCCCGTGCTTGCGCCCGTCGTGGGGAGCTCCGCCCACGACGGCGTGGCAAGCGGCCGGCGTCCGTTCTCTCGCCCGTGCTCCGTTTCGGCCGCGGCGACCTCCGGCATGGACGAAAAAAAAGGGGTCGTTTTTACCGGGGAGCCTCCACGCGAGCTCGACGGCGGCGGTTGGCCGGCGAGCCCTACTCCGGCGGGGAGCAAAGCCAACATCTATGGCAGAAAAGGAAAGAGAAAGACAGAGGAGAGAGAAGGCTGTGGGAGTCTCGGTGGATTAATTGGTGTGGCTGCCATGTGGGGTATGGGAGGACACGCGCGGATGACCAGAGACGTCCGCACGCGTCCGGCTCGCCCCAAAAGCCACGTAAATTTGGTCCAGCTTTGGGTCGTTCCGGACGCGGCAGCTGTCCGTTTTTAATTTGGGTCGGCCCGTTGGGAGCAGTTTTTACCCAAACGGACCGATTCAACGTCCGTTTTGCGTTTGGGGTGCCCGCGTTGGAGATGCCCTTAGAGCGCGTTTGGTAGGCTGGAGGCCCATTGGCTCGCATCGGCCTAGCAATTTTCGGCTCGTTTGGTCACTTGGGCTGACTGGTGTTGTTGCACGAACCGGTTCTCAAAGCACCCTCGGGCCAGGCCCTGGAGGAACGCTCGGTTCGGCAGTTCCCAACGGTGCAGGAAAATCTCGAATGCGGCTAATGCAAAAGCGAATCTTCGGCGCACGCGCCGAGACGAGGATGGAGATGGCGGGAGCTGCGGTGCGCATCGGCGAAAACCGAAAAGGGTGCGGGAAGGATTCTGTCACCTCCCGCCGCGCCCCATGGCCTATTTCTACCCCCTCCTCCCCCAAATTTCGAGCTCCTCCTCCTGTCGGCAAGCAGGTAAGAGGCGAACACATCTTCGGTCGGTGACGGTGGCAGCGGTGGCGGCGGCGACTGCATCTGGGCGGCTTCATCTACTTCTTGGTGCAGCACATCTTCACCTCCGGTGATGACTGTAAGGAATCACTTATCCTGGTACCGCGGTTATGTTTAGATCTAGGTTAGGAGTTGTCGATTGGCTAGGGTTTGATCTTGTAGCAGGGGTTAGTACGGATTGTGCTGAGCTATCATGATCTTGCTAGGGTTCGACATTTCTGGTTGCTTGTTTGTCCCAAATGTGCTGACCTGCCATGATCAGAGTTTGTGTTGTTCACAGTTGCAATGAACTGCTTGTCTGGTTTAGGATGATGTTGGTATGGTTTGTGTTGTCCACTTTAGGCATGTCTTTGCTCCCAAGTAGATTCACGTTATATGTACTACGATGTGTGTAGGACTCCTTCTGTGATGACTTCAGCCAGGCGCTTGTCTGCGTTGGGGACTCTCAGATCCCTTCGCAAGTTCCCGATACACAGCCCCTCTATAACTCCAAAGTGGGGGTCACCTCTCTGCCGGCTGTCAATGGGCATGCGGCTGACCTGGTGGCTTAGGTAGCGGCAGAGATCGCGGCTAGGTTGGCCGCCACAAAGAAGAACAAGAACCGCATGGACTGGCACCATGAAATGGCTTCCATGCATGTTAGCTTCGTCTTGGAGAAGATGTGCAGCTTGATCAAGACCGGAGTGAGAACTGACAAAGGATTAAAAGAATTCCGTCTAACTGCTATGGCGAAGGGCCTGTTTGAACACTGTGGTGTCTCCGCATGCTCCACTCAGGTGTACAACCACCTGAAAAAGTGAACGCAGAGGTGGCTCACCATTGCCAGGCTCCGCGATTTAAGCAGGGCTCAGTGGTGTGAGGATACCAAATGCATCATCCTTGAGGGTGAACACTACATGCGGGCACGCCGCGGTGAGCACGCTCAGTCCACCTCACTAACTCTTTTGATTAGCTACGAGCAAAACTAACATCATTATCCCTTCGTATCGTAGGATCATCCAAAGGACGCAGAGTACCTGAATGTGCCAATTGCCAACTACGACGAGATGCATACCATCTTCACTTTCGGTCTCGCCACCGGCAAGTACGCCATGGGATCCAGTGAGCCCCTGGGCTCGGCTGCAGCAAATCCTTCACCTGAGGATGCTGAAACTCAGGAGTCCGACACGGTCAACCTCGATGGGCCACCTGAGAAGGCTGTCGACGCGCCTGACAAGGCGACCGCCGGCAAGAGGAAGAGAGGTGCCTTCGCCGACGACGAGCTGGTGGCCTTCAACAACATGAATGTTGCTGTGAAGGACGTTGCACAGGCCATCAGGGACAACAAGCCCACGGACATGCACCCTAACATGTACAATGCGGTCATGGACATGCTTGGCTTCGTCGAGGATGATCTCATGGTGGCGCTGAGCCACCTCATCGACCACAAGGCCCAGGGTTGCAACTTTGTGGACATGATCGAGCCACACCACGTCCTCTGGCTAAGGAACTACCTTGCCAAGTACCACTGCAAGGTGTAGTGGTGCCCTTGAGGGGGTGGTTTAGGGGATGCATGCATGGAGGTGATGAATTGATGATGATGATGTCGATGATGTACATTTTGGCAGTAGCTAGGGTTGAAAGACATTTTATGGCCCCCTTTTGTAACTATGATGAGGTGGTATATACTAACCCCTCAGGTGATGGTGAACTTGCGGTGTTATGATGACATCCACTTTTGTTGTGGTGGTACGATGACACCATAGTAGTGTAGGATGAACTTGTGATCCACTTTTGGAATGATCATGCACGCCTCTGCTAGTTTATCATTTGATGTCAACACTTGTGTAGTTTTATTTCTCTGTTATGAATTGGTTCATGGTTGTGATCGATTACCTATTCTTATTATGTCGTGCTAGTGGTGGTGTTCAGCAGACGGGTTCGACAAATCTACAGCTCATGGAGGGTCTGTCAAGACCAGGTCAGTGGCTACTCCAACAACAGCTACCGAGGGTATGAAACATTAGAGGAGGCACATGAAGAGTACCTCACCACCTGGAAGATGAGTTCCTGGTAGATCAGACCATCGATGAGCCAGTGCCATTAGCACAGCTACCGCCGGAGGAAGTGCATGCTCTACAAGGGAGCACCACCGGAGGTACGTCCGAGTCGGGTTAAAGATTACATCATCGCCTTCCTCGTTGTGGTGATCGTGAGGATCTTGTTCTTCTGAATGGTGTCTGGTCGTATGTAACATGTAATGGTATGATATTCTCACCCTATTTGAATTGTGGTAATGATATGGAACTGCGATTTGAGCAACCAAACAGTTGATTCATGTTTTCCTGCTTGCAAGTTGGGCTGGAAATGGGCAACCAAACAATGGGGCCTGACTTCCCTCTCCGACGCAGAAAAGGCCGCCTAGGCTACCAAACGACCCGCGTTTCATGGCCCATGACCCGTTCGCGACGCGTAGGGAAGTCCATCTTGCTGGCGCAGTGAGCCACGAAATCTATGCAGGCTACCAAACGCGCCATTAATGTTTGCAACATCATCGCAACTTTTTTCCTGTTGTGTGTGGCACTTTTTTCGAAACGGTTATGCATCAAAAATATTTGCCTGCAACTGATTCTCATTGGTCACGGAGAATCGGCAAGAAAGAATCATCCCATGTATGCAGCGATGTGAAAAAACACTTGCAACATGAGTGGAGCAATTGCAGCAAACGCCTAGAGTTATCATAGCATATTGTATGTTTGTCAACTTTGTTTGCATCAAACAAAAATGAGTTCCAACATGCCGAAAGAACATATACGACATCAATTGTTCAAAAATCAGCAACCCTTTATTTTCAGCACCAATCTCGATGGTCGACAGTTAATTTGGAACATGTTTTGCGGTCACCATAATTTGGTTTAGCCAAATCTAGCATTTTCAATTAACAACACCATCCACATCATTGAACTTGGGTACTTAAACAATATATCTCGGCATTGGAAAAAATTTATTTTTAGCGTGTTCACGACCAAAACAAAAATTTATACCTCGACACAAGGGTATGCGGTGTTGAGTGGTTATACCTAAACGCTATTAACCCCCTATCAATGGTTGACGTCGAGGAGGATTGCATTGAGAAAAATGGTTAGCTTTGATAAAAGAAAATTATGAAAAGTGATACTTTCAGCTGAACTTTCTTAGGGTTAAATTTGTCAATTCTCACCTGGTCTAGTGTTAGAAACAAACCCTAAATTTAAACCGTATACTCCCTCCGATTGCACCGTCACATTACGCCATTACGCATCGTACAAGCACAGTTCTCCTCTCTTAAGTCGTAATCACGAAGACACGCAATGATACGGTGTACTGTTATCAGGAATATGCCCTCTCACCTCTGCGATGCGGTGCCCAGGAAACGCAGCCAGGGGCATCTTTGTCAAACCAACACCAACACCCACCTCGACCTCGACTGGTCTCTTCTTCCTCCCTCCTCCCCTCCGGCGGCTCTGCTCTGCTCTTGTATATAAGCAGCACCCTCCTCGTCCACAGGCACACCACCCCAAAAGCTCCCAGCAACTCACCCCACATAGACAGAATTGCCTCCTGGTGCGAGCTTCGACCCGGAGCTCCTCCTCCTTCTCTTCGCGCTGCTGCAAGGTATACGCAAGATCCTCTCCCCGTCCGTCCTTGTTCTTAGAATTCCGTTCAGCCTTGATGCGAGCCCACGATGTAGGAGTCCTTCCTGGCTTAGCTCGATTTCGTGTGTAGTATGTGCGTGACTGCGCATCTTTCGGTTCTTTTCCAATTCCACGTGTGGCCAGTCGTTGGAGAAGAGAATTTGGGCACATGCCAATCCGGCGGTGTGTTAGGCGGTTGGATCTGAGAATTCCAAGTTCTTATGCTACAATTAGTATTAGGATTCGAGGAAAGACGCAATTGTTTTCTGCAAAATTGGCCTTTTCCTTCTTTGAATTTGTCGGTCGCGTTATGTTTTTTAGTTTTTACAATGTCTAATTTGCTGGAAACACGCAAGAGCTCTGAATTAGTTCTATGCCTATGTTATTAACACTCTGAATTGGTTGCAACCTTGACTCAAAGGAAAAATAAGTCGAGATACGCTCTCTGTTGTTTCTACCAGTTTGCTATATGGATCACCGTATCCCTGATGCTCTAGTTGTTAAACCGAACGATCTTCTGTTATTTTCTTCAACAATCCAAAGTTGTATTTCTGAAACATCAATTGCAGAATCTAAAGATTTATTTTCTTCTTTGCAGTGAACTCCGGTACGAAACAAGCACTCAAAGCATAAGGGAATGCTGAAAGATGTGCTTGCTTAGAAAAAATTTCACCTGCGCGTTAAAGGAGATTGCAGCTGCTCCGCAAGAGCTGACTTTGTCAACTCTGTATGCGAGCAACCATCTTCTCTGCATCATCTCCAGGCCATCTAGACTCCCTCGTGACATGAAAGTGCTGTTCGAAGTCGTCGATCAAGACTACCTTGGGGAGGATGGTTGAAGTGTTGCAGTCCATTTGAATTGTAGCTGCAATATAGGCTGTGCTTTTTATATAGCTAGAAGACATGGAGAACAGAGGGAAGATTTTGATGGGGCGGTATGAGCTGGGGAGATTGTTGGGGAAAGGAACATTTGGCAAAGTGCACTATGCCAGGAGCCTTGAATCGAGCCAAAGCGTCGCCATAAAGATGTTGGACAAGGAGAAGGTGCTCAAGGTTGGGCTCTCGGAGCAAATCAAGCGTGAGGTCACAACCATGCGGTTGGTGGCGCACAAGAACATTGTTCAGCTTCACGAGGTCATGGCGACACAAAACAAGATATACTTTGTCATGGAGTATGTGAAAGGCGGCGAGCTCTTTGACAAGGTTGCAAAGAGCGGCAAGCTCACAGAGGGTGATGCACATAAGTACTTCCAGCAGCTCATTAGTGCAGTGGATTATTGCCACAGCCAAGGTGTGTATCACCGGGATCTCAAGCCTGAGAACCTGCTCCTGGATGAGAATGAGAACCTGAAAGTCTCGGATTTTGGATTGAGCGCGCTCTCTGACTCCAAGAGGCAAGACGGCTTGCTCCACACCACCTGCGGAACGCCTGCATATGTAGCTCCGGAGGTGATCAGCAAGAGAGGCTACGATGGTGCAAAATCAGATATCTGGTCCTGTGGTGTTGTCCTGTTTGTTTTGGCTGCCGGTTATCTCCCTTTCCATGGTTCCAACGTGATGGAGATGTATCGGAAGATTGAGCAAGGTGATTTCAGGTGCCCCAGCTGGTTCTCGCACAAGCTTCAGAAGCTCTTGTACAAGATCCTGGACCCCAATCCAAGCACTAGGCCATCCATCCAGAAGATAAAAGAGTCTACCTGGTTCCGAAAAGGTCCAAGGGGCACCCTTCCAGTAAAGGAGAGAATTCCCAGTGAGAATGTCACCACAAATACCACAGCTGGTGTGAGGCCCAGGAAGAATGCTCATGATGTGAAGCCCATGACAGCAACAAACTTAAATGCCTTTGAGATCATCTCCTTCTCCACGGGGTTTGATCTGTCCGGCCTATTCATCCAAGAGGAATGCAAAAAGGAGGCGAGGTTCACTTCAGACAAGCCTGCTTCAGACATCATCTCGAAGCTGGAATGCGTAGCAAAGGCGCTGAATCTCAGGGTAAGGAAGAAGGACAATGGCGTGATGAAGATGCAAGCGCGGAAGGAGGGAAGGAATGGTGTTGTTCAGTTGGAAACGGAGATCTTTGAGATTACGCCTTCCCACCATCTTATTGAGATGAAGCAAACAAGTGGGGATCCGCTGGAGTACCGTGAGCTGATGGAGGACATCCGGCCAGCGCTGAAGGACATAGTCTGGGCCTGGCATGGAGATGACCAGCAGCAACAAGATTAGGTTTTGGAAGTCCTGAGTATTTAGTTTTTGCTTGTCAAATTCGTTACTTTTTCAGCTAGAGCGATTCGTTCTGCAGGCGTGTGTTCTTTGTAGTATGTTCTTTTTCTTGTACCTAAAGATTACTTGTTGAGGCATTGATGAGAAGTTGAGATGCATAATAAAAAGTTTGTTTCTGTTCAGTTCCTCTCCTTGTCCTGTCATGATGTGCACTGAGATGATAATTTGGAAAACAAAAGAGCACTTGAAGTCTCTGTGGTTTACAATCTCTGAAAGAAAGTGACATATGTTCCATTTATCTTCTGATGTGAGTTGTAATAATATGAGTAACTTGACTAAACTCTAGAGTATGTAGTATGTTGGTTTATTTCAGGAGATCAATAGTTTCATAGAGGTTCTATACTTCTATTTACCAAATCTTAGAAGAAAAATTCATATAAACAAGGTTGCTCTGTCATACTCAACAACCCAATGTATAGACTGTACTCGCGAAGTAGAAAATCAACAAGTGGTTCCTGCCCAGTCTGATCCGAAAAGTAGAAGTAAACTTGTAATAGATAGCCAACAAAATACAGATAGCTGCAGCTTCACCAGAAAGCATCACCACTTAATAAACTGCAGAAAGAGTAGTTATCGATATAGAATGTGAAAACATCAAGCATATATAATTCACTTGCAGACAAATTTGGTCCAGAAAGTATCTAAACACCACTGGTGAAGAAATTAAAGAAAGTGTCACCACCATTGTGGATAGATCCAACGTCCAAGAGCCCCTTTTTTCCGCACTCCCCTAATCAACCATTCAAATAATTGAAGAGGCAACATTACACAGTTGATTCAACAGACCAATCACAGCAAAACCAAGTATTCGAAGGATAAACCCTTTGTGTCCTGGTTTCCATCATAGATGCTTCTGTCCTTGATGCCTGATGCCATGAAGGAGTGAACCATGATAGATCCCTGACGTGATGTATCGCCAAGATCAGAAATAAAAATCTTGCTACAGATGAAAATTGCTATCTTACGACATATATGCGAACCTTCCCCTCACAACTAGCAAATTTTTAATGAACTGGTTCATCTTTGTATTGGTTGGTTAGTTGAAACTTGGAACTTTGTAGGTTATAATGTAAAACAACTGCAGGTTGACTCTCAAAGTCGGATGCCAATGGATTAATCATGTAATAATTGGAGTTCATTTTTGTATGATTACTATGTATTACCAATCAAATACAATGTTTTAAAATCCTATATTATTTTTATGAGCAGCATGAAATCCATGGCAGTTTATTGCTACGAACACGGTGTATGAAAATGCAAATGAGATTTTATTTTAATTTTTAGTTGATTTTTTTTGCTCCGCATCCGGAAGTGTTCAGTCTACATGATTTTTAAGTCCCTACAACATTCCTAGTAAAACCACACACCACTCTAGCAAATGAGCTCTTTCCCTGAATGTTGCTCCTGCTGACGAGGCAAGAGCAGAGTTATGTTTCTATGCTTTAAAAAGATGTTTCCTGAATTCCTGTTACTTCATTCATGACAAGTAAACGGTGTGGAAATTTTCTTTGGAAATGGTGTGCATGCTATAGTTTGTGGCACGATGACACGGTTGGTCACCCCCTTTACGCGAAAAAGAAAATCCCTAGCATGTTCAGCACTACCTGTTCCCCGTGAAAATTAATGCTTAGCATTACCTAAGACGACGTCTCGTGTTTCTGATCAAGAAAGAGATGCGCAGAGCATTGCTGAACGCTAACGTTGATGCCTCGCTGTTAAGATACTGATATTTATGATGATTAGTTGATTACAGGCTGGTTTGGAAGCTTTCTACCGGTTAGGACTTCTCAGTACATTCGTTGTCTTGGAAGATACGGAGATATAGCATGATGGGTGTCAGGTATCGGCCCAGTTTTATTTGGAGAGGTAGGTGTTATCTGACAAGAGATAACCTTAAGAAGGAAGTGTTTGCTTTGTCGTGACCCTGGGAGTGGAGGCATTAACCATCTACTCCGTTTTAGATGCCCAGTTGAAGATGATAGAATATGCTTGATCTGATCTCTTCGAAGCTAACATGGATCCCTCTCCGTGAAACATATGCTTGATCAAATATGTAAGAAAGTGCAGAATGTTTTTCTGACAACCGACAAGAGTAAAGATAATAAAAGATTGTTGTGTACAAAGTGAATCGAGAACAAAGCGAAGATGGGGTGGCTCTGGCCTTAGGTCCAAGGGGCGCAGTGGCAAGGCCGCTGCTACGTGATTGTCGCTAGTAATCATGGCCACCTCGCTTGGGTCAAAAGCATCATCGGTGAAAAATCCTCATGTTTCTCTCCTTCCACAAGCATGATATCCTTTTACTAAACATGCTGAAAGCAAAGTTAGTATATTGATAAACAAAATAAAAACACCAGCACTTGCGGACAACCAAGAAAGTATCTAAATTCTACTTGTCAGGAAATTTTAAAGAAATTGTGGCTATCACTCGGTAAGGAGGGTAGATCCAACATCCAAGAGATATTTTTTTATCTTCAGTTTCCTAACCGGCCATGCAAACGACATTTCAGAAGTTAAATTGCTATATTTGACTCAGCATAGAAATCACAGCTATGCCAAGCTGTTGAATGGTATAAAATCTTGATCCCCAGTTTCCAAAATAGATGCTTCTGTCCTTGATGCCTTATGCCATCAACCATATGATAGATGCCTGATGCGACGAATCACCGCAGATCACAAAGAAAATATAAGTAAAACTATGTGACGGAGGTATTAATCTTGTCATCTTACGACATGTAGATGTTTACCTTCTGTGGACCTTTATCTGTCAACATAATACCCAAAACGTGTATTTTAATCCAATATATTTTGAAAACCATAGGAGTTGGCATCAAATGGCCACTTTTTTTCGGCTTCGCTAACGGCTTTTGGTAGAAGCATCCCTCCACCAGGTTCTCCAAAAAGCCCGGACCCTGAATTTGTTCCGGTTTATAATCTGGTTTTGCCTTGATGATTCTGCAATGCTATGAATCATGATAGATGCCTGATGAAATGCATCTCGATTCCGTATATCAGAAAGAAAAGTCTTGCAAAGCTTTTGCCTCCGTTTCAAAAAAAAAAAACTTACTGCCGCAACGAGGAAATTTAAATTTGGTTGGTTAGTTGGAACTTTGTAGGCGTTATATACTAAAACAACCGCAGGTTGATTTGCAAAGTTTGATGACCATGGATTAATCATGTAATGATTGGAGTCCATTTTTTGTTCGAGTATTGTACCTATCATTCTATCAAAGCTTGTTCTTATTCTTGCTCCCCTTGACAAGGCAAAGCAGAGTAATGTTTCTATATTAGCTTAACTTCACAGAGATGTTTCCCGTCGCTGCATTCCTGACGAATAATCAGTATAGATTTATTTATTTTCGAAAATGGTGCGAAGTTAGAAAATGGTGTTTACGCTAGCTTGCGGCACGATGACATGATTGGTCACTCCCTTTATGTGAGAAAGAAAGTCCCTAGCAAGTTTAGCATTACCTATTCCCCGAAAGAAATGTTTAGCACTACGCCGCTACCAATGACGGCGCCTCATGTTTTTTATCAAGAAAGAGATATGCAGAGCGCTGATTAATGCCAACGCTGTTGCCTCAGTGTGAAGATCTCCGGAGATATCTAGTGATGATTACAGGTTGGTTTGGACTTTGGAAGCTTTCTACCAGTATGGACTTTTCAGTACAATCCACTGCTGAGATAGATCTGATGATGGGCGTCAGGTTTCCCTATCAGCTCTTTTTTTTCGAAATGGGGCATCGCCCAGCCTCTGCATCGATGCACACGGCCTTTTCATTTATTGCAAGATTTCCCTATCAGCTCATTTTATCTTCAGTTTCCTAGCCAGCCATGCAAACGACATTTCAGAAGTTAAATTACTGTAACTTACCTATTCAGTAAACAAATCAAAGTTATGCCAAGTTGTTGAAAGCTATGAACTGTTGATGTACCAGGTTTCCAACATAGATGCTTCTTTCCTTGATGCCTTATGCCATCTACCATATGATAGATGCCTGATGCGACGAATCTCCGCTGATCATAAAGAAAATATGAATAAAATTATGTTACAGGGGAACAAAACATGCCATTTTACGACATGTAGGTGTTTACCTTGTCCGGAACTTTATCTGGCAACATGATCGGAAATTCACAATCCTGGGAGCATATGCTCCCTTTATCCAGATATCAGTTTTAGAAATGTTTAAACAATTAGAAAAAACTTTCGCATGTTTATCTCAACATTCTATGCGAGCACATGAAATTTTGCAAAGAAACGACATTTTTCGTGGTTTACAAATGAGACATAAGACATGTGAATAGCAAAAAACAAAGGATATCCTGGAATGTCATGCAACTTTATTGGTTCTGTAAGGAAAATGTCATGTATTTAAATTATGTCGCTTGTCTCGGCCACCTCTGAATGTCTGAATTTTGTCACTCTATGTTACATGTCTGACGACGCAATTTAGAATTGTGACATCTCCTGCTTTGGATAGACTTGAATAGTGGAAGAGAATCATCTGCGACATGCATGAATACCAACCAACTGCATGGTCTTAAGTTCTCGACAAATGTGAGAGACGCGCAGTTGGTTCCGGTAGAACCAAATCTATGAAGCATCACTTGAAACAGGCGGTGGCTGCCAGAGCAACCTGCTAAACGAAGGCCTGTCGCAGATGAAGGATGTGTGAGGGGAGGTATTGCGGTTCTCTTCTCTCGAACAGCTGCTTGCTGAGTTGCTGAGAAGTTGGGCCTTGATGCATTTTCAAGCATGCCTGTGCACCATGGAGCAATGTCCGTGAAATCATATGTTGATCAGATTTTCACGGGATAAAAGCACACAGCTCATTCCATTCGACTTTCAACTGTCCAGTTCGCGTGCCTGGATGATGCTCCAAGGAGATCGGCATGGGAGGAATCAAGGAGACAGTGCTGGGAATTTATTCAGAGAGCAGTGCGAATGTTAGTACTCGAGAAAGAAGTAAAGAAAGCACCGTCCAGCTACTGGAAGCAATTAAAAAACTGGAGAAGTTTGTTAAGACATCAGCATGTATGTTCCATTTGCTATTTGGGAGACTGACAGACAGCAAGGGAATGTTGTTACCCAGAGGATACATTCATTGTGTGATCTATAGGTATTACTCCATCAATGGTTTGCAACAGCTCTCTGCTCACAAGGTTTGCAACAGCTAGCATCACAGGTAACACAAAATCCAGGAAGACAACTCAAAAGCACAGTTACTTGGAGCACCAATTTCTTCAGAAACTTCGCGTCACCAAAGGTCAAAATCCAGCTTTTATTTCAGCAAATTATTGGATCCCACATCACAAATTGATACATATTGCAACTGGTGCTTTGAACATGGCCAAGGTGGAAACGAAAATTTAAAACATGCAAATTTAGTTCGAAACCCACACACGCCGTACTCCCAGGGGCTGCCAAGCAATGCCCCATCTTACACTTGCCGTATACGACACAAGGTTCACACATGATCAATTTTGCACATCTACTTCAACATATATCCCCCGTGTTTACAACTGCCGCCTCATTACATGCAAGATGTAACTACAACATATATCATGCAAATTTACCCCATTCTGGGCACTCCAATTACACGAATTTGAAATAGATGATGTTGTTTCGTCACCGGGCCTTCTCTGATTCAGATTTCGCCGGTGATGCGACAAGGGTCCTCCAAAGGTACCGCCCACTTGCCATGTCCACCATCGTCCAGAATCCTGTCTTCGCAGCAGATGCAACCTACATTTGCAAGCAAATGGTGCTTCAGTCTTAGGGGCAAATCTCAATACAAAATAGCCATAAGAACATTTCTTGCAAATTTGTACACAACATGAAACTGTGGCTCAATCTTCTTCTTGAGTATATTGACACTTACCAACTCTCCATCAATGGTAACCATAGCTAGCTAAGTAAATATGCAAACATCAACTATTTGAATACTTAACCCATTGAGCAGGAATTCACATAATGTCTGCATAAAGCTCAAGATAAACATATACAGTAAATAATATCTATTATAGGTTTAGATGCTATATCCGGAAAGAGGTAAAACACAGTTATTTTAGATAGCGCTATGGGAGAGCAACAGAACGTATGAATGCGGCTGCAACCTTGACATGCTGAATTCTCTAGACAATTCAAAATCCAAATGAGGAAGGTTTTGTGGATTGGCAAAAAGGTATCCACCACTACACTGGAGACTGACATAATTTGCACAAATATGTCGGCTGTAGTATATCTATGAAGTCGCATATCACCACTGTTAACAAAGTTGTCCTGTGTGTGAAGAAGAGTAAAGCTATTTTATCATGCAAGCATCCTTCAGCCAAAAGGAACCAATACCCATCACAGAAGCAATATGAATCACTTCTCTTGAAAATCTTGTACATAATGGAGAATTGTCGTTCAACCCTAAATTCAAAGACACTTAACAACTAGATATCAACTGTGCACACGTCAGTTAACCATGAATTTTCTAGCTTAACTATTTTTTTGCCATCATACATGCAGGAAATATTTGGATACTTGGCCCATTCCTCCTTATCTCAGATCATGTCTGAATATCGTTCCAGATATGTGTAAGCAGTGCATATTATCTGGTATAAGTAAGGATTCTACATCAGAAAGTAGTATGAATACACACATACTTTAGACCGACTAATGCGACAGAAACAGAACATGTGAGTAAGGCTGCAACCTTGACATAGGTAGTCTCGGACTGGTAAAAAACGTCAGAACATTCCAGGCTTAGTGAATCTTGGATGCTGTAAATGCTGAAGCTTTTGGCTGTCGTGACGGGGCATGGCGCTGGCGATTCAGATGAAGCTAACCAATGTGGTGACCGAGACTGATTATCTAGTCTTGGTTCATCTGTGGAAATCTAGGCTGACAACGAGGGCGAGGTCCAAGAGCTTAGTAGCTTTTTACCTCTTTTGATGGACTGTTTGTTAAGCGTCAAGCCAATATGACTGCCCATGTAACTGCAAAACAGTCTTCTGCTACTATCCCGCTGGAGTTCTAGGTGTCCCAAACTCCAGGGCTCCAAGCGCAGTGTATCTTGCTTGGCATCGCTTTTGCTGTTCAATTAATATAACGCTCTTGGCTCTCAAAAAATTACCGAAGGGGTATCCATCCCCTCTCACTGTTTTCACCATTTAGCGCGAGAGTGGCAGAGTTAGCACACATTCATAGCCTGCAAGTATCTATCTATCAAGTGACAAGTCACCACTGTCAACAAGATTACTCCTGTGTGTAAAACAAGTGTGAGGTTATCTTTACATATGGCGTCTCTGCCTGATATGCTAAACCTCTAACAATAAGTCCGGAAGCATCGAAACGCCAGCAAGCCTCAACCAGGAACAATGTGTGAACATTTCCATCATTAAGAATCTCCATTGAGCGAGAAAATGTTTTTTTTTGTGTTTCGTCGTCAAGTATGTCCTCGGCTAATTTCAGGGTTGAGAAAAGCGCTAGGCGTGAATCTCCAGTTTTGCCTCTGCCTAGCGCCTATCTTGCATATGCGCACACCTAGCACGATTGCACGCTCAAGGGTGCGCTTTTGAAACTAACAGTTTATTAGCAGGCACAATGCACAGGGGGGAATCTCATTGTATGTAGTTGTATGTATGTGCAAAGGCCTAGCAATCTTTGACGAACGCACCGGCCAACAAAAATGATACTGTGCGGTGAGATTAGGAAAGCCCAAAACGTAACTGCAAGGTAAGAAGAGCCATACCTTGTAATGGAGCGGCGAGGCGTCCGTCTCGTCGTCGGCGTCACCCACGGCGGCGGTGGCGTCGTCGTCCTGGAACAGGTCCGGCTCGGCGTTGAGGTTCCGGAGGAGGAAGAAGCCGGCGATAGTGGCCGAGAGGAAGATGAGAATCACCCGCAGCGGGCACATCTCTCCCCAAAATTATCGACCACGGGAATCGACCGGGGATCAAGCAAGAACTCCCCCTCTGGTTGGCGTGCTGCGGCGCGGCGAGAATGGGGATTAGTAATAGAGGGGAGGGAAGAAGGGGAAGAGGAGCAGGTTGGTGGGTGGATGGATGTGGATTGTTCCCTGACCGGCCTCCTCCCCTCGTCTTTGACTAGCCCGCACCACCACCACCACGCACCACCTAACGCCTGCGGCTTTTTGGCAATGGAGCTTTTTCCCTAGTTTTTCTAATGGAGGAGCGGTAAGCAGCTCAGGCCCCGAGGAAGCGAGCGACGTGAGAGCGGATTTCTTTATTGAGTTCGCGCCGGCCGGGCGAACCCCTGGATCCCGTCGGCGGCAGGAGGAAGACGAAGATGCAAGAAACTGTTTTTTTTTTTGGGAAATAAAAGGAGGTGAAATTCGCGGTGGGACACGAAGATAGGAAGGCCCCTAGGCTGCGGGGAGGGAACGGAAGGAGACAATGCTGTCGGTGACATCGGATTTCTGGGCCCGCGTGTCAGTGACGTGGAGGCCGGATACCGGGGAGGGATTTTGGTTTTTGGGAAATCCGACAGTAAACGTTGCCCATTCCGTTTTTTCTTAGGCTGGTCATACTGCTAAATATCACGTAATAGTATCGTTGTGTATGATACTATCTTTATAATAGGTAATATTATGGAGTACTATTATAGTTATGCTATATTTATTGCTTTTTAGAATCTTAATGCGAATTTGTGTACAAAATTTGCTTGGCAATAACTTTTCTGATATGCGTTATGATACGGTATTAACTATGTTACTATAATCTCCTCTTTTTTTCTTAATTAGTTGTCACATCAGTATTTTTCAGAGACTAATGTATACGATACTAGCGAAGATACTAACACTGTGGCTAGCTTTAGAGAAGAGGTGTAGTCCATTGTTAATAGGAAGAGTTATATCACTTCTTGGAATCGGGTAAACATGTATGTTTCACTCTTTCCTTATAAAAGTTGAGGTACTTTCTCCATTTTATATTAGCCGTCGTTAACTTTTTCTACAATTTATTGAATCAACGAGAAGTAATATGTAAAAGAGGGAGTTAAAAAAAGCTCCGATGATGGTGGTGTGAACTAGAGTTGAAAAAATAACACTAAGAGAAATGAAGTGAAGATCTAGCCTTGATGTACTTTCGTGGCTCAAAATGATCTTTTATCGTATTTACTTTTATTTTATATTCCATTTTTCGATAAAGGGAATATATTAATATAAAAGGATACCAATTACACTCAGTCTCTGCAACAACGCACCACCCTAATGGCACTACGCATGCACACAGCCAAAAAAAGAAAAAGAAAACTAAGAAACAAAAGTCCCGCTACACTATCTCGGGCCTAACAACAACAATACATCCACCGCCAAGACAACACCTAAAATACAGACTCTCCAAAAACGACGCCTCCAAGAAGGGAACAGTGCGCTAACACCATCGTCGCCCGATCAACGATCTTAGGTTTTCACCCTGAAGATAGTCCCCGCTCTCAAAACAATGCCTCCAACAAGGTCATTGCCGCACAACCAGAGGCGACCAGGTTTTCACCGAAAGGTAGGACTCGAACTTTACTGTGTTGTCGCCCCACTTTCATACCGTTGTGAAGCCGGAACACCAAGCAAGTCCCTCAACAACTCGGAGACTTGAACCTCCCTTAGCTAGTCCTCCCTCCGGCCTTCATGAACTTCTCTTCTTCCGACTTTCATCATGGATCCATAGTCACTTGATGTCAACACAAAGAGCTGCGCCGCTCCCTCCAGAACCAATCGGTCGGAATAAAAGCATGGGTGCGCACAACCGAATGCCACCGATCCAGCAAACTCCGGGCAAAAAAGCACTGTTACATTCGCCGGCATAGCCTTCCGAAACTCAACACTCCGGCTAGATCACGAGTCCAGGCCTCCGGTAGGTCTTCCTCTTCACGCAAGAGAGACCCTAGGACCACCGCCTTTATTCTCGGACCCCACGTCGGCGACCATCCCGGCTGGCCACTCCAACCCTCCACCGGCGACTCCATCGCCGGCTTCCAAGATCTCCATCGCCGCCGGAATGCGGTGATAGATCGATAGATCCACCACCAACCGCAGGCCGACCCTCTCCGGCGAAGAAGAGGGTCACCTCCACCGTCGTACCCAAGGCTGCTGCCCGGCGACCTCGTGTCGCGTGAAGCCCGAGATCGCCTCCACTCACCGGCGAGAGGCGGGAGGGAATTGGCGCAGCCATGAGCCGGCCGCCGCCCACCACCACCGCGGAGGCGGAGAGCCGACGGGAGGAGAGACCGCGCCGGCCGCCGCCGCCCATCCCAACCGCGCCGACCGATCCACCAGGGGAGAGGCGACGGGAGAAGGGGGCGCGTGCCGCCGCCGCCATCCCATCCGCGCGTCGCATCGGAGGGAGATCCGCCGCCGTCCACCATGCGTCGACGAAGGCCCCCGCCGCCGCCACGCCCGTGGGTCTTTGCCCCCGGCGGCGGCGGCGGCGGTAGGCTAGGGGCGGGAGGCTGGGGAGCGGCGGCTGTTCGTTTCAAGATGGCACCTATTTTATATTCCATACCTACTAGGCTTCAAGGTTGTATCACCTGGGCCAATGTCCAAGTCTTGCATCATTGCTTTGCTTGTGGTATAGTTTCATTTATTTTTTCAAAAGATTATTGCTCGTGGTGAATAACTTTCCAAAGCAATGACCTTCTAGAAGGTGGGCAAAAATTTCAGCATTTGTAGTTTACCTATGTTTTTTTCGAAATGGAGACTACGCCCTAGACTCTGCGTCGATCATTGTATTATATATATACTAGATTTTTATTACTTCACTTGAAGTGTAAGTCAAGTAAGTAAGTAAGTAAGTGGTTATTTCAAAAAAAAGTAAGTAAGTAAGTAAGTTGCCTCTCTTCTCTCCTGCTTCCAAAATTATTGTACAAACTGGGCTCCAACATGGGTCCATAACCTGGTTCGAGAGTCCACTACAAAGAGAAACAATTAATCGTGCCGCGTTGACAACCATCCAGAGTGTCAGTGATTAGTCTAAGCCCACCACATTGATTGATTGTATGTTTTTGAATGTCAACAACTCAAGCATATAATACGTGATGAGTGGTTCCCAACTACTGCTTAAATTCAGCTCAGTAGTGGAGAGCACATATAATTAGTTGACGATCATTAGCCAGCTGCTGCTACCTTCCTCCGGAGATGATGAACGGGATACAGCTACGGCGGCATATATATGAGTATGTAGAGCTGCAGTTGCAGAGAGTACATAGATCGTTGTCGTCACTGATGAGACCGGTTCATCAGTTCCAGGAAAATATGGAATGAGAACGTGGGTTCAGTTGAGTTCGGTACAAGCTCTTGGTGTGGTGTAAGCCATGTGCAGCATACGTATGTTGAACTGTTGATACGAACCCGGCCCAACCTACTCAGATGGAATATCAACTCGCAACGTATCCCGTAAAGGGAAAGAAAACAATCCATGTTTCAATATAAATAAAATGACAGAGGATAAAATACAGTTTTAGCTACTTGCCGAACACAAGACGCAAGGCGGCTACATGTATACAAGGATATACATTCAGGAACTTCAATCTAGTAATCTTTTAGTGTCAGATTTCTAAGCGGAGTCTCATGCTTTAGCCTAAACATATAGTCCTATTAGTTACTCACTAGTAGGAAAACCATTATAGGTGGAAACCACCTCTGTGGCGCACAAAACAGACCATGCGTCACAAAAATATTTCTGTGGCGCACCACCTTAATGCGCCATAAAAAATTGTATGTTTCTGTGGCGCATGTGCCAGCTCATGCACCACAGAATATGGAGATTCTGTGGCGCACCCGCGCCACAGAAAGTTTGGGACCCACGCTGGGTCCACCACTGCACATGGTCGAAGGATATTCTGTGGCGCATGATCCAGCGTGCGCCACAGAAAGTTACCGCGCTCGCGACGAACCAGCTGGCCCACCCAAGGCAACCAAACAGCGCCTGGTGTTTCGCGGCTTCTCTGAAGAGACGCCTCCGGCAGCCGATACACAAGAGCCAACCGCCGCAAACATCTTCAGCCCCAATACGCTGATCAAGAAGGTCAACGAGCAGTTTGAAGCGTCAGGGGCCGTTGCTCCGAAGAAGCCCCGTAAAAGACCTAGTAAGAACAAGGAGAAGTCTACGAGCCAGCCACCTCCGACGATCCGTCATCGGGACTCCATGGTACCTCCCAGCAAGGATGGCTTGACCAGAATGCATGAAGTGGCAAACCAATACGGGTCCGAGCTGCAACACCTCGCCTGGAGATATGTCCTCAGGATGTATCCTGGTCCTAGAGAGTATCCTTCTTAAGGACAAAGATCCAAATTACCCGGTCTTCACGGTCAGGGTGCCAAGAGATGTGGGCTTCGTCACTGATGCCCCCGCGAATATATTCTTTATAGAGTACGAGGACATCTTCAAGCTATTCCACTCGAGAAGGCTGGACTATAACTTGGTCCGCCTATTCGCGCTCAATCTGGCGATGAAGATCAAGAGAGAGAGTACCTCGGACGTCGCGATAGCGGATCCCTACTACATGCGTGAAAGCTTATCAGCGGTGCGGGTCCGGGCTTCGTTGTACCTACAGAAGTGCTTCTTGGACAACAAGAGGAAGGACAACATCCTCTTGGCTTACTTTCCCGAGTAAGTACACATCCGCTAGCCCTGTAATAAATTTCTTTTCCATTGCTCATTTCCAACCTCGATCTTGTTCCAAATTTGTGTTGCGCAGAGACACGTACTGCGTACTCATCTCCATTGCCCCGAAGTATTCTCTTGCCACCTATTTCGACTCGGGGAGTGCGAAAAAGAAGAACTACGCCAGAATAAGGGGTGTGCTAGATGATGCTCTCGAGGGCTACTTCAAAAGGGAGGCGCCTTCAAAGAAAAGGCGGAATGTTTCAGGGATGATGGTAAACACAAGTTCAAGCACGTGTTCGAGTTCCCCTGTGTCAAGCAGAAACACACTGGACGCCTTCTATGTCATGCATCACCTAAAAGGGTTTGTCCGGGATAGCCAGAACTTGTTGCTGCCATCTGCTCTCCGAGGATGGGCCGAAAAGTTGGCGCGGATCAACGATGATGACCTGAAGACTTCCATGATACCAAGGTCAAGTTATCACATATCATCATTCAAGACGTCACCACAGGGGGAGGGCCCTTGAACCAGGGTAGAGCGTTATGCAAGAGGGACATCGAACACCGCCTCAAAGCGCAGGGTGACACGAGGACGTGGATTACAAAAGATCTGTACAAGCCGTTCCGAGCCCTGCGAGCCTTGACTTAGTGTGTGATAAACTAGCTATCTTCATCGGTTAGTTTGTATATATATCGATGGACGTGGTCTTTTGTGTGGATCGTAATTAAACTCTAAGTACTATGTTCATCGGTTTATGTGTATCGGTGGACGTCGTCTTGTGTGTGTGCGCGCAAACTTATTGTTGCCGTGCTCAACTTTACTATATACTTTGGTCTAATATTTATCAACATATATATATATGCATGATGTACTAATATGATATACTAATATGCCCTTGTCAATAGAGATGCCGACGTACGTTGTGTACAAGGGTCGGGTTCCAGTGTCTACGAGGAGTGGCAGGACTGTCTCGAACAGGTGTACAAGTTCAGCGGGAACAGCTACAAGGGATACGCGACTAGAGAGGAGGCGGTAGCACAGTGGAGGGCACACGTAGAAGAAGAACCGGCTGAAGTTCTTGGTCCCTCTTACTCACCGCCACCGCGGTTGTACTCTACTTTACTTTAGTCTAGGTGGCCGGTGACGATGCATGTGCATGAGACGAGATGAACACATGTATGTGTATGCGACGATCAACACATTTCTACTTGTGTAATTTGGATCTAAATGATGTAAGGATGAAGACTTGTGTGTATCATGTCATTTGTGTGTCATTTCTGACTATTTCTGTTATTTCTGGAATGTGCTATGTATTTGCTGTATATATACCTGTATATTTCTGTCAAATACCAGTATATACTGCAGAAATAACAAAATCAAAAATCAAAAATTAACATTCTGTGGCGCATGCGCTGGCAGTGCGCCATAAAAAATTGTAAGTGTTCTGCGCACATATCCACCTGCGCCATAAAAACATGCATAGCTAATCAATTCAAACTTCTGTGGGTGTGCATTAATTCAAACTTGGCGCATGCGCACAGAATTTAAATACTAATGGCATCGACGGCCATATGCGCCACAGAATCTCAATTTGGTGCGCCACAGTTAGCCTTTTTCCACTAGTGACTTCTTCTGTTCCATATTAGTTATTGTTGATTTAGTCCAACTTTGTATAATCAGCATGATCGACAACTCATAGGAATTCGGAAGGAGTACTAGATTAATCGGCGACAAGGGGAACAGGTGTGTGATGCTCTTTTTTGGTTGGCGATATTTTAGCAACGTGGATTAATCCAATATATAGGACAGAACTATACCATACTTTTATCAGAGAATAAAACTACAACTTCTCCAACCATAACACTAAGTAGTTGCATAACAAAGAGTGCTGCTACAAATAGCATACAAAACGTATTTTCATTTGTATCTAGTACCTCAGCTAGTTAGTAGATTATCGCGCGACATTCCGTTTCAATCCCTACGAAGGACCATGCCCATACCCTAAGGGATAGACTTCGCTTGATTTCCAAACCTCTCAAGCATACACAAGAGATGCGACTTGGTTCTTCAGGAAGGAATTACAACGATGCATTTCCCACAGCCACAGGTAAGTGCACCTTTCCTTGGCTTTTCCTTTGTCGAGTGGCGACTAACAAAAGACGTGGCATGCAACTCCATGTAGATGCATGCCCCATTCAGCACGCAAAGACAAAGCCATCATCATCTAAAAAGATGGTTCCCCGGACTATCTGCCAATTCTCTGGGCACATCTGCAAATTTCATCTTCAGATGGCCCAGCCAAGTCAAGAAAATGTATCTTCTGAGCTTTCGTCATACGGCAACAACCTAATGGACAACCATGTCCGCATCACCATAGAATTTTCACTTCGCAACACCACAGAAAGGGGAAGAAACTAAGTTAGGCAGGCAGAGTGATCGCAAGTGGCCACTGGCAACTAGTGAACCACTTGCAAGTTCACATGTTTTGCACACTCCACGAACTCAGACTATATTTATTGAGCTGCACACGCACTCAGACTTGGCATGGATTTTGTCAACCAGACTGATCCAAGAAACGGACGCATGCGGATTGAAAATTTTGTAACGTCACCTGCCATTTCCAACGCTTAAAATTGGATGACGCAGAGAGCAAGAAGCAACTGGATAAGATGCACGAAGGCCGCTAATGCCGACACCACTCCCCTGAAGCAATTTCTCAGCCCTTGTTCGACTCCAGCTCTGCATCCAGCACCATCTGTGGAATAGTATATGATAGTAACAGGCAGACTTCACACGGGCTAGCTAAAATTCAGTGTCTGCCCAAAAATGCGCACTATCTAGAAAGGAACAAAAATGTTGAACACCATTTGACTCCCAGTAATCAGATGACTCACTGGTCATAACATAGCATGAACTCGAGCGCGCGATAAGATCCCGAACCACATTGTACTTACTCCACCAAAAATATGCACCAATCAAGAGCATCAGGGAGATTACCATCAGCTCCATGAACAAGTGCGCGATAAGATCCTGAACAATGGGATTTTCTAGATGCTGCTAGAAAAATTGAGTATGTGCGGTCTGCTTTTATACATCCCAAAGCGAAGGTCTGTTTGGCTGCGATTGATGGAGAATCAAGGCTGGGAGCCTACATGGTGATTGTGAATCAGATTTATCTACACTAGTTCAAGCACTCAAGACGTCGGAGTATGATCTGTCAGACTTCGATGAGATTATTTTCTACCGTCGTGGATGGAATGGGCCCATGAGTTCACTCATTATGGCTGAAGATGGAGTTTGCTGATCGCGAAGCGGATTGAGCATGCTCCAGAGTTCGTCTCTGGTTTGGTAGCCAGTGATTATGCTGCGCTGTTTTAAAAAAGTTCCATATTCCTCGTAAAAAAATGCTCCAAAGATTCTTTTGAAGCTACTCTACCGGTCTACCCAGCCTTTCTTCTGAACCTCCTCCACAATCCAAATGTGTCCCCTAAGACACATCCAAAAAGGGAAATTGACTTAAAGGAAATTGAGTATACTCTACAGGTTTAACATGCCTAAAAGCCTAATTTCTTCACTGAAATTTACTGCACTAAATAGTGCTAGTATGGTCTAACCAAAATTTTGTGCTAACAATTTTCTTCTGTAATAAAATGGCACTCATAACTGTAAAACTTCATGCACTAACCAGTTGTTCCAAAAGAGCGATGTGATTGAACGAGCTAGGAAATCCACTTATACACTTTAACAACCCCCTCACGTGTGATGGAAAGACAAATCAACACATGTAAACATACTGTATGGCTCAAGAGGCCTATAGGTAGATAAGAGGAGGACAACAACAATTTTAATAAATTGTGAAAATCAGGACTTTGTCTCAAGACCCTGCACTAACCAACTATTCCAAAAGATCGGTCTGATGAAAAGAGCTAGGCAATTCACTTATACACTTCAACACCCCCTCATGTGTGACATGAAGATAAGTCAACACATGTAAACATAGATGTATGGTCCAAGAGGCCTATACATGGACAAGAGGGGAGGCAACATCAATTTTTAGGATAAATTACGTAAACCGAGACTCAAACCAGAATTATAACAAAATAGAGAGAGAATTAGACGAATGAAGAAAATAATCTTTACCTGGGCTCAATCTTAATATTTGCTTTCAGGAGTGCCTTTGTCACTTTGCAAACAAAGTCCCAAAGGAATACTGGCAGGGAAAGTTCAGTTTTATCCCAGGGGTAGTTGTGAGATAATCACAAATTAGTAATAATTACACAAGTATGAAACAAAATATAGATTCAAAAGTATAGCGCTAACCCGTTCACTGTGTGCAGTGTAGTTTATCTGACCGAGGAAACCCCCAAAACCATTTGTATCAATCTGAGTTTTATGCATGTTAAAATGGAAAGATAACATGGCCCGTGGGTTCAAAAATATGCCCCTTGGCTAAATTCAAGACAACCCTTCCATGCATCGCATTCATTTTTTTTTAATGAAAACTAGCTGATCAGCCGGGCTGGACATTAGAAACATCCTGAAATATCGTATGATACCCTGCTTCACCTGATACTACTCATGAATGACAGGTGAGTTCTTTGATAAAACTTGTGTCATTCTTCTTGCATCAAACTTTTAAGTAACTTCCTCTAATGTTTTAATTAGTTTTGAAAAGTAAGGGAAATTTCTCTGTTCATTCTGATATATAACTGTGAGAGAAACTAACCAACTTCTTGCAGTCTGCTTTCCAGAACTTGAATGCGCGAAACTCTGTCGCAACTTTAGTAGACAAGACTGCCGTTACACGCAACAAAATCAGTCAGTTTGATTTGACCTTTCCACGACCTCCTTCTGATGGAAACGCTCACAAACTCGAAGAGTAGGCTTTTATCGATAGTTGTCATACAGGCTCGGTATGGTTGTGACAGTGTAAAGCTCTAAAGGTGTTCCTAGCAGCCTAATATAATCCAATAAGTTTCGGTCACCTAATAATATTTGGCGGCTGCTGCTGCACTGGTAGTATTGGGTGCTGCAATGCTGGCCTCACCAGACGTCTTCTTTTTGCAGGCTGCGCTGCAAATTATAGCACAAAATACATATGGTTAGTATGTGCTAAAAAAACGCATCATACAACAAGAACTCCAACAAGCCAAGACTACAAATGTATACAATACAAAGATACAAATCATATAGAAAGAGAAATAGCATCCGAGTAGGGATAAGAATACAAATGGGACTAAGTGTGTTGAAGTTAAATGATGGCGTCCATAACCCTACACAAGCCAAGCTAGAAGGATAACCTTGCTAACATTGTCGACTTCATTGTACTTGTCTTCAATTCAAGACGAGCCACAGTAAGTATGGGTTTTTACTTAGCAATACTTCAAGACATATAAACTTCGTCAACAAGTTGTTGTTGTGCGTGAGGTACACAGACGGACTTTGAAGACACAAAGGAACATCAAAAGATGTATGGTGGGGTTAAAGCGGCGGCAAAGCATGTACTAAAAACCTATAGGGACACGCTCAACTTTCCGATGCTACAAATAGATAAAAGAGCGCATAAGAAACCAACTAGATACTACAACAAACATAATCCAGTCGATGCATTCCCCCTTGGCACGACAACGAGGAAGAATTAGCAAAGGCACTCACACGTTGGCAAATTTTAACAGGTTATTGTAGAAGTTGTGCTGACTTACTAAGTTACCAAGTTATTAATATTAAGATAACATGTGTAGGTTGTCTATGATCGAGTCATACAGCTCCAAGTCATCCATAATCATGGACACGGCTTTTCGGAAAGATTTAACCCTGAAGGGGAGTCCAATGTGCCCACACTCACTCTCTTTAACTACAACAAAGTCCACATAACTAAATTAAACCCGTGACGAAGACCGGCCGAATCTCCGGGACGGACATAGCTGTTTGCAAGAACAGCTTCCACAGGTCAGAGCACACAGGGGAGAATAACCCGCTTTAGCATGCGATCAACATGCATCCTGCAAACATAGCATTAAACATATATACCCCGTGTGGTCGCTCAGTCTTAGATAACAAGAACACGGGTCCTGGGGACACAATTGAGTCATCACAAATACAAAATATCTGACCCACCGATGCCTCTCCTTACCAATTTTAGTTATTAACAACTAAAGTAACCATGATTCTCGCCAAAAGATTATAACCACAAGGCATGTAACACGATCCTAAAACAGATAACCCGACAAGATAACGATGATGATAGCGATACCGGTAACAAGATGTAATAATGGTACTAAGCATGCACTACGACTACAAGGTTAACCAAATAAACAAAACAACCATTATAGGAGGGAGGTGGTGGCTGTATGGTTGTAAAGGTAACTGGAGTGACTAAATGAGAACCTCAACATTTCAACAGCCTAATAGAAGATTCATCATAACAATATGTTAAATGCTTCAATTAATGTCACTACTATAACACAGCGACACTGGAGGTCTATGATTCAACCTCGCAAGGAGAGATTTTGGGACAAGAGTAAAGCAATACTCTACAGAATAACATAAGGCAAACAATCCTGATCAATAGAGCAGTATGGGTATAGAAACCGTTGTGGGAGAGAATTGCTCTATCCTATAGCACAGGCTCCTGGTTTTTTGCTAAATAAGGAAACAGAAGGAAAGAAAACAGGAAAAAAGGAACCGCAGCGCACAAAATCGAAAGGACCAGAAAATTGCCTGGATTTTAAAGGATTTCTAGGTGCCTGTGCGCTAGCAAATCTTGACATTTCAAAGAGATATGTACAGACAACAGACAACGTATACTAGCTATCAAGCGTGAGCTGAAGTCACAGTTTAATTACCCTTCAAAATCATGCACCCCACCTGGCAGCATATGCATTGGATCATAGCTACTCGCAGTGCTATACTACCATGTGGAAAAGAAAGCTAAGGAAAGGCAACCATGTTACGTAGTAATATGTAAGAAAGAACGTAAAAGGGGCATCATTTGAATATTAAGAGCTTCTAGTATTTGGGCCTCCCCTTGGGGCTGCGCAAGGTTTCTGCGGCCCAGCTTCAGCCAGTGGTGGAGAGTGCGGCTAGCAGGCTGCCTTTGTGGAGTGCCCGGTTGCTTAACCGCGGGGGGCGGACGATTCTGGTCCAGACTACGCTCAGCGCCATTCCGATTCACGCGATGATGTCTTTGGATATTCCCGCTAAGTCGTTGCAAGCCCTCAAGAAGATCTGCCGGGGTTTCATGTGGAAGGGGAGGGCAGACGTCAGTGGCGGCCACTGCTTGGTGGCATGGGACAAGGTGACCTCCCCTAAATCTTGTGGCGGGCTGGGTCTCCCAAACCTCCAGCTACTCAACCTTGCTCTACGCTGCCGTTGGGCATGGTTGCAGCGAGTTGACACGTCCAAGGCCTGGGCGGAGTTCGACCTCCAGATCCCCGCCCTGGCTCGAGCCCTTTTTGAGTCTGCGACGGCGGTCGTTGTGGGTAACGGCGAGAGAGCCTTGTTCTGGAAGGATCGCTGGCTACAGGGCGCCAGGGTGGTGGACCACGCGCCCAACTTGGTGGCCATGATCCCGGCCCGGAAGGCCAAGGTCCGCTCGGTCAAGGATGGCTTGGCCGGTGAGTGGCTGCGGGATTGCGGACCAGACCTAAGTCCCGCTGCAGTGGGAGAGTTCTTTCACTTGTGGGGCATCCTCGCTGGTTACACGCTGGTACCTGAGCAAGAGGACGCCGTTGTGTGGCGCTGGTCGGCGGATCGGCTATTCTCCGCGAAGTCGGCATACTCTGCTTTCTTTGCTGGGACCGTGGTGGCGCCGATTGCTTCGGAGATTTGGCGCTCAAGGGCCCCGTATAGCTGCAAGTTCTTCGCTTGGCTGGTGTCTCGCAACAGATGTTGGACGGCTGACAGGCTCCAGCGGCGCGGCTTGCCAAGGCCGGCCGCTTGCCCCCTTTGCGACCAGGACCAGGAGACGCTCCAGCACCTCCTGCTTGGTTGCGTGGTCTCTCGTGAGGTATGGGCTTGGGTGCTAGCACGGTGGGGCAAGCTAGAGTGGATGCCCGGCGTGGACACGGAGGTTGTGCCCTGGTGGACCGAGGAGGGATATGTGGACGGCTATCATTTTGGTTTTCTGGTGTATCTGGAGGCATCGGAATGAGGTGGTGTTTAATGGCGCCACCCCCGCAGCGGCGGCCATTAGGCATAGGATTAGGGAGGAGTACCAGAGGTGGCGTGTAGCTAGGCTTTTCCGCTCGGAGTTCTTTGGATTTCCCGAGCCTTTTCCTTTTTCGTGGAGAGATGGAGATTAGGTTTTCCTTCAGAAGGGGAGCTGCCACCCCTTGTTGGTAGTGATACATGTGGTTCGGGCTTTCTTGCCCTTTCTTCTATATGATTAGTACACCTTCCAGGGTGTATTCTCGAAAAAAAGGCCTCTGGAGAAGACGGTAGGAAGTAGGGGCTGATCATTAAAGATGGTCAGAACCGTACCCGCAGCAGAGCAGAATGTTTCATTCATATATGGAGTACACGTCCGCAGATGTGCATACTTCATGTCAACCATGCTCATCCATGCCTTGCCAATATATGTCTCCTCCCTTACCAGGCAGCACAGGACATCCGGGTCATCTACACAGACTAATGGGAACTCTGGAAGACGCTGAGGCATATGCTCAGCTTGGTAACTAGGTTGCGCCCAAAGAGAATCCAGGTCGATAACCCGATGCACCTCCCACGCAAACTTGAAGTCGCCACCACCATCCACCATATTCAGAGTCCAAATGGTGATCTTGGAACCAGGACGAGGTGGCTCTTCCTTTCTCTCGGGCCCTTCAACGTAATCCCAGTCATAGTCAATTTGGGTAGTCTCTTGCCATTCATTGTCAACGTGGACGAATCGCATCGCGCCTCTGCTGATCGACACTCTTCGGAATCTCCCCGGGCAGAGCCTTCCGACCCGCACCCTATCAGGGTACTCTTTTCCCGGGAAAGGCACGTAGCGGAGCGCAGAGGAGTGGTTCTTGGAGAAGTCAGCTAGCAGGACGCCGCTGAAGTAGTCGACCCAGCACAGGAAACGGCCGTCGAAAGGGAGCACAGTGTCGGTTGACCAGAGGTTCGGGAACTGGGCATTGCTCTGGCCGTGCAGCTGGGGGATAGGCCTTTCGATGATCTTCCAATTTCCTGTCTTGGAGGAGTAGACGCGGAGTTTGGCCCATATGGGATAGTTGCAGTTGGTGCGCCTGGCGGAGACAATGAGGTCGGAAACGATGTAGCGGTCGTCCTCGAGCCGCAGGATGCCTAGGCTGAACGTACACAAACTTCTCCCGCAGACATCAGGATCAACGAACGTAGGGAGACGCAGCGCATAGGAGGGAGAACCGGCCGTGTAGACGAACAGATCTGACGATTCTTGGTTGCAGTGAGGGTCGATGCTGAGGAGCAAGGTGTTTTTGTCGGCTGCCAGGACGTTGGGACGGGTGGGGTACACGGACTTGGCGGGGGGAGCCGGCCAGTGGAGATTGAGGTAAGAGACTCTTGGAGGATCCACGAGGGTGAAGGAGAAGTAGCAGGAGTGGCCGGTGGTCGTGTCCAATGCAACGGCGGTGCTGTCCTTGCTTACAGCCTCAGCGGCAGCGGCAGCGGCATGGTCGTCGTGGCACTTGGCGAGGCCGGTGGGATCCAGCATCACCCAATCAGGGAAGACGACGGTCTTCTCCTGCTCTGGCGCGCCGCTGCGAGATGGGATGTCGGCCATGGCGATCGGGATCGGGAAAAAAAAAAGTAGCAGACGACGCCGCCGCACGGGACGGGAGAGAAGGGGAAGTGAGCTCATCGGGTCTTTGACCCGATCTAAAATAACAGGGCCCGGGCCGTTGGGTCGGCCTCATCTGGAAATGGAGTAGATGGGGCCGGCACCGAGTGACCCACCGGGTCAGCCCAGGCCCACCCAGCTATAATTGTTTTTGGAGTATAACACATTTTGATGAATGGTGTTTTGGAACATGGGAGCATATGCTCCCTATATTTTGAAATGCATCTTATATATATTTTAAATTTCAAAAAAATTGAAACAAAAAATTCGCATGTACATCTTCACGTGCTACGCGCTCACAAAGTCGTTTCATAAAAAATGAAAAGATAAAATTCAATGCTTTTCACGGATAAGTTTTCTCTTTTTACATAGGCCACACAAAATATTATTTTTCGTGAAACTTGACGCACACACATATATTATGGAGATGTACATGTAGAATTTTTTGTCAAAATTTTTCCACACTTCGAAATATGTTTTGTTGGTAGAGGGAGCATACGCACCCAGGAGCCGAATTGAATTTCCGATTTTGATATCTATATCTCTTATATAAAGTAAAATCTCACTAAGGGGTTATTTAAGGGTCTCAAATATAGTCGAACGCGAGTGGTGAATTCAATGATTCAAAAAGAAAACTAAGAGATGGATGAAATTACACAAAAATATTTGTCTCAAATAAGATGGAAATGGGGATGTGGCGAAATCGGTAGACACTACGGACTCGATTCTATTGAGTCTTGCTATCGAAACCTGCTAAGTGTGACTTCCAAGTTCAGAAGAATTAAAAAGGAACAATCCTGAGCCAAATTTTTATTTTGAGAAAACAAGGAGGTTCTCGAACTAGAATACAAAGGAAAATGATAAGTGCAGAGTGTTTGGAAACCCTCCGCCTCCAGGAAATCCTCAAATCTACCTCTTCATTCCAAAATCCGGCTTCCTAAGAGAACATAGAACGTTCGACACAACTACCATATTTTTTGGCCTTGACGCTGACGAGTGGCATTGTCTTCCCCAAATTACATCGCCCATTGGTTCTCCCTACGCGTCGAGCTCCTCATATAGCCCCAAGTTTCCTCCTCCGTGTCACACTTGTTCGTGCGGCCAGAGCAGCTACTCACTATGCCTTGCGTTGGGCTCCTCTTATGCCGCTTCAAGCCACGCCACGACCAGATACGCCTTCGAGCTGCAGGGTGTGCCGCTTGATTCCCCACACATAGTCTTCCTAGTGAGTGGGGAAACTAGACGGGAGAGAAGGGGAGGTACTAAAGGTCACTAATATCGGTTATGGGCGTTGGGAGATTTTATTATTCGCTCCTATTTACTTTGCAATTTGATAATTTTATCCTTTTTTATATGGTACTTCCTCTGTTTCGAAATGTAGAATGATTTAGGATTTCATGTTCACTCTCTGGCACGTTCACCTGAAATCACGACCGTCCGAATATACCCATGTCGAACTCGTCGCGGAAGGGTGCGCTCTCTCTCACTTCACTTTCACTTCCCTCTCCATGTCTCCACCCTTCCTCATGGTCACCACCATCGGTAGCAAGGGCAAGGTCAAAGGTGTAGTTTGTTTGTGTCGGTCGTAGATCAATGCGCGGTGGTGATGGATCTGATCCCTACACATGACAACAAAGCATTAGCATCATTGATAAGCATTTGGATAGAGCACATGCAAGGATCCCTTGTTGTCACCACCATTGATAAGCTTCCATGATGCGGAACCCGCCCGACCCGGCACCTTCCTGCCCTTCGTGGTGAAAACCATCCCCAAAGCAACGGCCTTCTAAAAAGCAGACAAAAACTTTAGAATGGCTAAGTTGCATGTTATATCACACAAATCAATATGACCGCCAGTTCATATAACTCTCTCAAAATTAATGCATTACCTCCATCCATAAAAGCACGACGTAAGATATATCTGAATTTAGACAAATAGCTGACATCCTTTTATAGACGAAGTAGAAAACTCACATGGCCTTGAACTAGCATGGTTGAGCCAATCCAGAACCTTATTCGAGAGTCCGCTACAGATAGAAAGAACTAGGTCCTCTTTGATTCAAAGAAATTCAAAAGCACACGCATAGAAAAAGGCAGAAATAGTATGCCATGACAAGTGAAATCCTACAAAAATAAAAGAAGTGTAGAAATTAGTTGCATAAGTTGTTTGGTTGCACCACAAGAAAAACGCATGAAATTTCTGTAGAGATTTAGTATATGCCATAGTTATCACGCACATAGGAATTTTTCGAAGAGATCTAACCTCTTGCGCGCTTGAAATCCTATGGAATTGTAGTATAGAAAAGCAAAATTTTGGACCGTTCAATCCTTTAAATCAAATGACCTCCACAGGAAAATTCCTATGGATAAAAATTATACAAAAATCTTTTAAATCAAACAAGTTCTTGATCGTGACCGCATTGGCAACCATCCAGAGTGTCTAATCCCACCGTCTTGTTTGTTTTCGAATGTCAACACTCACGCACACACACAGGCTATGAGTGGTTCGTAGCGGAGAGCATAATGAACTGCCGATCATTAGCTAGCTGCTGCGACCGTTTTCCGGAGATGGTGAACGGGATACAGCTACGGCAAATATGAATTTGCAGTTGTACAATGATGATGATTTAGTTGTATGTAAGGGGTAGTTACAAGTGATTTGATGATGTGGAGGAAAGAAAATAAGGATAGAGAAAGAAGGTTGTATGTAAAGTTCTAGCTAGTCTGTAGACTTTTTGCAGTCAGCTTAGAGACATTATTTTTTATTGTTATATAAAGGGTGTGTGTAATTTATACTCACATAACTATGGCAAAAATAGACAACTACTAGACAGATTATTATATACGTTTTTATACCATAAACTATATAAAACATTGAGTAATATTACACATAATTCGTCTAAACCAATGTACATGCACTGATGAGACCAGCTAATCGGTTCCAGGGAGAAAACGAATGAGAACGTGGGTTCGGTTGAGTTGGTTACAAGCTCAGAGTGTGTAAGACATGTGCAGCATACGTATGTTGATGAGTTATTTTACGGTACAACTTACTAATTCTATGAAAAAGTAGTATTACTATACGCTATATCATGACACTACACAGATTTAGGTTGATTTGTTAACACATAAAAAATCAGATATACCGACGATACTTACCAACCATGCATGTGACTCGATTGAGTCCACGACTATTTCTTCTCCACAAGATTTTAACCGACTCACACCTAGCGCATTTACAAAAATATGTGACCATTCTTTTGGTGCGTGCTTGTATCCTGTTCTGAGCCTCGGTTCAGCCAAAGATGCATTGCCGGTCACGTAGATACTCCAAAGCTGCAACTGCAATTAAGTAATTTAAACTGAGCAGTTTTCATGTAAATTTTGGATAATTTTTGTTCAAATTTTAAATATCAAAATCCGAAAAAAAATCAAAATTACCGAAATTTGGCAATTTTGTTGGGTACCGAACTTTATCTCTTTATGAAATATTTTTTCTTGCTCCTAAGAGCATACCAGCTGGGCCCCAATCAGATATTATGGTAGCGCCGAACATAAGTCGTTGTCGCCTCCTCTCTTGCCCACTCGAAGCACCGATGCAAACGCTAGCGAGGTCGATGATGTCCCTGGGCGGTAATGGAAGCCATGACGCAGCGGTGCCACGATAATGAACGACTTCGGCCCACAATTTGAAGGTCAACAAGGTGTGGGCACTCTACCACCACCAAAAGGAGGCGTTAAAGGACACGCAGCGCGCCGCCCTACGTGGGATGCCAACAACACGGAGCACTGGCAGTCCGTCTTCCGTTAGCGATGGGCTCTGGAACTTGCCTGTTGTGACGCCCCAAGACCGATACAATGCGGATTCCAACGTTCTCGCTAAAATTCGCACAATATCGATTTTAAAGACACCCACTAACAACTCATATACGTGGAAAATATGCACGCGATGAGGATATAATTATTCATAATGTAGTATCGTTACAACAAGTTCACAACGGAACCCACGGAAAAACATATATTGCATCAACGACTACAACGAGTTAAGAATACAAAAATACAATACGAAGATCCGAATCATATAGAAAGCCAAATACGTCCGAGTATGGACAAGAGTATAAATTGGACTAAGAGTCTTAAAGATAACCAGTGATGTCCATAATCATGCTCAGGCCAAGCCGAAAAGGTAACCTCGGTAGCATCTTCATCTCATACATGTTGCGGTTGCCGACAAAAGAGAAAGAAAGCAGAGTGGGCGTAACAAGACACGTACTCATGAGACTAGAACTAAGTTGTGCTCGCCGGGCTATATGGTGGGCTAGCAGCAGCAAAACATGCACTAAAAAGAATAGAAACACCCTACAGTATCCGTCTACTCAAATAAGGTAAGATAGCGTATAAAGTTAGCAACTAGATACTACACAACATAACCCAGCCAAATACACATATTCTCTTCACTCATAGCGAAGAGGCAATGTAAAGGCACTCCACGCTAGCTTGAGAAATTTTATTTGATATTGGTTGTAGCAATGCTATATTACTACGCAAGTTATTAGAAAAGTATTGGCAATAAGTATATGGTGTTCTATGATTAAGTTAAACAACTCCAAGTCGTCCATAGCCGCAAACATGACTTTTCGAAAAGATTACCCTGCAGGGGCGATAAAAAATATACTCATACAGATCAACCCTACCTATGCAAGACCAGAGTATCACGACAAGACCGGACCTAGTTCTACAAGCAAGTTTAAGGGAGGCCACCCTACTAAGCTACACATGACCAAGTTCAGGCGTACTCCGATACGGACCTAGGGTTTGCGCCAACGGCTAGGCAAGTATGAACAACCCCCTTTGCTAAATGTTCGGCAAGTTACGATATAGGAATATAAACACCTGGAGGCAACGGAAAGAAAAGCACCTGAAGGCAACGGTAAGTAAAGCACCCGGAGGCAACAAGCAACGATGGCAATGCAACTTATCCAAATTAAGCGGAATCAGAGTTCAGACAAACAATTATTAGATTCAAGTTGTTTTTCTACCATCAATATTAAATGTTGATTACAATATCAAAGACGTGGCATAGGTGCTCTACACAATTCAAATGGAACCGGGACAACAATTAAATTGTATCCCACATATTTCATATGTCATATATTAGGTGATATGCAAAAATATCACATCATGACATGATGCAAGATGCAAACACGTATATTGATGGCATATTCAAATTCTACACATTTTTCTGATTGAAAAGCATACAAAACACTTCTCATTTAGAGTTATGGTTTAGAAGATATGAATTTTCCAAGATTTATACATTTTTTGGAATTTTAAGATGAAACAGAAAAGGGCTGGTGCTTTTCTCACCAAGGCAGTAGCTAGACTAACGGACGGGGCCCAAAGTCACTAGAACACTTCTCATCGAAGGGGAACCCAGCCCGGCCGCTGATCGGCGGGGCCACTGCTGACTGGGTGTTGGAAACTGCACAAGGACTCCAAATTAGTTTCATCAGATGCAGGGTTCTCCGAAAGAACTAACACAAGCAGGGACCACGTGTTGATATGAAGGAGTACATGGGCCTCATTGCAAAAGGGCCAGATCCAGATCGGATGTGAGAGAGAAGATCACCGAGAGTGGGGTTAGCCTCGCACGTTGACATGCGGGCCCGAGCGCCATGTCGGCGCCACACTAGCAAGGCTTGACACGGTCAACTTCAGACACCAGCACAAGTCGAGGAGCGTGTGGTCGATGCAGGCCGAACCAAGATGCGCGGGTGGTTGCGTTGGACGTTGATCGTCGTCGGGGACCAGAAAAAAGGGCGGTGCACCATCTTGGGGCTCACCGTAGAGTCGCTGATGTTGAGGTTCTCTAGATGAAAAGTGGTTCGCCATCGGGAAGGCAATTCAGAGCGCGAGGAAGATGGGAAGAAGGTCTTAGATGTGTGCGTTCTCACAGGGGTGTCGGTGCAGCCAGAGAGGGAGTAGGAGGACCAGAGGACGACGGAATCATCGATTTGCATAGCCAAAGTTGGAGAAGAGAACGAGGTTAGAGGTGACGTCCTGGGGTCTTCCGGCTCCATTTTCTTTCTCCTGGAGATGCTCAACAGCGTGGTGCATCAAGCGGTGGCGGTGGCAGTGGCGGTGGCGTGTCTTGGGGTGGATGGAGATGGCCGGGCAACGGTGGATTGCGGCGGTGGCGCTTGGTGGTGAAGGAGAAAAGGAGAGGAAGAGGGTCTGATGGTGCAAGAGGGGTTCAGGGGACAACTAGGGTTTTGGGCGGCACTAGAGAAGGGGATTTAAGGGAGGGGGAAAAGGAGTTGGAGGCGCGATGGTGCATTATGACGTCGGCAAGAGAAGGTCATATTTCCAGCGTGAGGGGGAAGACGGCAACAAGAGGGGGAAGGGGAAAGAAAATATTAGGGGATGAAATGGTACGGGTTGGTGTTCTTCTGCGAGGATGATATGGCCACCGGGTGAGGAAGAAGGTTGGGATGCTTTTGGTGGATAAGAAAGAGAGCCAGAAAAGAGGAGTTCATGCCTTTTTCTTTTCAACCATGTTTCTTATTTGAAACTTTATTTTCTTTTCAAACAAGTTGCAGGATTTCAAAAATATTTTTTTTAGGGTTTTGTCTTGATGAAGGGATTTGAAGGATGGTTTTAATAAAACCATATGAGAGGGAGAAAAAATAGCTAGAGTTTATAAAATGATTTTATTTTTTCAAAAACATGGATATGATGTATGCATAATGTTGATGACTCCGGAACGACTCGGAAAAACAAACAATGAGAAAGATCTATTGTTAGGGTTTTTATAGATCGTTGAATGTTGGTCGGGTGTGCCTGGGAGCACCCTCGATGTTATCATCGCCCACATCCAAGGCGGAAGGGAGCATCTTCCTCGACTGCCGCCCTCGCAACCATGTGCACCGATGCGATAGGCTTCGAGGATGACGAAGACACGCTCGCCGTCCTTGGTGGAGCTCTTGACCCTGGCTCCAAGCACCCTTTCCCCTCATCTTCTGAAGCGCGAGGTAAAGGAGGAGTCGATCTCCCCGCCAAGGATGCGGGCCGCATCGCGCGGCGGTGGCATTGTCTTCCGCGAGTCGGCGTGGCATCCATCGCCACTTCGTGGATGGGTCACCTTCCTCAGCTCAAAGAAGGAGCATGTCTCTCGGCGAAGAAGGCCAAGGAGAGCCTTGGTTTGCAGACACCTAGAGGCAGGCGATGGTGCGCGCCGTCGCCGACCCCAACAACAACCTTGCGCTCATGTTCACCCTCACCCTCGAAGAATCACGCAACAACCTGAGAGCGATGGCGGCTCCCATGTTCGTCAGCAAGGCAAGTCGGCATGTGAGACGGGCAACTACGTTGACCTTGGAGACGACGGCGGAAGCTCAAGAGGAGGCGGCGAAGGCACAAGCGACCACCCTAGGAGAAGTTCAACTGCAGCTAGTCCTACTATCAGCGCTGTGATGACATGCTTTATTTTAGTTAGGTATATTAGTTAAATTTCATTCTAGTTTGTAAAATATAACAAAATATGATGAATTTTAATTTTCCCTTTGAAAAATCCTATTAGGGGCTTGGCTGGGAGAGGCAACCCCCACACTTGGCGCTAGTGGCAGCGCTCCCATACGTGTGGGGGCAACTCGAATTGTTTCTATGCCCCTGACACATTCTTGCTTTTGATCATGGTGTTCGTATGGTATTCGTGTAAACCCTAACTGTGCTAATTGATTTGTTCTCATGTATGTTCTCATGTGTTGTGATGTGTGTTATGATGTGTGTTGATGGTGTTCTGATATGCTTCTTAACGGCTAGTTAGGTGTGATAAGATCACCATTTGAAGAGTAAAGTAACCACATGGTTATTTTTCGAACATCTGATACTTCCTCGTCAGACAAAGAATCAACGATTGCTGGCAACCAAACTATTGGCCAAATCTGCACCAGGAAACATGTTCCTTTTAACAGATTTTAACAAACAATCAAACCATTGGCCATTTTAATGAGCTACTCATGAGTTGCTCGCAAGCTTTGCAAGTCGAGCGAGTTTTAAATCTAGAGTCGGTTAGTAAATGAGTTGGATCGAAACTCAATAGTTGACCGAGCTTTAACAAGTTAGTTGGCTAGGTCGGCCAGCTATTGGCAACCTAAGAGCATCTCCACGCGTCAAAGCGTCAAAGCGATTTGGGCGCCGGAAAAAAGCGTTCCAGCCGCGTCCCCAAAGCCCATTTTGTCCGGCGCCCGATACGGTGTCCGCGCCCGAGCCGTCCCGTCCCACGGGACGAGGGACGCGGACACAACAGCGGGCTCCCACATGTCGGCGACTATTTGCATAAACCGTTGGTCCGCGCCTCTTTCTCGTCGCTCCTTCCTTCCCGCGCTCCCACCCCACCGCCGCCGCTGGATTTCCCGCCGTTTGGGCGTCGATCGTGTGCGAGTCGACACGCGGGGCTCCCGCCGGTCCGCCGCCGCCGCGTCGCCGCGCCCCGAACGCGCCGTCAAATCCGCCCCACCTCCGCGCAGAAGGTGCTCGACGACTTGCCGTAGGCGCGATTGGTCGCTGTTTGTTGCGTCGTCGCCTCGGCGCAATTTTAACCATTGATTTTGCTTTAGCCATGGACAGCGACGATGAGATGGTTGCCCTGCTGCTGGAGGACGAGCAAGCGTTCGACGACGACCTGCGGGAGCATTTGCGATCATCGTGTCCCTCCAGGACATGCTTGACGCCGGCGGAGAAGAGGAAGAGGCGCGCCGCGAGGATCAAGGCGGGGAAGAAGGAAGTCGGGAGAGGATGGAGGGGCATGCCATGCTGCACAACGACTACTTCGCCGACGGGGCAACACATGCCGACAATTTTCGGCGCCGGTACAGGATGAGCAAGGGCCTGTTCATGAATATCCTCCACGGCGTTCGAGAGTTCGACCCCTACTTCAAGCTCAAGCTTGACGCTGTAGGCGTTCTCGGGTTCTCGTCCATTCAGGTGCACCGCCGCCATGAGGATGCTTGCATACGGAGCACCTGCCGATACACAGGACGACTACCTTCGCATGAGTGAGTCTACTGCCATTGAGTGCATGTACAAGTTTTGCCGAGCTGTGGTGGGAAAGTTTGGCAAATACTACTTGAGAGGGCCAACTGAGGAAGAGAAGGATCATGGCACAAAATGCTGCCAGAGGATTTCCTGGAATGCTTGGAAGCATCGATTGCAGGCATGGAAGAACTGCCCGTTTGCTTGGCAAGGTATATACAAAGGGCGTCATGGATATTGCAGTGTGGTGCTTGAAGCTGTGGCAGATTATGACCTGTGGATTTGGCATTCTTTCTTTGGCATGGCGGGATCACACAATGACATCAACGTGTTGCAGCGGTCTCCGGTGTTCAGCAGACTAGTGAAGGGCATGCTCCACCATGCAACTATGAGATCAATGGCCACCAATATACCAAAGGCTATTATCTAGCCGATGGTATATATCCAAAATGGGCCACTTTTGTCAAAACAATCTCGAATCCATCAGGTCTGAAGAATTCTCACTTTGCTACACGACAGGAGGCTTGCAGGAAGGATGTCGAGCGGGCATTTGGTGTGCTTCAAGCACAATTTGCCATTGTCCGGTACCCTGCTCTAAGCTGGTCTCACGACCAAATGTGGGAGGTGATGCGGGCTTGTGTGATCATGCACAACATGATCATCGAGGATGACCGCAAGAATCATGTTAGGTCACATGTTGGTCCCTATGAGTGTCAAGGCCCTCTCGCGGAGGTTGATCATGAGTTCAGATTTTGATTTTCTCGCCATGCACGCAGAGATCCGTGACAGCAATGTGCATGAGCAACTTCAAGCTGATCTCGTTGAGCATTTGTGGAGGATCAAAGGAAATACCGTGGCATCATCTAGCCCTTTTTATTATATTTGATTACTTGTTTTATTGTTTGTTGTAATTTAATTTGAAAACAATCCTCGAAAACATTTTTTTCATATGCTACATTTGATATAAATGGTTTATGTGTTAAAAAATTATTTTAAATGTTTGGGGGCGTTTGGGGGACGCTTGGGAGCGATCCCCCAAACGCGGAACAAAACACGTCCCCCAAACGCTCAATCCGGCGCGGTTTGGGGGACGCGGCTGGAGATGCTCTAAGGTAGTGCATAAATTGGCCAAACCTCAGTTTTTCCTCATACAGCATCCAGCGAGCCAAAAGTATAAACAGAGAGAATTCGTTGCCAGCAATCAATTACACCCCAAATAGACAACCATGTCCGCATCATCATCGCCATAGAATTTTTTTGCTTCACAGCAGCAGGCAAGAGTGGCCGCTGGCAAGTGGCAACTAGTGAACCACTTGCAAGTTGCAACACATGTTTTGCACACAAGCACTCGGAAACTCGGACATTATTTTTTGAGATGCACACGGACTCAGACTTGGCATGGGTTCTGTCAACCGAACTGATACAAGAAACGGACGCATGCAGATTAAAAAAAAATGTAACGTCGCCTCCCATTTCCAGCACTTATAATTGGATAACACAGAAGCAACTGGATAAGAATATAAGATGCACGAAGGCAGTTAAATGCAGACAGCACTTGCTTCCACAGCGACTTCTCAGTCCTTGTTTCAATCCAGCAATGCATCCAGTACCATCTGCAGAATATGATAGAAACAGCCACACTTCACACGGACTAGCTAAGATTCAGTGTCTGCCCAAACATGCGCACTATCGAGAAGGAACAAAAATGTTGAACTCCATTAGATTCCCGGTAATCTGATGACTGACTGGTCACAACAGAGCATGAACAGGCAATGCAAGCGAGCACGCGATAAGATTCCGAACCACATTGTATTTAATCCACCAAAAATATGAACCAAACAAGAGCGTCAGGTGAGAAGCCCGACATTGATGCATGGGCATAATGTTAAGAGGTGAGTGATTTACTAAATAAGATGGCCATGTTTCTTTTTAGCATAAGGGAATAATACAGTCCAACATATCTCCACAACTCCCTAATTGGAAGGAGGGAGCCTTGCTTCAGGCGTATCATTTTATAACTTCTATGTTGTCTCTTTTCTTATCGAACGACCAAACTGATTGTACATCGGGACTAGTTGGAAACAAACCAGCATGCACTCCAGTCGGTGAACAGATTTGACCAGGTACCTGGGGTCCATTCAGCACCAGTTCCTCACTGCAATAATCATGACAAGGCATAAGTTTTCATTCTATGAAGCAAGTAGAATATAACATAACTTCTAGACAAATTAACATGTATATCTCTTGATAGCATGCCAATATAGGACAAATTTGAAGGAAATGAAGCACATCAGTGGTATTGGCATATTACATGTCTCTTATTCTTTTGCCAAGACCAACACTTGAAACATCAAACATGTGTCGTGAATATCAGTAACACTCAGTTACTTGAGCTGCACCTAAACTATACATCTTATGAAATTGCAGAACAGCCAACCATAAAACAGGATGGGAACAAGCTGCTGTAAAACCTAAAAAGTGCATAAGAAGGATTCACAAAGTCATCTTCTCCATTTATACAAGACCACGTGTCTTAATTACAAGCTAACAAGCTACAAGTGCAATGGAAGAATGAAAATGAATTCAGGCACCAACAGATAATGCAATATAGGTTCCACTTCCGAACGCATGCATTCGAGAATATAAAGTTATTAGACTGGGGCAGAGCCAGGACTAGGGCCACTCAGGCTTTAGTCCTGGGCCTGGACCAAAGCCCAAGTAATATTCTTTGACTTTTTACAAAAATAATAAGAGCTAGTTCATAACAAGGTACCGGGCGTGGTTGTGGGCACCTGCTCCAGCAAATGCAAGATGGAAATAGTCTGTTTTACAAGTAATTTTAAGATATTCTATAAGCATTAGGATGCCTATGAATATAAAGAATAAACTATATCTATTGTTGCAGAACAGACTCAGTCTAGTGAATATTGCCACTGTAAAGTGAAGAACACTTAACTAAAATATACACTTTAATACAATGAACCCCCTGTATTTAACCTGGTCACTGCATAGGACCTACATGCTGGGGCCTACCAGTAACCAGTAATATAACCCATAACTGTCATCGCTCAAATTGTGTTTCCGTGTTACTGGGTCCCAGACACCTACTCCCTATTTACTTTTCTCCCAGGTCAGACACTCAAACTCCATGTCAGATTCACGTCCATATAATCATGCCGAGTCCCCGAGTACTGAGTCCCAAGACGGGTTCTGACAGATGTGTTCGTCCAAGTAGAGTTGAATTGAGTAAAAATAATCCAAACTAAGTGAATAAATCTTTATTTGTAGTATAAGATACCGTAGAAAATAAACCCACTTATTATAGCTTCAATACAAACTCACATGGATGCAACTAGCGACCTCCCATTGTTGGTTACCAACCGAGCAACCTTGCCACCCTAACCTCCACAATATCAAGATCATAAAACAAAGAAACGAACTACTAGTGATTTTCAACCAAAGGGAAAGAACAGATGAACAAAATGATAGTTTTCTCATCCCTACTCCCAATTTTTGAGGAAGTGCATACATAAACTAGCTTAACATGAAAGATAACTACAGATTGTCGAAGAAAACTACAGATCTAGAAGCTAGTTTCTTTACTATTTCTCATCTTGGAGTTGATAGTTGGTTGAGTGGCTCCAGCATGGAACTGAGGGTACATCTTTCCAGCATGGAGTTGATGAGTGCTGCAGTGGTCCCATGCCAAGTGCCAACTCTATAGTTCATTTCTCTTACATCTCATGGCCAAGCAAAAGCTTGGCCAAAATTTGCAGTAGGTTGAACTTGGGCTCAAAACAAACATACCATTGGTTTGTTAGGAACAGTTGCTCCCGGTTTGACCAACCATACCAAGTATTCCATACAGAGCCAAATCTACCGCAATGATGATGCACATTTTGTTGTGTCCTGGCAACACCTCCATGACTCGGTATTTTTAAATAAAGCCACCTCCAGTCAAAGGAAGGCCAAAATGGATGCAGGCAGCAAATCGGCACTAGTGAATATAATTCCAAGAACTTAATGTAATACATTAAATGTATGCTGTCAATTTCTTGAAGACCACACAAACTAACAGTTGTGCCGTTATGGATACAAGAAAACGGATGATTCATCTTAGCCTTCAGGGTAAACAAATTTCACTCAGTAGTAAATTGTTCCAACTTCCTAACATATTGTCAGTCCCTTAAACTGGTAAAGTAAAATTAAAACGCTTGTCAAACATAAGAAAGAGAAGTTCAAATATGATAGCAATAAATGGGACAGTCTTAGCTTGCAGTGAGCTACTCTGCACAGCACAAATGGCAGATAAGCCACAGAATGCACATGCTGGAATTGACACGTCAAATAAAACTAAATTCAGTTTCAGTGCATTGCGTATCCTAAGAGAACATCATGTGCCCACTATGTGTATTCACTCTTTTCACTCCAAGTATGATGGACTCAATGATTGTCAGGCAATTCATGCCCTCTAAATAATATATTTACATTTTACGCTGCAAAACAAGACTGAATACACTGGAAATGGCACTGGACGAAAGTTTCTACAAGTAAATGGAAACAATAACCATTTAGTATCTTGTCTGCGATTTGTGGATCACTTCAAACAAATTCTTGACAGGCAACAACACATAGAATTGAAAGATTCACTTGCCATTCTTGCTACCTAATAGTTTCAGATACCAGTTGACCATCAGCATGAACCACCAGCAAACACCAAATACAGAAATTTAAAAAAAAAAACTTCATCCCAAAATGTAAGGCATATAAGGATTATTCAAAAGTCAACGTATTCTAAGTTTGATCAAGTTTATACACAAAAATATGAGAAATTACAATATTAAATCAATATCAACAGATTCACCATAAACTATATTTTCTTAATATGTTCATTTAATATTGCAGATGTAGATATTTTTTCCTAAATATTTGGTCAAAATTAGTAAGATTTGACTTTTAACTAATCCTTAGGCGCCTTACATTTTGGAACAGAGGGAGTAATCTAAAGATAATGGCGTGATCATTCGTCGCATATGCAGAACAACTGAACTGCATGCACTGTCGCATGTTTAATTATTTGTCATACACAAGACTAATAACCGGAGTGCCAAAGATAACTGGTGCTTCTAGTGGTTCAGAGAGAAAAGGATCAGCCACATACCCCTGGAGCAACATGTGTTTCACAATACACGAGATGGGGCTCATTCTAGCACAGAATATTGTAGAAATCTAAGCAGTCAGTCGTACTGCATACCAAACAATGGACATTACCTACAATTTTCTCTTGGCTGTCTGTTCAGGAACTATTACATAATTTTTTGAGCTTCTATAGTTACAGATACATGACATGTATATATATGTTTTGGTAGAAGTATCATATAAATGTTTCAGCGCATTGCTGCTTACATGTATTGATATACAAAGCTATACACAGCGTATGAACAAGTTTCAAGCTTAAGTTAAGAATGTCAAACAGTTGATAAGGACACAAAACTTTATTGCTGCAGAAAATTTAGAACATCATTATAGTATGTCAGAGGACTTACTTGGACCAAGAATGACCAGGATCAGGTGACCCAAAGGGGTGCACACGGGCTGCTTTGTTTGGAGATCCAAAACCAAAGTCATTGTGTATAGCATTTTCTGACACGTTGTGTGAAAGGAACAGACTCTCTGTATCAAGAGGCAATTGCTGGAAGGGTGATCTCTGCAGCCATAAACCATTGTCATCCAAACCAGCACCAAGGGGGCTTCTTGTTCCACCACCCAAACGATTGACACCATGGTTAAGTTGATTTGTACCATGGTTGGGTTGATTCGTATTTGGTAGAAACCACTGTGCCTGAGGACCTCGCAGGCCTAAACTGTCCTGAACCAATGGTGTGCTCCACATCTGCCATGTGCCTTGCTCATTGGTAGCCTCAGTTGACACTGAACCATTATGCCCTTTTGCAGTTGAGAAATGTGAGGATTTGATAGGATTTTCTTCAACAGTCCGTAATCGTGATAGAGGACACTCAATTGGTGAAGGCATGGGGTTCCTAACATGTGGTTCCTTAGGGATATCATTCAAGACGAACCTACTATCCCAGTCTGGAGGAAAGTTGTCAAGAGACTCTGAAACTGGCCCAAGCAATGCGATGGCATCAGGATCATAGCATGGGTCCTCAAATTGCTCTGGTTCTTCCAGTAATGCTGCTTCGGCCTCTTTAAAGAAGGGCAAGTGTCCAGCTGGGGAATGAGATAGTGGAATGTTAGCAGGTTCTCCATTCACTGGCGGAAACCCTGTAGAGTGCATGGATTGGCTTAACTTGCTGTCCAGAGGAGGATACTGAGCCAGAAAATTTTGAGCACTATTTATTTGTGCTCCATTTGGTTCAGGCAGCAAGTTCATTTCGCGAGCTGAAGCAGTAACAGTGGGGTAAGGGGAAACTGATGCTGAGCGACTAAACAGCTGATGCCATGACTTTTTAACGCCTGTTGGATGTCCCTGCATATTTGTACTAACCTGTATAGCATAACACAAAATAAATAAATGTAAGATAGTCAACTGGGTGAAAACAATATAGGCTATTTGTTCAACTGATAACATACACTAAATAGTAATGCCCTTGTTACTTACAGGTTGATGAAGATTAGTCCACGAATTTTTAGTTTCTCCGGCTGGAGCAGATTTGACCATTGCTGGTGTTGCTGCAGGTTGGGTATCTCTTTTAACTGCATTACTCTGGTCAGTTGCAGTAACAAGCGGTTTAGTCACCTTGTTAGCTTGAGGGGCAGGGGCCTGAGTACTTCTACCAAAAAAGGAACCGCCGCTGAAACCTCCAGCCATTCGGCCAAAGTACTTTGTCCTGTTTTGGACTATCTTACTACCCGGACTGTTAGCTTCAGAGTTATGGGGCTTGTATCCCTCTGTCCAACCTCTTGTTCCATCCCGCCTGTCTGTCTCATTCCTTCTACCGGAGCCCCGCTTCATCTCACCGTCTCTGCTCACTCTTCTGTCAACATCCTCGCAATCTGAATTGCTCTTGCTTGATCCCTTGTCTTCCTTCCTCCTTCTCTCCTGCCGCCTGCGTTCTGCTTCCTTCCTAGCATCCTTCTCCCCAACGGGGCTAGCGCCTTTGGATCTTTCTTCAGCCTCTGCTTTCTCATCCCTCAGCTTTCTTCGCTCCTCCACCAATTTGGCCATCTCTTCCCGCTGCTTCTTTTCCTCCTCCTCCAGCATTTCCTTCTCCAGCCTAGCCAACCTCTTCTCCTCAGCCTTCCTTTTCGCCTTGTCGACTCTGCTCTCCTCAGAATTCGCTCCATTCTCGCCTCCTTTTGTCAACACTCTTCCATCCCGGCTCAAACCACCGCTATCCCCCGATGACCCAAACCTAAACACTTTCTTCCAGAACCACGCCATACTCGCGCAAAAGCATGAGAAGAGACGCCATGAGAATCCTGAGTATGAGTTGTCGGTGGAGCACTGCAGGTCAAGCCAGTAACCCGGGTCGCCAACAGCATTGGCCCAATCCTGAGTGCAAGGCCACCCAGCCGGCACCTTCCCTGCAGGGCCAAGGTCAAGCACAGGGCGCTTGGATACATGGCCACAGTAGGAACACATGAACTTGCCACCACCGGGGTTCTGATCCCTGTAGGGATTGTTGCAGTTGCGGCAACGCCGTGTGGCGGTCTTGCGGAGCTTCTGGAGCTCCAGCGCGTGGGTGCGGCGCTCCTCGCGCAGGCGCGCCGAGCGGCGTGCGCGCCAGAGCGAGAGGCGAGGGAGGAGAATCTCGTACCAGAAGAGGGTGAGGAGGAGGACGGAGACGCAGGCGAGGCGCGGGGAGGTGACCTCGAAGCGGTAGGCGGCGGGCAGGAGCTGGGAGAGCGCCCAGAGGAGGATGAGCGGGAGGACGAGCCACGGCAGCATGGTGGCGACGCGCCGCGACCACCGTTGCACGGCACACAGTATACACATTATCCGACCGCCGCCGCCGCCGCCGAGGCCGTCACCCGGAGGTCGATCGCCAGCGCCTCCCTCCGAATCTCACCACCTACCTGATGACAAAAGCGGGTGGCTTGCTTGCTCGGTCGGTCTGCGGCGCGATGCGATGCGATGCGATGCGGCGGCTTTGAAAGCGGAAAGGGAAAGGGGGGAAGGAAACCCTGGGATGGAAGAGAGGGAGCAGGCGGAAAGGAAGGAAAGGCGGCTCCTTTGTCGCCCTAGGAGAGATTGGGATTGGAGGGGTGGAGGAGCTCGAGGTGGGCGGTGGCCATGGCGAAAACCCTAGCTTTCCTCTCTCTCGGATTGTGTAATTTCCTTTGATTTTTTCTCTTTGTCTTCTTGGTTTGGTCGGCGAGGGAAGGGGAACCAGATAAAGCTTCATTTTTTCTTTTTGCCTCCCTTTCTCCAGTTATTTTTGGATTGCTCTCACGTTCGTTAGCCTTTTTTAATTAACAAACTGGTACCTACACAAATGACACACGGTAGGTACATTTTTCTACCCTGGTTCGACTTTGGAGTGGGAAATAGAAATAGCTATTGAAAACAGTTAAATATTGTGTTACTACCAGTTTTCTGATTTTTCTAGGATTGTCACCATATTTTGCTTTTCTTGCAAACGACATTGCAACTCCCAATACTCTCTTCGTCCACAAATAAATGTACATCAAGTTAAAATTTATTATATTTGACCAAATCCCAAAACAAATAGCAGTATTTATGATACTAAATTAATATTGCTAGATTTATCTTAATATGTAGTTTAATAATATAGAAATTTATTGTCGCCTATATTGCTATTTTGTGTAGTTGGTCAAATTTAAAATTGTTTGACTTCTAAAATATAAAAAGCGTACACTTATTCATGGATGGAGGGAGTACTTCTCTACGTGCAATTACAAATACTTGGGACCAAAATACATATATGTTCTTGAGATTTCAATTTTCGTGCCCTCGGGTCCTTAGTTGTGCTCAGTTTTTCCTAGCCACTTAGTTTTTCCTCAGTTTTGTCCAAAGCCCTTGTCTAAAACCCTCATAAGGAGCTCGGACGGAAGGAATCCCGTTTAGTTGACCGTTGGTGGTGTTGGCAAGTGGCACCGCTGTTGGTGCCTCACAGTGGACACGTCTCCACTTATCCAGATCATCGTGGGACCACAACTTGTCCACGTTAGCGCGCTGGATCCACAGCTTACCCAAGTGACCGTTGCAAAATGGGAGCCCGAGCCAGCCCCACGCCCGTGCTCGCCATTGTTTCCCCTTTCTTTCACCGCGCCCCATTGTTCTTCTTCTCTACCAGCGGCATCTCCGGCAGCGGGTGATGTCTAGTTTCTCTTCGACCTTCCGTTCTTCATGGCCGCAGTATGGACTCGTGCCTTTGATAAGATGCCCTGACCGCCACGCCAGAGCCTCGAATCTGTAAGACGGACGACAACGGCAACCGTGGACGTGAGTTCCTTGCATGCAAGAGCTTGCCATATAGAGAGGGGATAAGGTTAGATCTCGCTCCAATTGCTCTGTTTTATCTCGATTTTCTTGTTATTCCCTCAAATTTGGGATTTAGGGTTCACGTTGTTGTTTTCAGATCCTGAAGAAATGCAGGTATTTCGAGTGGATCGATGTGTACGTTCAGAGGCTTCAATTGCAGGAATCAATTGGCGCTATTGGGGAGCGCAATTTGGGAGGGGGGACTTGCTGTAGAGATTGCGTGTGCTGACCCTGCATACCACTGCATGTTGTAGTATGTCAGTCATTGACATAACATGTGCGAAGTACCAATCCGCAAATATTACATCCCTTAGAGTAGTACAACAGAAGCATATATGGTCTTTATTTCAGTCACATAATATTACAAGCCATATAATTACATCATATTGGAGCTCCTCCTAGGTCCATAGAGGTTTACTCCTAGGTTCTAGGTGAACCCTACTCAACTTATACAATATAGATCTTAGAAGGTTTATCATTATTCAACTCGAGCAGTTCAATACTATAGAGTTCGTACTGCTCGATTACTACTACTACTCTAGTTGCTTAAGCTTGTTCTCCTTCTGGAACCTCCCCGGTTCCGTACACTATCAGGTAGTCAACCCCCTCTACACCTCCAGAGAGGTCTGGTTCTTCATAGCAGATCCCATCTGCTCCATCTTGTCCTTCATTGGCCTCCTCCAGGTGATTCAGACAATCTAAGCATGGATTATAAGAGGTATGAGTACGAGCGTACTCAACAAGTTCATTATAGGAAAGAGGTGTTTAATGCACTAGCTACGGCATTAGACCGAAAGTCTAATACCAATGCACGTTTTTATAAACATTTCTTCAAAAGGTTGCTTTTATTCAAGAGCTATGTTCGTCAGCCTTCACCGGGTGTCTAGAACTTCATTGAGTTCCTTTCGCAGCGTTCGCAGTTCCATAACCCGGAACATGGAGTGACAGGTCACGATTCGTTACACTGCAGAGGTGTGTTGCTTTATCCATAAGAGATCTTAACCTTGGTGCCAACCGGGCAGTTTTCCCGTCCACATTTCCTTGGTGTGAGGCCCGGTATAAGGTCCTAGCCAATCATTGTGTTCCTCCGTGACCCCGAACACCCAACCTATTTGCAATTCCGACCTTGGTCCTCGCCGGTCAGCGTACCCCCTCCGGCCCTGACAACTATCAGGTTCTCGACTTGATACCTTCGCCGGTCGTTGCAACCCATCATAGACGGCATTACCGTGGGAACTTAGGGCTCCCCAACCACTCCGGTTGTCCCTCGGGATTCAACCGACTAAAGCGCATCCGTTGATGAACGAGAGGAAGAAACACAACTGACTACTCCGTTCCACTCCAGATCTTATGGTTAACACGGGTACTACGGCACAAGAATCACTGGATGACATTTGTTGTTTAATCCTAGATGGATATAAACCCTTGCAATTGAACCACAACTTGTCCATGTTAGCGCGCCGGACCCACAGCTTACCCAGGTGACCGTTGCAAAATGGGAGCCCGAGCCCCACGCCCGTGCCAGTGCCATTGTTTCCCCTTTCTTTCCCCGCGCCCCATTGTTCTTCTTCTCCGCCAACGGCATCCCTTCTCCGGCAGGCGGGTGATGTCTAGTTTCTCTTCGACCTCCCGTTCTTCGGGCCGCCGTATGGACCCGTGCCTTTGACAAGATGCCATGACTGCCCACGCCAAGAGCCTCTAAAGCGGTTGATCTGTAAGACGGACGACAACGGCAACCGTGGACGTGAGTTCCTTGCATGCGAGAGCTTGCCATATAGAGAGGGGATAAGGTTAGATCTCGCTCCAATTGCTCTGTTTTATCTCGATTTTCTTGTATTCCCTCAAATTTGGGATTTAGGGTTCACGTTGTTGTTTTCAGATCCTGAAGAAATGCAGGTATTTCGAGTGGATCGATGTGTACATTCAGAGGCTTCAATTGCAGGAATCAATTGGCGCTACCGGGGAGCGCAATTTGGGAGGGGGGACTTGTTGTAGAGAATGTATGTGGTGACCCTGCATACCACTTCATGTTGTAGTATACCAGTCGTTGACATAACATGTGCAAAGTACCAATCCACAAATATTACATCCCTTAGAGTAGTACAACAGAAGCATAGCTGGTCTTTATTTCAGTCACATAATATTAGAAGCCATATAATTCCATCATATTGGAGCTCCTCCTGGGTCCATAGAGGTTTACTCCTAGGTTCTAGGTGAACCCTACTCAACTTATACAATGTTGGTCTTAGAAGGTTTATCATTATTCAACTCGAGCAGTTAAATACTATAGAGTTTGTACTGCTCGATTACTACTACTACTCTAGTTGCTTAAGCTTGTTCTCCTTCTGGAACCTCCCCGGTTCAGTACACTATCAGGTAGTCAACCCCCTCTACACCTCCATAAACGTCTGGTTCTTCATAGCAGATCCCATCTGCTCCATCTTGTCCTTCATTGGCCTCCTCCAGGTGATTCAGACAATCTAAGGAGGGGATTATAAGACGTATGAGTACGAGCGTACTCAACAAGTTCATTATAGGAAAGAGGTGTTTAATGCACTAGCTACGGCATTAGACCAGGAAGTCTAATACCAATGCATGTTTTTTATAAACATTTCTTCAAAAGGTTGCTTTTATTCAGAAGAGCTATGTCCGTCAGCCTTCATCGGGTGTCTAGAACTTCATGGAGTTCCTTTCCGGCTGCGTTCGCAGTTCCATAACCCGGAATAGGGAGTGACAGGTCACGATTCGTTACACTCTGCAGAGGTGTGTTGCTTTACCCATAAGAGATCTTAACCTTGGTGCCAACCGAGCAGGTTTCCCGTCCACACTTCCTTGGTGTGAGGCCCGGTATAAGGTCCTAGCCAATCATTGTGTTCCTCTGCGACCCCGAACGCCCACCCTTTTTTGCAACTCCGACCTTGGGTCCTCGCCGGTCAGCGTACCCCTTGGATACCCTCCGACCCCGACAACTATCAGGTTCTCGACCTAATACATTCGCCAGTCGTTGCAACCCATCATAGACCGCATTACCGTGGGGACTTAGGGCTCCCCAACCACTCCGGTTGTTCCTCGGGATTTAACTAACTATGGTAAGCGCATCTATTGATGAACGAGAGGAAGAAACACAACTGACTACTCCGTCCCACTCCAGATCTTATGGTTAACACGGGTATTATGGCACAAGAATCACTGGACGACATTTGTTGTTTAATCCTAGATGGATATAAACCCTTGCAATGGAACCTCCACCATACTCATACCATGGTTCCATTTCCCACCACATAGTCATATTCATAGTTATGAAATTAGCATCTTTGCTTTTCATGCAAGAGTGATAAGTATAGTACTTTGCAAGTAATTTGATAAAAAAAACTCAAAGTAACATGGGCAAGCGATGAACTTGCCTGGTAACTGCAAGGTAGTGCAGTTGGATTGTTTGGACTGACCCTGGTCCTCTGTTTCTGAAAGATAGCATCATTGTCCGATAAGGGCAATGGTTAAAGATTCAAATATGCATGCTTTCAATTTTTAGGGTTTGGTTCCCCCTTCCCGATGCTTAAAGAATGTCGGAGGTGGCGAATAAGAATAATTTAATAATACTCCTTAAGAGTGAAAATAATATCTTGGAATATTGCCAAGATTTGTTTAAGTCCAAGATAATTTATGGACTTATTTAATCATTAAAAATATGGAGTTTATTTTTAATGGCTTTTATTAATTCATTAATCTTTGAATTGAATAATCATTAATTTTCACTTTTGCTCAAATATTCTATCTAATATTTTTTTAGGATAGAGAATAATATTTTAAGTGGTTTGCATATTTTTCTCTATTTTTTAGAGTTATATTTCATTTATGGATTTTTGTCAAAGTTTCTGTTTAAATGAAATTGTGAAATGACCAAATTGCCCCTCGGCCCACCTGTCAGGGTGAAGCCAAGTGGGTTTGGCTAAACCCATCTGGCCTGGTCCGACCCACTCGGTCGCACTCGCTCACTCTCCTCGCCTCCTCGTCCAACCCTAGCCTCTCAGCTCCCGCGATGCCGTTGTCACCTTCGCCGTCACCGATTTATTCCGGCCGTATCCAGCCATCTCCAGCGACGAGATTGGTCGCCTCCGCCTCGCCCCTCGACGATGCACCCGATGGTCCGCGTCGATCTGGGTTTGGTGGCCTCCTCCACTCGCCCCAACCCTACTACCCCTAGGGTTGTGTGGTGCCCGCGGCAATTCGTCGCTCGCCGGCGCTCCTGGTCGTTGTGGTGCTGCCGTGTGCCTCGTCGTGGTGGTGTTGGAGCACTTCTGCTCGGCGACGCCTAGCTTGGCCGCGACTTGGCGCTGCCGTGGCCGGGTTGTGCCGCCGTGCCTCCACGGGGACGCCGTGGTGCCTTTGCTCCATGTACGCCTCCTCTCTGCTCCTCTTTCTCCTCTTCTTCTCCTCTTCGTCTAGCTCAAGCTACAACTGCTCCTCCTCTTGGAGATGATGCCATGTCGTGATGCTGCTGGACTATGTTGGCTGCTGCTACGGTGCTCTCTGCTGCTGCTGTGGTGTGCTAGTTGTTGTTGCTGCTCTACTTGCCATGTCCTAGGGCCATGCTGTTGCTTGTTGTATGCCCTGGATTGCTATTGATGTTCATCTATGTTGTTGTTTATGCTAATGGTTACCTAGATGCTTGTTTGGCCAACCCTAGCTACTGTTGTTGCTTAATTCATATGCTCATGTCTCTGTTCTGGCTTCCTTGGCTTACTACTGCTAGTAGTTCTTGCATTTAGCAAGTGCCAGTGCTACCTGTGTGATGGTTATTGAGCTCTAGCTCATGGTAGGGCTCTGCTTGGCTTGACTGTTGCCTATATGCATCAATTCCTTGATGATATGCTTCTGGATACAATTATAAAATTGTTTATACAATTTCTGTGATGCAATTGTTAATTATCTGGGGAAATTTCAGTGACTGGTTAATGTCCTGATGCTAGGATTGACTCTAGCAAGCCCTAGCATGCTCTGATGATCATATGATCATCAACTGCTTGTTGGTTGCTTGCTATCCTTTTGTCTTTGCCTGACTGATGCTTATCCATGTGCTTGTGTAGCACCATATCTTGTGCTGGGGAATGCTAATGCTTGGTAAACCTTCTGCTTATGTTTGCAGTGATCCTCTGGATCATTTTCAAGTGTCTAAGCTTCTGGTTGCTTGTGTATTTCATTTATCTGTACAGTTTGGCTTGAATTAATGGATAAATGAGATGAACTGGTTATGCAGTAATGAATCTTATAAATGATTTGATTGAGCTAGAGGGATGCCAACCATTTTTGGGGACCCTAGCTCATCTTTGAATCCATCTGGGTGATGATACAAGTGTTGGGCTTGATGGTTTTGTGGTTGAGGTGACCCTAGCAGTAACTAGTTGTTGTTCTTGGGTAGCTCCTCTCTTTGTGGCTTGGTAAATGCTTGTTGGGTGATCATATTTGATTGCCAGCAGCTTTTGATGTTGAAAATACTTGCAGATATATATTTCTGCTTTTATCTGATGGTTTTAAAAGGGCTAGTGTAGTCTAGGTAGCTTTGGTAATTCATCTGGGATAGTTTCCTTCCTAGTTCCATTTGGAAGATGCTACTGCTTAATTGGTTGGCATAACCATGGTGACTTTGATTGATCAAAACCCTGGTCTTTGCCATTTTTACCAGGCTTACTTGGTCTATGATCAAATGATGACCAAACAGGGTTTTCTACCCTTGTGTGTTTGTGTGAATCATGCATGTGCAATTTGTATGGACAAAACCATCTGGTTTGTCCATGGTTTGATGTATACCTCACTCCAGCTCCTAGATGGTGTTGGTGTAGGGGTTTTGCTTCTGTATGGTTGCTTGTGCTTGCCCTGCTCCTCCTGGCTTGCTGGTGATGGTCTACTTCACCATTTCCTTGCTCAACAGCAACCAGTTCTTGGTGAAACTGATACTGGATGGTTTTGGTGGTCTTACTGTTCTAACTATTCTTGGTGTTCTTACCCTGAGAAGTTGATGTCGATGAGCATCTAGGGTTTGGCTTGAAAAGGTTACCCCCTCTCTGGTTACTCTCTGGTCGACAGCAAGGCTGTGTGTGTGGTGACTCCTCTCTATGCATGTGTGCTGGTATACATGCATCTCCCTTGTGAGTTGCTTCACTATTCATGGTTGGTACTTGTGTGCTATGGATGAGCTCGGCAGAGTTGGTGTTATCCATCGCAATTCCAATTTCTTTGCTAACCTGCCAAGTGGCTTTGACACTTGGCTTAATGTTCATTTGTGCTTTGTTGTTTGTGTATGCAGGGTTAAAAGAATGATCAAGGATCTCTCCTTCAAGATGTTGATCAAGAATTTCAAGAAGAATATTTAGTGTAGTTTAGCAAGTTCTTATTCTTTGTAATTTTCCTTTTTCTTTTTCTTTTTCAATTCCTCAAATGTGTTATGTAATATATAATTCACTTGAATATTGTAATTGACAATGTATTTATGTGTGATGATCAATAAAGCTCAAATTTCTCTAATGAGATTTCCATAATTATTTGTATTCTTTTTATATTCATAAATTCCAATTTATGATATTGTTATATGAATTATTCTTTATTTGAATTATAATTTGACTTAGTGTAGTTTGAGTTTGAATTTCCAACTCAAACATGTTTCAAATAGAGGGGTGGCACTGTCCACCGAGAGAGAGAGAGAGAGGGGTGGCCACGGAGAGAGAGAGAGAGAGAGGGGTGGCCACGGAGAGAGAGAGAGAGAGAGGGGTGGCCACGAAGAGACGGAGAGGGGTATACTGCCCGTTAGATCAGTGGATCAACGGTTGGTGGAGTCGATCCATGTGACAACGGATCAACCAATTAGGATAAGTTTGGGCTTCTATGAGCATTTGTGACAGTACTTGAGGGCAAAACTGAGTAGTACTAAGAAACCAAGGGCACGTAAATAGTAAATAGACTAAGGGATTCAAACAAAATAATTACAAAATGAAAAATGTGTGTTTTGTACAATATAATTCATATTGGGATACATTAAATTATTTGCAATTCAAATATACATGAGTGTGACAATTATGGCCCCATTTAGACAAACTATGTTTTGGAGAAGATGTTTTGCAAAGGGGTTCGAGTGGAAAACCATGGGTCTTCATAGCTACTAGTGATTCTGAGAAGTGGCAATTTGTGGTAAACTTGATTTATCTATGTTTGTTAAGGTTTCCTAGGTGGCAGGTTGCATAGGAAGACTCCATGAGTAGGTGCCACTATGTTTTTTTTTTGGATTTTTTTGCGCATGAAATGACTCAATTAGCTATGTTAATCTCATTTGTTAACTCTCAGTTGACCAGCTACTTGAGGGTAAAATTGAGTATATTGCACTTGTCAGTCTAAGTACTCGAGGGTAAAACTGAGTATAGATAAAATTTCTGTATAGGGCCCGAGGTTATAACTGAGTACACCAAACGTCCCAGGGTTAGCTGCTCCTTTCAGAGAGAAATGGAAAAAATTTAGTAACAAAGTAAGTGTGTATCTTAATATCATCTTAGAATAAATTACTCAAAGTAGAGAGTTCATTCATATTTTTCATAGCACTTTCATTTTCAGTGCCACAAAAAGGTTCTTTCTTAACAATAGATATGTAAGACAAATCCAGAGAGAAATCATAATCCTTATCTCTAATATTTATGGGAGATGTGGCAAACTTAGCATCAGGAGACAAATTATATCTAACATATTGTCTTGCAAGAAGACTTCTCATAGCACTTGCATCTCTAGTAGCATGACATTCTTCAATGAAGTCATCATCAAGTTCAATATAAGTTTCATCAAGATCATCGCTAGGATTCCCCCTAGCTTGAGGTGAACTAACATGTGTACGTAATAGTATTTTCAGCATTTTCAATTTGTTTAGCTCTAGCAATTGTAGTGTCCAGGAAAGAACCTAGCGAACCACTTTTATCAAGCACAATAGAGACATCATCAAAATCATCAGGAGCATTATCAGATTCATCAGAAGTAGCGGTAGCATGTGGTGGAGTAAGAAGCTTACTCATAACAGATGGAGAATCAAGAGCAACAGAGGTATTCAGAGTTGTACCTCTTCTTGTAGTGGATGGCAATATAGGGAACTTCGATTCAGGAGCTTTCCCCATAATGAATAAATTGCAGCGAACAATATCACCTTCAAGTGGGATTGTAAATAAAGCTATGCTCCCGACAACGGCGCTAGAAAATAGTCTGGATGACTCACAAGTATAGGGGATCGCAACAGTCTTCGAGGGAAGTAAAACCCAAATTTGTTGATTCGACACAAGGGGAGCCAAAGGATATTTATAAGCTTTAACAAGTCAGTTTTCAATTCACCTGCACCTGAAAATAGACTTGCTCACAACAGTTTATCAGTAGTAACAGTTTTATGGCAGTGGGAGTAGTGAAGTAACAGCAGTAGTGAAATAAAAACAGCAGTAGCGATGATTGCAGTAGACAACAGGATTAAAATACTATATAGGCATAGGGATGGATGAACGGGCGTTGCATTAATGTGAGAGTCCATGTAATAGCAAGACATAGGCATTGCAAATAATAATGATAAAATCAACCTAGCATAATATATCCATAGGCGTGTGTTCTTATTTATTCGTGCATGCTAGCAATGAGAAACTTGCACGACATCTTTTGTCCTACCAGCGTTGCAGCGGGGCCTCTAGGGAAACTACTGGTAATTAAGGTATTCCTTTTAATAGAGTACCGAAGCAAAGCATTAACACTCCGTCAACACACATGATCCTCACATCATAGCCATCCCCTTCGGTTATCCCAATTCTTGGTCACTTTGGGGCCTCGGGTTCCGGACAACAATGTGTGTATACAACTTGCAGATATGATCAAAAACAATAATTATCCTCATGATTCAATAACATGTTCAGATCTGAGATCATGGCACTCGGTCCCAAAGTGACAAGCATTACACATAGCAAGTTGCAATAATGTCAAAAATACTAACAATGGATACTAGGCACTATGCCCATAACAATCTTATAGCTATTACATGACCAATGCTATCCAATACCTACTATCCCCTATAGCCTACAGCGGGGAATTACTCACACATGGATGGGAGTATCATGGATGGTTGATGGAGATGCGTCGGTGATGGCGATGACGATGATCTCCTCCAAATCTCCGTCCCGGCAGGGTTCTAAAACGGAACTTCTGGTCCCCGGATTGGGGTTTCTGGTGGCGGCGGAGCAGCGGAACTCTTTCTGGAAAAACGTCGAACCCCCCTTGGTTTTCAGGTCCAGGGGCTTCTTATAGTGCGAAGGAGAGGTCGAAGGGGTGGCCGAGGCGGCCAGACCACCCCTTGGCGCGGCCAAGGCCTGGCCCGCGCCAAGGGTGGGTGTGGGACCCTCGTGGCCCCCTCCATCTCGTCTTCTGGCTCCGAGTCTTCGGTGAAATATTGGTTTTTCTATATTTTTCGGGAATTTTCCGAAAGTTGGATTTCTGCACAAAAACGAGACACCAGAGCAATTCTGCTGAAAACAGCGTTAGTCCGCGTTAGTTGTATTCAAAACACACAAGATAGAGGGCATTCAATAGCAAAAGTGTTCGGGAAAGTAGATACGTTTTGGACGTATCAACTCCCCCAAGCTTAGCTTATTGCTTGTCCTCAAGCAATTCAGTGACAACTGAGTGCGATAAAAGAAACTTTCACGAACCTATTTGCTTCATAAGATATATATATTCTCACTACATGATCAAATGCTCATGCAATTCATAATAAGAAGCATGCAACTAAGGATACTCAATAGCTACGCAAGTCATGAAAGGATACCAACACAATAATAATAAGCAACATGAAACATAAGTATATGCAGGATTGCAATGTTCATAGTATGATATGATAAAGTGTATCTCGCTTGCCCTATTTGTGGAGCAAAACATAAATGTCGGGGCACCTCTAAAGTTCAAGAGAAGACTAGAAGTAAAAATATCGAAAGAAACAAGCATCACAGTTATACCACAGTTAATCTTATTTCGGGACAAGCACATTAAACTAAGAACGACAGCTATGCTTTCAAGAAAATGCTCGGAGAATGAATGGTGACTCAACATACAAGTATAAGATTGGCCCTGCGCAGAGGGAAGTAAGATTGCTCATGTGCTAGAGCTTTTCATTTCGAATGCAATAGGAGTGTGGAAAAATATATTTTGAGAAATGCAACTCATGTCAATGGTAGTGATAAATAATATGGCTCATCCATAACACCTCCTATAAGTTTCTTGCCTCATGCATAATATACTAATAGTGTTCACACCTTGTCTTAATTAGCTTGGATTTCCATGGATTTTCATCGCATACATATGTTTCAACCAAATGTCACAAAGGGGTACCTCCTTGCCTCCTGTACAAAGGTCCTAGGAGATGAATCTCATTTGATTTCTCAATTTTGATAAATCTCAACTTTTTAGACATCCATATCGGAAAGACAAGGACAACAAATATTTGGACTTTTGTCCAACTGAAACTTCCACCATGTGAACATGGCTTTAGTTGGCGGCCCAATGTTCCTCTCTAACAATATGCATACTCCAATATGCATGCTAGTCAAAGTGTGAAGCCATAGTAAACATGAAAGAGATGATAAAGCATTCAACACTTCCTCATGAGTTAAAACAAAACACAAAACATGTAATATTTTTTGAATGTTTAAAGGTAGCACACAAGAAATTCACTTTGGGGTGGCGGTGAAATACCACATATATGGTGGACACAATTGGAAAACTTTGGTTTTTGGTAGTTGGATGCACGAGTAGAGTACAGGTGAAGGCTAGCAAAAGACTGGGAGCGACCAACTAAGAGAGCAATAATAGCCATAATCATGCATAGCGAGAAAACATTATTAATCAAAGCATAAAGTTATATTACAAGTCAAAAACTAAATGATCATAGAGGCTTTAGGTGACTGGTTTGTAGTCATAACATGATGTAAACATGTGCCAAGTCAACCCAATAAAGCATCAAGGAGAATACCACAATATTATGCTTTTATGATGGAAACACCACATGATTCTTTCAATGGCACATTAAGCACTCTCAGCTATTTGAGACAAGTCATGCTATAACAATAAATACTAAGAATATGACAAAAATAACATCCAACATGACATGCCAAAGTCATTGCCACATTCTAAACAAGCTTCCTTTTGCATCACTATAAGCATGAAACATTTTACTCGTGTCCAACACCAATCAACTTATTTGAAACAACTCTCTTAGATAATAATCAATAAATACCATAGAGCTAATCATACCTAACTAAAGAAAACAAGGAAGCTCTGAACAAAGTAATAGCAAAAGAGAACACTCGCAGAACAATAGGAGTGAAAACTAGAGTGTTCTATGCAATTAAAATGGAGTGTGTCATTCTACAAAATAAATATACTAGGATTTAACCATATGCTACAGCAAACAAAACAAAAGAAAACTAAAAACAAAAATAAAGACGCTCCAAGAACAACACATAGCATATGAAGCAATAAAAATATAGCGTCTTGAACATAGTTTAAAATAGCCGGCTATCTCATTTAGCCGCGATTTTTTTGGGGCTATAAAAAGCTATAGCCGGGTTATAGCAGGCTATTCCATTTAGCCTTTCTTCAAAAAATTGAAATATTTCAGTCATATCTTACCAAAAGAAGAGGAAAACTATGACTCAAACATGATTCGTGACAACTATTTAAGGCAAACAAGTATTCAATTATTCAACTCACAAGTTTTATGTAATTATATTAAACGCAAATTTAGAAAACAAGAAATAAAAAACAAAAGAGAAGAGAAATTAAAACCGCGGGAGGTTTACCGGCTAAATTAGAGGCTAAAGACAGGCTAAATAGGGCTATAGCCGGCTATTAGCGGTTTTTTCCCATTTAGCCTACAAATGGCATAGCCGCAGCGGCAGGTCTCCCGAAAGGCTATAGCCAGGCTATTTAAAACTTTGGTCTTGAAAGATGACCTGATACTTTGTTGATGAAGAAGGGGATGCCTTGGGCATCCCCAGGATTTGATGCTTGTACCTCTTGGATATTTTTGGGAGTGACTGATGCGCGTAGATGTACACGTCCGTTGGGAACCCCAAGAGGAAGGTATGATGCGCACAGCGGCAAGTTTTCCCTCAGAAAGAAACCAAGGTTTATTCGGACCAGAGGAGCCAAGAAGCACGTTGAAGGTTGATGGTGGCGAAATGTGATGCGGCGCAACAACGGATTCCCGCCAACGTGGAACCCGCACAACACAACCCAAGTACTTTGCCCCAACGAAACGTGAGGTTGTCAATCTCACCGGCTTGCTGTAACAAAGGATTAACCGTATTGTGTGGAAGATGATTGTTTGCAAGAAAACAAAAACAAGTATTGAAGAGATGTATGCGATGTAAAGAATAGGACCGGGTCCACAGTTCACTAGAGGTGTCTCTCCCATAAGATAAAAGCATGTTGGGTGAACAAATTACAGTCGGGCAATTGACAAATAGAAAAGGGCATAACAATGCATATACATGATATGGTAAATATAGTGAGATTTAATCCGGCATTACGACAAAGTACATAGACCGCCATCCAACGCATCTATGCCTAAAAAGTCCACCTTCAGGTTATCATCCGAACCCCATTCAGTATTAAGTTGCAAAGACAATTGCATTAAGTATGGTGCGTAATGTAATCGACAACTACATCCTTAGACATAGAATCAATGTTTTATCCCTAGTGGCAACAAGCACATCACAACCTTAGAACTTTCTGTCACTGTCCCAGGTGTCAATGAAGGCATGAACCCACTATCGAGCATAAATACTCCCTCTTGGAGTTAAGAGCAAAAACTTGGCCAGAGCCTCTACTAATAACGGAGAGCATGCAAGATCATAAACAACACATAAACAATAGATTGATAATCACCATAACATAGTATTCTCTATCCATCGGATCCCGACAAACACAACATATAGTATTAGAGATAGATGATCTTGATCATGTTAGGCAGCTCACAAGATCCAACAATTAAGCACAATTAGGAGAAGACGACCATCTAGCTACTGCTATGGACCCATATTCCAGGGGTGAACTACTCACTCATCACTCCGGAGGCGATCATGGCGATGAAGAGTCCTCCGGGAGATGAATCCCCTCTCCGGCAGGGTGCCGGAGGCGATCTCCTGAACCCGAGATGGCGCGTCTCGGAAGGTTTTCCGTATCGTGGCTCTCTGCGCGCGACGGAGGAGGTAGGCGGAAGGGCAGGTCAAGAGGCGGCACGAGGGGCCCAGGGGACAGGCCGCGCGGCCAGGGCCTGGGCCGCGCCGCCTCACCTGGCCACCTCCACTTCGACTCCCCTTCGGTCTTGGAAGCTTCTGCAAAAATAGGACCCTGGGCGGTGATTTCGTCCAATTCCGAGAATATTTCCTTACTAGGATTTCTGAAACCAAAAACAGCAGAAAACAACAACTGGCTCTTCGGCATCTATACCAATATAAAAAAGCAGAGAGGGGGCAGAACCGACGGAACACGGCCATCAGATGGCCATCTAACGCTCCAAATCTCCACCATAATTAGCGCTAAAACAGCACAGGCTGACAATTAGGCTGACAACTCCCGAATGCTAATCACCCCCGCCCGTCGCTCGCCGCTCGCCGCCTGCCGCCCGCCGCCCGTCGCCCGCCGTCCGCCGCCCGCATCCCGCACCCCGCCGCCCGCCGCCCGTCGCCCGGCGCCCGGCGCCCGCCGCACGTCCCGGCATCCGTCGCCCGCCGCACGTCCCGGCGCCCGCCGCCCGCCGCCCATCGCTCGCGTCGTCCCTCACGAGCGCCCGCCGCCCATCGCTCGCGTCGTCCCTCACGAGCGCGGACGCAGCCGCACGTCTGCCGCCGCCCAGCGCGAGCCCGCCCGGCTTCTCTACATCACCGTCCGACATCACATCATCTGCACTGCCGTCTTGCTGGCCGGCCAGAACCAACGCTGCAGTCCTGCAGACTAATTGGACACTGCAAAATCAAGGTCTGATACAATATTTCCCCTTCGTTCACTGACATCCATTCTCTTCTTCACATACCTGCAACATCAGGGACTAACGAAGAAATTTTGTTCTGCCTTTCGTTACGTACAGAGCACATGGACAGAAATACATTGTTAGCTTCTTCATGTGTGTGCGGTATATACTATGCATATATCATTTTAGTGGTACACTGTAATATAAAGTTTTAGCAACTCAGGTTGTCCATAGATTTCAAACAAATAAATTATATGTATGAAAAGCTTGCATTGTATAACTGAAAAAGTGAAAATCATTGTATAACTGAAAAAGTGAAAAGCTTATTATTGCTCAAGGTGGTTCATTGTGGAGCTCCAGGATAAAATGTTTAAGGGGATAGGAAACCTGTTCATGAACTATGCTAGACGATTTACATTATATTGTGTATGGGAGAAATATAGGAATTTATAGAACTTTAGAGAAATCATGATTTTTTACATTGTATAACTGAAAATCATTGGCTTTACATGTTCCTGGATTGAGAAATCTTCATGCAATGTCTATTTTTACATTGTTATGGAACATATTAGTGAAACTGTGCAAAATTCTCCCACTGACAAAACTACCCCAGAACCCAAGCCATGGTGACAGGTAGGCTCCTTACTAACAGAAGGACGTGCATTCTTTATGAATCTTTCTCACTTGGTGAAATTCAAGTGAGAAAGATATGTCTTTGTAGGTTAAAGCAAAAGATTAAAATGTCCTTCCATTTGACTGTACCAAGTACCCCAGAAGCTCAAATATCTGGGACTCCTTAACCTGCAGAGTCACCTTCTGTTGAGGTACCAGCATACATGTTGCACAAGGTCAGAACTCAGATAAGAGAGTTCTGATCTACCATGGAATCTTATTTGTATGTTTATGCTACACCACTTAGGGGTTTGATGATGATAGTTTTATAGATTTATAGTTCATATTTATGATTCTCTTACATCTGAAGTATCTATTATGTTTGTTTTTGTCGTGTCTGTGTATGGAGCTCTGAAAAACAGTGTCATTTTGCACACGAGTCCATTCTATAATAAGCTCAAACAAGATTTTTTTTAGAAGCACAGAGTTTAAGATCTGTAGATTTTTATGCGTTTTCCTAATTTTATTCGTTCTCTGTGGATTTTGTAAACAGAATATGTAAGGTTTATCCACAGGATCATTGACATCGTTTTGTTATGTACCACGGTTAGTTATGACACATAAACAACATATTATCCAGAATAGAATGCTTAATTGTTCATATTGTCTCAGTTATAGTAAGACACATAAACATTGATTTGGCTTCTTTTTCTCGAAGACGCATAAACAACATCTTATACATTTATTTCCTTTTCCTGAAAAATAATTTACAAGCTAATACTTTAATTATGATTATATTTTTACTTTTTTCTGTAGTTCCTCGTGCGAAGCAACAAATTTTGATAGGAGATATTTGGTGTTTACATATATGTTGTTTACTGTTTAGTGACATACTTCAAGTTTTTTTTGGAGGGCAGTAATGGACATCAAATTATTTGTAAACATTATGAAACTTAAATAATAAAAATTTAACTAAATTATGTGCATTAGTCAACACGTGCATTGCACGTGCACCGTTACTAGTCTTGTTAATAGGTTAGTTCCAGAAAATGCGTAAATACGACATATAATGTGCATAAAACATGTAGGTATCATCAATAAAGTAGCATGGAACACAAGAAATTATCGATACGTTGGAGACGTATCAGCATCCCAAGCTCCCTAGCAGGTAAAACGATAACAAAGATAATTTCTGAAGTGACATGCCATCATAATCTTGATCATACTATTTGTAAACATATGTAATGAATGCAGCGATCAAAACAATGGTAATGACATGAGTAAACAAGTGAATCATAAAGCAAAGACTTTTCATGAATAATACTTCAAGACAAGCATCAATAAGTCTTGCATAAGAGTTAACTCATAAAGCAATAAATCAAAGTAAAGGTGTTGAAGCAACACAAAGGAAGATTAAGTTTCAGCGGTTGCTTTCAACTTATAACATGTGTATCTCATGGATATTGTCAACATAAAGTAATATAACAAGTGCAATATGCAAGTATGTAGGAATCAATGCACGTTCACACAAGTGTTTGCTTCTTAAGGTGGAGAGAGATAGGTAAACCGACTCAACAATAAAAGTAAAAGAAAGGTCCTTCAAAGAGGAAAGCATCGATTGCTGTATTTGTGCTAGAGCTTTTATTTTGAAAACATGAAACAATTTTGTCAACGGTAGTAATAAAGCATATGAGTTATGTAAATTATATCTTACAAGTTGCAAGCCTCATGCATAGTGTACTAATAGTGCCCGCACCTTGTCCTACTTAGCTTGGACTACCGGATCTTTGCAATGCCATGTTTCAACCAAGTGTCACAAAGGGGTACCTCCATGCCGCCTGTACAAAGGTCTAAGGAGAAAGCTCGCATTTTGGATTTCTCGCTTTTGATTATTCTCAACTTAGACATCCATACCGGGACAACATGGACAACCGATAATGGACTCCTCTTTAATGCATAAGCATGTAGCAACAATTATTATTCTCATATGAGATTGAGGATATATGTCCAAAACTGAAACTTCAACCATGATTCATGGCTTTAGTTAGCGGCCCAATGTTCTTCTCTAACAATATGCATGCTCCAATCATTAAGGTGATAGATCCTTCAGACAAGACGGACATGCATAGCAACTCACATGATATTCAACAAAGAATAGTTGATGGCGTTCTCCAGAAGCATGGTTATCGCACAACAAGCAACTTAATAAAAGATAAAGTGCATAAGTATATATTCAATACTACGATAGTTTTTAAGGCTATTTTGTCCCATGAGCTATATATTGCAAAGGTGAATGATGGAATTTTAAAGGTAGCACTCAAGCAATTTACTTTGGAATGGCGGAGAAATACCATGTAGTAGGTAGGTATGGTGGACACAAATGGCATAGTGGTTGGCTCAAGGATTTTGGATGCATGAGAAGTATTCCCTCTCGATACAAGGTTTAGGCTAGCAAGGTTATTTGAAGCAAACTCAAGGATGAACCGGTGCAGCAAAACTCACATAAAAGACATATTGTAAACATTATAAGACTCTACACCGTCTTCCTTGTTGTTCAAAACTCAATACTAGATATTATCTAGACCTTAGAGAGACCAAATATGCAAATCAAATTTTAGCAAGCTCTATGTATTTCTTCATTAATGGGTGCAAAGTATATGATGCAAGAGCTTAAACATGAGCACAAAAATTGCCAAGTATCACATTATCCAAGACATTTTAGAATTACTACATGTAGCATTTTCCAATTCCAACCATATAACAAATTAACGAAGAAGAAACTTCGCCATGAACATTATGAGTAAAGCCTAAGGACATATTTGTCCATATGCAACAGCGGAGCGTGTCTCTCTCCCACAAAGTGAATGCTAGGATCCATTTTATTCAAAAACAAAAACAAAAACAAATCGACGCTCCAAGTAAAGAACACAAGATGTGACTGAATAAAAATATAGTTTCAGGGGAGGAACCTGATGATGTTGTCGATGAAGAAGGGGATGCCTTGGGCATCCCCAAGCTTAGACGCTTGAGTCTTCTTAAAATATGCAGGGGTGAACCACCGGGGCATCCCCAAGCTTAGAACTTTCACTCCTCTTGATCATAGTATATCATACTCCTCTCTTGACCCTTGAAAACTTCCTTCACACCAAACTTCAAGCAAACTCATTAGAGGGTTAGTGCACAATTAATAATTCACACATTCAGATGTGACACAAACATTCTTTACACTTCTGGACATTGCACAAAGCTACTGGACATTAATGGATCAAAGAAATTCATCCAACATAGCAAAAGAGGCAATGCGAAATAAAAGGCAGAATCTGTCAAAAACAGAACAGTTCGTAAAGACGAATTTTAAAGTGGCACCAGACTTGCTCAAATGGAAAAACTCAAAACTAATGAAAATTGCGTACATATATGAGGATCACGCTCGTAAATTGGCAGATTTTTTCGAATTTTCTACAGAGACTTGTGCCCAGATTCGTGACAGATAGCAATGTTGTTTCTGCGCAGCGATCCCAAATATAACATCAACTATAACATAGAAACTTTACTTGGCACAAAAACATGATAAGGAGAGGTTGCTACAGTAGTAAACAACTTCCAAGACTCAAATATAAAATAAAGTACTGTAGTAAAAACATGGGTTGTCTCCCATAAGCGCTTTTCTTTAACGCCTTTCAGCTAGGCGCAGAAAGTGCAAATCAAGTAACATCAAGAGTAGAAGCATCAACATCATTACCTTGGGAGCTGGGAGTTTTCTCAACAATGCATTGTATCTGGTCTATATAAGTAACTCCTCTCTCATTGCTCCTAGGCTTACTATTCTCATCAAACAAATTTTCAGGAACAAGCCAAGCATAGTTATTTTCCAAAGCTTCATGCATCCCTAGTAGTTTACTAGGTATTGGCGCTTTAATTTCCCTACCATCATTAACATTATTAGTATACTTAATTCTATCCATATCCATCTTTTCAAGTATTTGTTTAAAATTAGGAAAGAAACCAAGCCTCTTATGCTTAATAAAAACTTTTCTAGCTTCTTTAACTTTATCCTCAAATTCTCTAACAAGGACTTTTAAAACAAAATTTCTCTTTTCCCCATCTCCATATCCGAAAGTGTAAGAAACATATGTTGTATTATGGGATTGAGATTAACAAATCTAGTTTCTAACATGTGTATCAAACAGGCAGAAGCACTTTCATAAGTAGGAGCAGTTTTTAATAATGGTATATCTTCAAAATCTTCATCCATACTAACATGGGTGAAAAATTCTTCTATATTATCTCTTCCAATGATACACCCTCGTCCTACCGGTATCTCTTCCAAAGTAAACTTAGGATTAAGCATGATGAAATAAGCAAAAAGTAAACTAGGCAAACAAAGTAAAGACGAGTAACTAATTTTTATGTGTTTTTGATATAGAGAGCAAGACAAGAAATAAAGTAAAACTAGCAACTAATTTTTTGTGTGTTTTGTTTAGGTGCAGCAAACAAAGTAGTAAATAAAATAAAGCAAGACAAAAACAAAGTAAAGAGATTGAGAAGTGGAGACTCCCTTGGCGTGTCTTGATCTCCCGGCAACGGCGCTAGAAAAAGTGCTGTTGCCGTGGGAGGCAATTCTCCGTGGTGTAACTTTTCTTCAGTTCCCCGGCAACGGCGCCAGAAAAAGTGCTTGATGCACGTAGATGTACACGTCCGTTGGGAACCCCAAGAGGAAGGTATGATGCGCACAGCGGCAAGTTTTCCCTGAAAGAAACCAAGGTTTAATCGGACCGGTAGGAGCCAAGAAGCACGTTGAAGGTTGATGGTGGCGAAATGTGATGCGGCGCAACACGATTCCGGCGCCAACGTGGAACCTGCACAACACAACCCAAGTACTTTGCCCCAACGAAACAGTGAGGTTGTCAATCTCATCGGCTTGCTGTAACAAAGGATTAACCGTATTGTGTGGAAGATGATTGTTTGCAAGAAAACAAGTAAACAAGTATTGCAGTAGATTGTATGCGATGTAAAGAATAGGACCGGGGTCCACAGTTCACTAGAGGTGTCTCTCCCATAAGATAAAAGCATGTTGGGTGAACAAATTACAGTCGGGCAATTGACAAATAGAAAAGGGCATAACAATGCATATACATGATATGATAAATATAGTGAGATTTAATCCGGGCATTATGACAAAGTACATAGACCGCCATCCAACTGCATCTATGCCTAAAAGTCCACCTTCAGGTTATCATCCGAACCCCATTCAGTATTAAGTTGCAAAGCAACAGACAATTGCATTAAGTATGGTGCGTAATGTAATCGACAACTACATCCTTAGACATAGAATCAATGTTTTATCCCTAGTGGCAACAACACATCACAACCTTAGAACTTTCTGTCACTGTCCCAGGTGTCAATGAAGGCATGAACCCACTATCGAGCATAAATACTCCCTCTTGGAGTTAAGAGCAAAAACTTGGCCAGAGCCTCTACTAATAACGGAGAGCATGCAAGATCATAAACAACACATAAACAATAGATTGATAATCACCATAACATAGTATTCTCTATCCATCGGATCCCGACAAACACAACATATAGTATTACAGATAGATGATCTTGATCATGTTAGGCAGCTCACAAGATCCAACAATGAAGCACAATTAGGAGAAGACGACCATCTAGCTACTGCTATGGACCCATAGTCCAGGGGTGAACTACTCACTCATCACTCCGGAGGCGATCATGGCGATGAAGAGTCCTCCGGGAGATGAATCCCCTCTCCGGCAGGTGCCGGAGGCGATCTCCTGAATCCCCGAGATGGGATTCACGGCGGCGGCGTCTCGGAAGGTTTTCCGTATCGTGGCTCTCTGATGGGGTTTCGCGACGGAGGCTATTTGTAGGCGGAAGGGCAGGTCAAGAGGCGGCACGAGGGCCCGGGGACAGGCCGCGCGGCCGGGGCCGGCCGCGCCGCCTGTCACGGCCACCTCGTGGCCCCGCGACTCCTTCGGTCTTGAAGCTTCGTGCAAAAATAGGACCCTGGGCGGTGATTTCGTCCAATTCCGAGAATATTTCCTTACTAGGATTTCTGAAACCAAAGCAGACAAAATGGCTCTTGGCATCTTGTTAATAGGTTAGTTCCAGAAAATGCGTAAATATGACATATAATGTGCATAAAACATGTAGGTATCATCAATAAAGTAGCATGGAACACAAGAAATTATCGATACGTTGGAGACGTATCAGTGACATGGGCATCCCCAAGCTTGAGCTTTTGTCCATCCTTCATCTCATTACATCATTCTTCTCTCCCTACACTTGAAAACTTCCTTCATACAAAACTTCACACAATTCTCATTAGAAGCATTAGTGCAATCAAAATAACAAATCCACTTGGTCCAGTTAGCAACTTATTCAAAAATCTATTTCTCTCAAAATAACTAAAAAAACAAAGAGATTAAGAGGCAAATGCAAATAGTGGTGAAATATGTCAAAATAGAACAACAGGTAAAGATCGATTTTTTCGAAAATCTTCTGTTGCTCAAATCGAAAAGTGCAAAACTAACGAAAATTAGATAATAACCTGGGGCATATGCTTTAAAATTATCAGCTCAAAATTACGTTCTGGCTGGGAATATGATTTTTTTTGGTGACATCACAGAATCTGTTTTAGGACAACAACTTCCCCAAATCTTACTTTCTCCCTTTTAGAGGCTATTCTTGGCACAAAAATGAAATAAAAATGATAAGGAGAGGTTATTACAGAGTAATAACTTCAAAGACTCAACAAAAGAAAAAAATTACAGAAATAAAACATGGGTTATCTTCCAAGAATGCTTTTCTTTAACGCCTTTCAGCTAGGCGCAGAAAAAGAGCTCGCATCAAGTATTTTCAAGTGAAGAAGCATCAACATCATAACTTGTCTGAATAATAGAATCAAAAGGTGACTTCTTTATTTTTCTAGGGAAGTATTCCATACCTTTCTTGAGCGGGGATTGATATTGAATAATCCCATCTCTCATATCAATAACAGCACCAACAGTTCTAAGATAAAGTCTTCCCAAAATAATAGGACAATAAGCATTGCATTCAATTTGCAAAACAAAATCAACGGGGATTAAGTTATTATTAAACATAATAAGAACATTATTAACTCTCACCAAAGGTTTCTTCTTACCAATATCAACAAGATGAACATCCAAATAACATTGTTCCAACGGTGGCAAATCAAGCATATCATAGATTTTTGTAGGCATAACAGAAATGCTCGCACCAAGATCACATAAAGCATTGCAATCAAAGCCATCTACTTTAATCTTAATGATGGGCTCCCAACCATCTTCTAACTTCCTATGAATAGAAGCTTCATGTTTTAATTTCTCTTCTCTAATTTGCATGAGAGCATTTGTAATATGGTTTGTAAAAGCCATATTTATAGCACTAGCATTAGCACTTATTGCAAGCTTTTGTAAGACCTTAGTTACTTCAGAGATATTTCAATCATCAAAATCAAAGTCATTATTATCAAAGGTAAAAGGCTCCCATACTTCGAAAAATTTCAGCACTCTTATCAGAAACAGTTTCAGTGGTTCTAGGCAATTTTGTAGAAGGAGTGGAGACTTTTCCTACACCAATTATTTTACCATTAATAGTAGGAGGTTTGCTAGTATTTGATACTTCAGCACTATTGGTGGTGGTAATAGTACAAATTTTAGTCAAATTATTATTTCTAGCATTTCATCTTCTCTTCCCAACCTAGCATGTAATTCCGCCAACATCGTAACATTGTCATCAATTCTAACTTGAATGGCATTCAAAGTTTTGCTTTATTTAATATCATGAGGCATAACCTTTAGTTTAAGAAGTTCAACATCAAGAGCAAGGTTGTCAACTTTAGAAGCAAGAACATCAATTTTGCCAAACTTTTCCTCAACATATTTATTAAAAGCTGTTTGTTTACTAATAAAGTCCTTAAGGATGACTTCAAGATCAGAGGGTGCACTTCTATTGTTATTGTAGGAATTACCATAAGCATTACCATTATTAGAAGGATATGGCCTATAATTTTTACTACCAAAATTATTCCTATAAGCATTGTTGTTAAAATTATTGTTTTTAATGAAGTTCACACAAACATGCTCTTCTTGAGCAACCAAAGAAGCTAAATGAACATTATTTGGATCAACATGAGATTTAACATTAACAAGCATAGACATAATGGTATCAATTTTATCACTCATGGAGGAGGTTTCTTCAACAGAATTTACCTTCTTACCTTGTGGAGCCCTCTCGGTGTGCCATTCAAAATAATTTATCACCATATCATTGATGAGCACAGATTGCACACCGTTGGGGAACCCCAAGAGGAAGGTATGATGAGCACAATAGCAAGTTTTCCCTCAGTAACAAACCAAGGTTTAATCGACCAGTAGGAGAAAGGCATGACTTCTGAAGGTGTTGCTAGCTGATTATTGGCAGGGTGCACTATACCGGCGTCAACAACAACGTGGAACCTACAAACAACACAACAAAAATACTTTTCCCCAACTTACAGTGAGCTTGTCAATCGCACCGGTTTTGCTGAACACAAAGGATTAGACGTATAGTGTGGAAAGATGATGATTGTTTGCAGTGGAATTAAGGAGAATAGTGCTTGCAGTAAGTAAACATAACAGGATGATTGTTTGCAGTGCAATTAAAGAGAACAATGATTGCAGTAAGTAAACTGAACAGAGTATCGACGATACATGAAAAGATTATTACTATGAGATTCGTTTGGGCATTACAACATAATACATAGACCGTAATCCAACTTTCTATGACTAACAATCCACATTCCGGTTATCATCCGAACACCTTCCAGTATTAAGTTGCAAGCAACAGATTATCGCATTAAGCAATGTGTGTAAAGTAAACAATAGAATTACCCTTCGATAAAACATTGTTGTTTTCTCCCTAGTAGCAACAACACATCTATAATCTTAGAAGTTATTGTGACCCTTCCAGAAAACTAGAGGCATGAACCTACTATCGAGCATAAATACTCCATCTTGGAGTCACAAGCATTTACTTGGCCAGAGTATCTACTAGCAACAGAGAGCATGCAAGATCACAAATAATATATGACAAAAAATTTCTATCACTTCTCATATAGTGGATTACCACTACACCAAACAATCAATAAGGCATTCCCTAGTTGTGTGGATGTGCTCATTCTTCCAACCCACCCAAGTTCAAGTAGATGCAAGTGGCCATTATAAAATTTATTTCGTCAAATTAATTGGTCATTCGTAAATAAGTTTGTTCTATATCCTTTGCTTCACATATCAATTCGGTAAATTATTACAAAAATCCTAAATGCCAATAAATAGCTGAAAATTTGAAATAAAATTACAGCCGTAGCAAATAACTAAATCGACCTAGAAAATATGTGGATGTGCTCATTCTTCCCACCCACCCAAGTTCGAGTTCTCTCAACACTCAGGGCTTGTTTGATTCAATGGGTTTCTAAAGGAACCTTGGATTTACACTACAAGATTCCTATAGGATTAATTCCTATGAATCGAACAACTTGTGTAGGAAATTTCCCATATGATTCAAATCCTACATATATAAATCCTATACAAATCCTACGAATCAAAGGATATGATTTTTTCCCATAGAGCTTGTTTGATTTGAAGATTTGAACCCTCCAAAATTTATATGTATTGTTTTCTCATACAAGTACAACCCTATATGATTTCTAAGAAGAGGTTAGACCTCTTGGAAAAATTCATATGCCTCTGTGACAACTATGCTATGCACTCTTAATCTCTATAAAAATTTCCTTTGGCTTTCCTATGTTACCATCAAACACCTAGCTTTACCAATTCTCATAGATTTATTTCCCATAGGATTCAAGGAGGCATATGTCATAGCAATTCTCCATTTTTCCTATCCTATGAATCAAACATGCCCTCTCAGTTTTAATGATGCAAGTGGCCACTATAAAATTTATTTAGTCGGATTTATAGGACCAGCCTGAGGCAGGACCAGGCTGTCAATGGCCCAAAGTCTTATGTGCTTCCGCCCTTTGATTTAGGATGGACGAACAATATTGCTCAGATGGAGGTGACCAAACGGGTGTAAACAATGGAATCCCAGTCCCAGACCCTAACCTCTTCGTTCCAGTCTTCCTCCTCCTCCCCGGAGAGATCTACACCGACCCCTTCTATCCCCACCTGCTTGTCCCTTCCTACTTCCTACATCGATGAATCCCTTCCTACTTCCTGTAGCGATGCATCCATTGTTCAACAAGTTGTCTAAGAAGAACATGAAGAAGAGGAAGAAGAGGAAGGAGGCGTTGGTGTCTAAGACTAAATCCGCGGTGAAATCCATCCCGCTGAAAGTCCTGCAAACTCTGACTTTGAGTGTGTACCAGCGGCGACCAGTCATGTCTGCGCTTCCATCGCATGCTCAGTCTGTTTCGGGATTGTTGGGTCAGGGCAGAATAATCCAGCAAGAGTCCTGGTAGGTTTCCATAGCCATGTGCTTTCTTTCCCTCCATGCATGCATATTAAAGCAAGGCAAACATATCTAACTATTTTTTTTATCCGGGAGAGAACCAGCTATTTGATTGACTTTCTTCCAGGGCCGCCCGTTCAAGTGTCGCCCTTCCTACCGATACCGAGAAATCGCCCGTGTTTCTCCAAGATGGTGGATACGAAGGTCCCCGGTATGTTTCCATCGCCATGCTGCAGTTTCTTTGCCTGCTGGCTGGCTAGAGGATCAAACAATTTAACCGTTTTTCTTCCATGGCGGCTTGTTTCAACACCATTCCTACCCAATTTGAGAAATCGCTCGTGTCTCACCAACCTGGTGGGTACAAAGCTCATGGGTATGTTTCCATCGCGATGCCGGATTTTCATTGCATCCTTGCTGGCAGGCAGAGCCAACTAAACCGGCTATCTACCAGGGCTGATGGTTCCAGGGTCGTGCTTTCTACCGCAGGATCCACTTCGTATTTAGCTATCGACGACACGTTGTTTGATGAGAACTTTTTAGCTCTCAAGAGCATTAATAATGTATGCACTATATATCCATTGCTTTTTTTTCTTCCTCTTCATCTCCGTACTGCATGAGGGCTTCTTTAATTCGTAGGACTCGTATAAGAATTGTGTAGCATTTAGATACTATGGGATTTTTTCCTACACTAGTTGTTTGATTTATAGGAACATATCCTATAGGAATCTTGTAGTGCAAATCATATAGGAATAAACCATTAGTTCTTACCTCATCGAAAATTTCCTTTGGCACAATCAAACACGACTCATCTTCCCATAGGATTCAACTAGCCATGACATCTCAATCCTATACTTTTCTTTTTTTTAAATGAGGGACCTACCACAGCCTATGCATAAAAATGATGTATATGGCTGCTTTATTGCTTTATTCAGTTCATACATAAATTATTACAACCTCTCAAGGATCAGCTAGAGTCGACACAAAGATCAACCAACGAAACAGAGAAAATAGCGGGTGCCAAAAAACAAATGAGTAAGCAATTCTATGAGGAAATTGCCAGCCACCCTGGGTGTAAAAGTCCCATGTGGCCGTCTCTAGTCGGTTGCACCCAGACTCCATGATATCATGTTGATCCTTGGGCTGGAGATAAGAAACATAAAGATCCACTAAATAATCATAGGGATAACCTGCAAGAAAGAGTGAGATTTGGGTTTATTAAACACCACTTCATTTCTCACATTACAAATATCCCATAAAATAGCGCATACACCCACTCTAATGTATACCAAATCCTATGTTTTTTCCTAATCCTATGATTTTCCTATCCCGTGAATGAAAAAGGATCCCTGATTCGTTACTGGTAAATTTTCCATGTTGGAAGGGATTATGAGATTATCGGCGAGAGCTGCCGAGATCAAGGGCCACAACACCACCCTTCAGAATAGAAACCTCCAACTCTTGCGTAGGTGTGGTATCCTGAATGCAGAATCAGAGACGAATGCTCAGTCTCCGAGAGAGGAGCAACCAGTGCGCGTGTGTGCATCTTCGGTCGTGTATGTTTTCATTGCCGTGCCGCAGTTTCATCGCCTCCTTGCTGGCTACCAGATTCAACTACTTAATTGTCTTTCTTCCAGGGATGGTGGTTCCATCGTTGCCCTTCCTACCCCAGGATCCAGTAAGGCGATTCCTATGGACAAGGACTTTGTAGCTCTTCGGCATATTGAAGAGGTTGACACTCCATTTGTTTATTTCTTCCCCCTCATCTGCACTATGCATACTTCATTGCTGATGAATTTGTAATGCAAGATGTGATAACAAGATTCTCGGCGAAAGTGGAGGAGATTAGGGGCCACAACACCATCCTTCATAAGAAAATCCGCCACCTCGTGGCCAGGTATGGTTTCCTTCGTGCCATATCGGAGGCGAATGCCCGTACCGTGTGATCTTGTGAGAAACAATATTTAGACGTTCTCGTTGAGTGTAATAAGTTGAAGAAATAAGTCAAGGAGCTATGCGCCCAACCACCGATGAGTGTGGCACTTACAAGGGTAGTCAGTGTGATTGCAACTGTGACTGTGAAAGTTTAAGACAGGAAGTGGAGTTACATGCTGAATTTGCGCAATCTTTTGAGACGAAGTACTTGGAAGTTCGCACTGAGTGTGGTAAGTTGAAGAAGGAAGTCGAGTATCTCCATTCCCAGCCGCCAACCATTGCGACATTAGTGGACCCAGGTGTGCTACTTGCAGCCACAACTTTGCAATCGATGAAAAGTTGAATTTGGGTTTGTTGTGCAATATAGCAAGACATGTTCCTCCTCTGCGTTCGTCTTTTGGCACAATTGCTTTGTCTTCAGTCTTGACTCCTGAATGCTTCGTATATTTTGGAAGGTTTTTGAATTATGTATGACTTTTGGAATATTGGTCAAACTAGGGTTGACCCAGGTTTGTGTAGGGTGGTTGAATTTTTTTGGTTGATCCAAATGGTGTTCTGTGGTCCAAATTTGATTTATCATCACACCACCATGTGCCCCCCATGTTTGGTAATGCCTTTCTGATACATGCTTCATAGAAGGAACGTACCTTTTTTGCGTTAGGGCATGACAATTTTTAAAAATTCAAACAAAAATGGGAAGATACAATGGTAGCATCATTTTCCATGTGATGATGCACCCCTATGCCAAATTTTGGTTCATTTTAAGAATGTAAGGTGAAAAATTAATCAAGAGGAAGCTAGATGGAGTAGATGGACATGACCGGATTGACACGGGGGATTTATTTTTTGAAGAATGTTATTTTTCATGGACAGTATCTGACAAAAATAATAAAATATTAAGGTCTCATATTATTCTGAATGATTTTGAATTACTTATGAATTTCGGAAGTATTGGTATACATGAGCCCCACATGAAGTTAAATGGTCCAAGAAAAAAGTTTTCGTACACGTTTTCCAGAAAGTGGAAAGTCGAGTACATGCACGACTACACGCATCCACTACTGGACACAGATAGTCAGATGCTATAAAATCATCGGCCTCATCGTCTCTCCCGAGCTCGTGCTCTCCCCTCCCCCACACTGTGAAAAACCCCTGATACGTCGCAAACGTATCTATAATTTTTGATTGTTTCATGCTAATATTATGCCTTTGGCACTTGTTTTTATATTAAGTTTATGATTTATTTAGACTAACCTATTAATAGTTGCAAAATTTCACAATGTTCTTGTTTTACACTTTGATGTGTACGAATTATCAAGAATATAAGAGGAAACCTTGTTGGAGTCGAATTAGAACTTTGCTGAAATCTGTCCCAGAACTGTTTTCGGAGATTGTCTGTTTGACCCTTGAAGATGACCTCCAACGGAGTTGAGCCTGAAGAGGAAGTTGTAGATAATTTTCTGCTGAACGTTCTAGAGTTAAAATTCGGCCCAATCAGAGTTCGTATGCGGCCTAGGGACCCGTTTTACTGAAGCCCTAGATGGGATGACGGAAATCCGAGAGTCTATATAAAGGAGGAAACCCTAACTCGTGGAGGACACCTCCACCCACGAATTTCCAGCCACCAAAGCCACGTTTTTGCCTCCCCATGGATCCCATCTCCATGGGGAGGGCTCCCAAGAAGCCATGAAGGAGTGAGGCTAAGGGGCGGCGCTCCCCAAGCTTGCCGGCGGCGGGGAAAAGAGTTCCCTGCGCCGCCGGCGCCGCCGCCGCGCTGCCCCTCTCCAATGTCTTCACCGTCATCTCCATCACCATCTCCTCCTTTTATTCAGTGGTTCATCCTCCCACAAACCTCTGTACCATCCTATGTAATATGGTGTTTGATGCTATAATATTTATCCTATGATCTATGTCATGTTTATGTAGTATATTTGTCTTTTGATTGCTTTGTTGAATGTCTATGGTTCATTAGAGTTGTATGTTGATATGGTACTGTCCTTTGGTGTCCATTATACTTGTGCGCGCATGGATCAACACCATAGGGTTAGTAGTATATGCAAAGGAAGGGGGTAGTCCTGCCGGAGTGACAGAAACCTGAGGGCTCAAACCGGTTAGTTGCATGTATGGGAGTAAAAGGACCATAAAATTAAGGCTATGGTTGGGGATGTTTGCTAACAATCTAATCATATAGTACTTGTAATCCCAAGTAGTGGAGCGCTTGTATATTTAGCATCTCCCACATTGCAAACTACATCAAAGACAATGAACTAAATGTCTTCACTAATTGATCTTGGACAAAGCCACCACTATTACCACCGCCTTTCCACACTCATGGTACTGTTAGTTTAGTTTGTTTTATTGCTGCAGCACTAACATTTATTCCGTGTATTTTATTGTTCTGCAAAGTCACCTCTCATACCCGTTATCGCTCTAGTTTTATTTCCTAGATATTGCAAACGCTTAGTGTGCGTAGAGTTGTATCAGTGGTTGATAGAACTTGAGAGAATGTTTATCCTACCTTTAGCTCCTCGTTGGGTTCGACACTCTTACTTATCAAAAAGGCTACAAACGATCCCCTATACTTGTGGGATATCAAGACCTTTTCTGGCGCCGTTGTCGGGGAGCCATAGCGTAGGTGAATATTTTCGTGTGCACTTGTTTGCTTTATCTCTAAGTAGTTTTACTTCTTGTACCTAGTTGTTCTCTATCTCTATATGGATAGGGAATGCGAATTACAAAAAAAATTAGTTGTACTTCTTATATAAAAAAATAAAAAATGTTTTCAGAAAAGAAAAGTGATTGGAAAGATGAGTAATGGTGAAGTGGGGGTCGACCTTGAACACTTGTGTTCATGCCTGCGAAACCAAAACAATTCTTTCCATGGAAGCTTTTCATTAAAAACTTGTAAATAGTGTATATAGTATATATAGTGTACATATCCCGCTGTAAATAGAATGTATAGATAACCCCTAGTTTATTATGTAAATTTGTCACTATGCTGCCTAGAAAACATATTTCCTATGCTCCACTGTAGAAAATTTTGAAAATCACCAGAACATGTTCTTGATCTGAAATTTCTTGAGTGCATAGTAGTGCTTGCTATCTAACTTTCGTTAGTTATGACTTTTCTGATTTGAGGTACGTAGACAGATCTAATAATTCAATCTTTACGGACTGATTCTGTTGAGACAGATTTCCTGTGTTGTGCTGCAAAAATTCGTGAAAAATCTCAGTATGGCATTTTGATCTGAAATTTTTTTGTGCATAGACCTGAGGTTATGATCTGTCTTTCATTAAACATGAGTTTTTCGATTTGAGCTACGTAACTATCTCATTGAGTGACATCTTTACAGAGTGTTCAGTTTTGACAGATTTCTATTCTCTTTGTTTAAATATTGTACTTAGGATTCAAAAGTTTCCTTCGTTTTCGACGTACGATTGAAATAATAAGAAACCTCAGTATTACAGTGGCTAAATATTTGATAGATTTTATAGAAATTAGGGATATTTGAACACTTGTGGATTTTATTTAATGTGTACTAACCTACTAATGAGTTTTGTGAAGCTTTATGTGGATGCAGTTTTTAAGTTCCAATCAATATGGTGATATGAGATGAGCAAGAGGATGCAAGCGCTCAAACTTGGGGATGTGTAGATGGATCCCAAGAGAATATTCAAGAAGATGCAAATATCTAAGCTTGGGGATGCCCAAGGCATCCCCCTATTCATCAACCAACATGAGGTTGTCTCCTTCAAACATAATATTACCCATCCACATGTAAGCATTGTATATAGTTGCTTTTATTATTTTTGGTTTTATCCTATTTAGTTTTATTAAGTTCTTTATTTGGTTCCTGTTTCTTTGTCAGTTTCACTTATAATTGGAAAACAACAAAAAAAAGGGGTGGGGGTGGGTTGAGAGCTCCATCAAATAATCATGCTCATCTTAAAAGGCTATAAAGAAAGAGCTTTATGAGAGACAACCCAATATGTTTATATTTCTGTTATTTACTGCTTTGTTGAGTCTTGGAAGTCATTACTACTGTAATGACCTCTCCTTATCATGTTTGTTTTGTTTTTGTACCAATAATTGCCTCTAATGGTAAGAAAGTGGTATTTGGGGATTTGCGATCTTGTTTACTGTTTCTGGTTCGTCACGAGAAAAATCGCCAAAAATCACCAGAACGTAAGTTTCAGCTGCCAATTTACGAGCATCTTCCCCAGATATTTATCTAACTTTCATTAGTTCAGAGTTTTTCGAGTTACGCAGCGTAACTATTTTTCAAAAATCAATTTTTACGAACTGTTCTGTTTTGATAGATTCTTGCACTGTTTTGCATTTGCATCTTTTTGCCCACCTTTTTGAGTTCTCTTGATCAAAGAACCTTATTGAAGTTGTGCTACAGTATCGAATGCTTATTAAAATGCTTTTCATATATCATACTGAACTTTGTAGATTTGATTAATATTATCATTGCACTAACGCTGCTAATGAGATTTGTGATGAGTTTTGTATGAAGGAAGTTTTCAAGTGTAGGAAAGAAGAATGATGAGATGAGATGAAGAATGGACAAAAGCTCAAGCTTGGGGATGTCCATGTCACCCCAAGATATATTCAAGAAGTACAAGCGTCAAAGCTTGGGGATGCCCAAGGCATCCCCTTCTTCATCAATAAAAATATCAGGTCATATTTCTGTTCACTATATTTTTATTGCTTCATATACTATGTGTTATTCTTGGAGCGTTTTTATTTTCTGTTGTGTATTTTATTTTCAATAAAGTGGGCACCATCATACCATGTTTTTTGGGAGAGAGACACGCTTTGTTTCAATTGTATGAACGCTCTAGTTTTCACTCTTATTGTTCAATGAGCGTTTTACTTTTGCTAGTACTGCGTTTAGCTCTGGTTTTTCACTCCTATTTTGTTCAGAGCTTGTTAGTATGATTCAGTTATATATGATTAGCTATCTGATCTTTAATGAATATTATAAATGAGAGTTGTTTCAAATAAGTTGATTGGTGTTGGATACGAGTAAAAAGGTTTCATACTAATAGTGATGCAAATGGAAGATCTCCTCTGATGTTTCAATTGGGTTGAATTGATCATTTAGTTTAGACTTTTAATATCACCATATGCTTTAATTAATAAGTTTTGTCGCTATGCATGATTATGACCATTATTGCTCTTTTAGTTGGTCGCTATCTTTCTTTTTGCTAGCCTTCATTCTGTACTGAGTATGATCTCTACTCGTGCATCCAACCACCAAAAACCAAAATATGCCAAAAGTGTCCACCATACCTACCTATATGTGGTATTTCACCGCCACTCCAAGTAAATTTACATGTGCTACCTTTAAAACCTTCAAAATAATTTCTTGTTTTTACAATACATAGCTCATGGGAAAGTAGCCTAAAAAATATTGTGGTGAGGAATATGTCACTTATGTATCTTAGTTCTTATACGTTGCTTGTTGTGTGGCAACCATGCTGACATGGGGACACCATCATCATATTTTTGATAAATATCATGTGAGTTACTATGCATGTCCGTTTTGTCTGAAGTAAAGGAGATAACCATGATAAAAGGTTAGAGTATGCATATTGTTAGAGAAGAACATTGGGCCGCTAACCAAAGCCATGTTTACATGGTGGAAGTTTCAGCATGGACATTAAAACCTCAAAAATCTTTTATGAGAAATTTATGTTGCCAAAAGCTTTAAGCTTAAAGAGGAGTCCATTTGTCTGTTGTCCATGTTGTCCCGGTATGGATGTCTAAGTTGAGAATAATCAAAAGCGAGAAATCCAATGCGAACTTTCTCCTTAGACCTTTGTACAGGTGGCATGGAGGTACCCCTTTGTGAAACTTGGTTGAAACATATGTAATGCGATGATAATCCATGGAAATCCGAGCTAATTAGGACAAGGTGCAGGCACTATTAGTATTCGATGCATGAGGCTTGCAACTTATAAGAAGTTTTATACATAACCTATATTACTTATTGCTACCGTTGACACAATTGCCTCTCTTAAAATTGTATATCTCTATGTTTTCAAAATAAAAAGCTCTAGCACATGTTTAATCTCTGCTTCTCTCTGCGAAGGGCCATTCTTTTACTTTTATGTTGATTCTTCATCTCCTAAGTTATATGCACCGTCTTATGAGAGCATAGTTGTCATTCTTAGTTCTATGTGCATGGTCCCAAAATTATTATTGATTGAATCATTATGTGTTATTGCTTGTTCTGAAATTATTTGTATCTAGTCATCCTTTGAACTTTGAAGGTGCATGTCACCTCAAAAATTATTCTTTTTATCACTTACCTACTCGAGGACGAGCAGGAGTTAAGCTTGGAATGTTGATACGTCGCAAACGTATCTATAATTTTTGATTGTTTCATGCTAATATTATGCCTTTGGCACTTGTTTTTATATTAAGTTTATTATTTATTTGGACTAACCTATTAATAGTTGCAAAAGTGCACAATGTTCTTGTTTTACACTTTGATGTGTACGAATTATCAAGAATATAAGAGGAAACCTTGTTGGAGTCGAATTGGAACTTTGCTGAAATATGTCCCAGAACTGTTTTCGGAGATTGTCTGTTTGACCCTCGAAGATGACCTCCAACGGAGTTGGGCCTGAAGAGGAAGTTGTAGATAATTTTCTTCTGAACGTTCTAGAGTTAAAATTCGGCCCAATCGGAATCCGTATGCGGCCTAGGGACCCGTTTTACTGAAGCCCTAGATGAGATGACGGAAATCCGAGAGTCTATATAAAGGAGGAAACCCTAACTCGTGGAGGACACCTCCACCCACGAATTTCCAGCCACCAAAGCCACGTTTTTGCCTCCCCATGGATCCCATCTCCATGGGGGAGGGCTCCCAAGAAGCCATGAAGGAGGGAGGCTAAGGGGCGGCGCTCCCCAAGCTTGCCGGCGGCGGGGAAAGGAGTTCCCCGCGCCGCCGGCGCCGCCGCTGCGCTGCCCCTCTCCAACGTCTTCACCGTCATCTCCATCACCATCTCCTCCTTGTATTCAGTGGTTCATCCTCCCACAAACCTCTGTACCATCCTATGTAACATGGTGTTTGATGTTATAATATTTATCCTATGATCTATGTCATGTTTATGTAGTATATTTGTCTTTTGATTGCTTTGTTGAATGTCTATGATTCATTAGAGTTGTAGGTTGATATGGTATTGTCCTTTGGTGTCCACTATACTTGTGCGCGCATGGATCAACACCATAGGGTTAGTAGTATGTGCAAAGGAAGGGGGTAGTCCTGCCGGAGTGACAGAAACCTGAGGGCTCAAACCGGTTAGTTGCATGTATGGGAGTAAGAGGACCATAAACTTAATGCTATGGTTGGGGAAACCTTAATGCATTGTTAGTATTTACGGACGTTTGCTAACAATCTAATCATATAGTACTTGTAATCCCAAGTAGTGGAGCGCTTGTATATTTAGCCTCTCCCACATTGCAAACTACATCAAAGACAATGAACTAAATGTCTTCACTAATTGATCTTGGACAAAGCCACCACTATTACCACCGCCTTTCCATACTCATGGTACTATTAGTTTAGTTTGTTTTATTGCTGCAGCACTAACATTTATTCCGTGTATTTTATTGTTCTGCAAAGTCACCTCTCATACCGGTTATCGCTCTTGTTTTATTTCCTAGATATTGCAAACGCTTAGTGTGCGTAGAGTTGTATCAGTGGTTGATAGAACTTGAGAGAATGTTTATCCTACCTTTAGCTCCTCGTTGGGTTCGACACTCTTACTTATCGAAAAGGCTACAAACGATCCCCTATACTTGTGGGATATCAACCCCCATCCACGTACCGTACCTCCGAGGCATCGACTTCCTCGCTTCCAACCGCAGCAGCATGAAGAGCCATCGTGCGTACGAGGCGGAGCAATCGGAGGCCACTGGTGTAGAGGATGCCTCTGAGGTAGTGGCCGTCACGGCGGGTAAGGCTTCACTTGGCACCCAGGCCGCTCGTCGCCTCTGCTTGTCTTATTCTTCGGCCTCGGTCGAAACGGGCATCCTGACCGTCGAGGAGAAGGTGGATAGCAACGCCGTTGCTCCCACCGAAGATCTGCATGGCGTTGTAGGCGACCACGGCGAGGTCTTCGTAGACCCAGTGCTGTACACAGACCTCATTACTGCCGCCATTGACCCCTTCGACGATTTCGGCTCAAACGTTCAATTCCAGTAGGATGTCGAGGGTGATGACGAGGAGGTACTGCTCTTTTACGGAAACTGTCCCGGTCCTCTTTGTGTCATATTATTGTTCATATTGTTTGCACGAGCCTGGTTCTTGATTGATTTGATCTCCTACCTTCTTCTCGTAGACGTACTTGATTCTACGGTTCGTACGGTAGGCTTCTAGTTTAATTTCGACTTGTAGTTGTTTCAATTAGTCATATAATTAATTTATGGGTTCATACTTATTAAAATTGCAATTGTTGTGGCTTATGTTCATTGCTGTTCATAGGGTTTTCTCGTGATTTAATATGATTTGTTCTGCCATTTTCTTGTTCTACACATTTATTTTTTGGGTTTCTAAGGTTTGATTATGATAGTGTAGTATTTATTAAATATGTCATTAAACACCGAATTATGTACTTAACAATTCACAGGAGGATGCTTGTGACGGTAAAGCACACGTCCGTTGGGAACCCCAAGAGGAAGGTATGATGAGTACAACAGCGAGTTTCCCTCAGTAAGAAAGCAAGGTTATCGAACCAGTAGGAGATGAAGATCATGTGAAGGTTGTTGGTGAAGGAGTGTAGTGCGGCGCAACACCAGGGATTCCGCTGCCAACGTGGAACCTGCACAACAAAATCAAACTACTTTGCCCCAACTTAATAGTGAGGTTGTCAATCTCACCGGCTTGCTGAAAACAAAGGATTAAACGTATGGTGTGGAAAATGATGTTTGCTTGCAGAAAACAAAAGAGAACAATGATTGTAGTAAGTTGTATTTCAGATGTAAAAGAATGGACCGGGGTCCACAGTTCACTAGTGGTGTCTCTCCAATAAGATAAATAACATGTTGGGTAAACAAATTATAGTTGGGCAATTGACAAATAGAGAGGGCATAACAATGCACATACATATCATGATGACTACTATGAGATTTACTTATGGCATTACGACAAAGAACATAGACTGCCATCCAGCATGCATCTATGCCTAAAAAGTCCACCTTCGGGTTAGCATCCGCACCCCTTCCAGTATTAAGTTGCAAGCAACAGACAATTGCATTAAGTACTGTGCGTAATGTAAACAATACAAATATCCTTAGACAAAGCATTGATGTTTTATCCCTAGTGGCAACAACACATCCACAACATTAGGGGTTGATGTCACTCCCCCATATTCAAAGCAGACATGAACCCACTGTCTAGCATAAATACCCCCTCTTGGAGTTACAAGTATCAACTTGGCCAGAGCCTCTACTAGCAACGGAGAGCATGCAAGATCATAAACAACACATATATGATAGATCAATAATCAACTTGACATAGTATTCCATATTCATCGGATCCCAACAAACACAACATGTAGCATTACAAATAGATGATCTTGATCATGATAGGCAGCTCACAAGATCTAAACAAGATGGCACAATAGGATAAGACAACCATCTAGCTACTGCTATGGACCCGTAGTCCAAGGATGAACTACTCACGCATCAGTCCGGAGGCGGGCATGGTGATGTAGAGCCCTCCGGTGATGATTCCCCTCTCTGGCAGGGTGCCGGAGATCTTCTGAACCCCCGAGTTAGGGTTGACGGCGGCGTCTGGAACTGTTCTGGTATTTTGGCTCTCGGTACTAGGGTTTCGGGACGAAGGAATAAATAGGCGAAGGGGCAGCGTCGGGAGCCAGGGGCCCCACGTCTCGGCGCGGCTATGCCCCCGCGCCGCCATATGGGGAGGGCCCCCTGCTGGCCTTCCACGACTCCTCTTCGTTCTTGGAACACTCCGTGGAAAATAGGGCCGTGGGCTTTTGTTTCGTCCAATTCCGAGAATATTTGTAAAACAACTTTTCTGAAATCAAAAGCAAGACAGGAACTGGCACTGTGGCATCTTGTTAATAGGTTAGTCCCAAAAAATGCATAAAAACATTATAAAGTGTGAATAAAACATGTAGGTATTGTCATAAAACTAGCATGGAACATAAGAAATTATAGATACGTTGGAGACGTATCAGAGGATTCTGATGACATGGACGACAACAAGGAGCGCCGGGACCAGAAGAGCCGCTACGTTCTGAAGCGGCTGAAGGGTGGTCAAATTCGTTTCCGCATGCGCGGGGAGCTATTTTGACCATTCCGTTGCAAAATCGTCCATAAGGGCATCCGCAACATGATCGATCCAGCATGCTGACGGGTGTAAGCCTAAGTACATTGTGGAAACACCGCCCTGCAACCAATGACAAGCACGCAGCATATGACATCTTCCTCTAGAATATGCCAGGCTTGTTCCTGGTCAACGCCCTTGCTGCTGGCCCTCATGCTTCTGGTTATGTTTAAAGTTTATATGTGTAATCCTATTCCTCTTTGAAGTTTAGCATTAAACTCTACTGGTACAATGTACGTACTTTCCACGTGGTGGTCTGGTGATGTAGTATTCTTTTGATGCATTTGTGATGTAGTAGTACTTTTTTTTGAACTGATATAGTACTATCTAAGAAAAGTACTCCCTCCAACCCATATTACTTTATGCTAATATAGATGTATCTAGATACATTTATTTTAGCATCAAAAAATATGGATCGGAGCGAGGGAGTAAATTAAACATGGCATCTAGTGCATGAAGTTTGACGGATCGATCGAGTTGGCTAGAACGGCTATATACAATGTTGCTTAGGCAAATGCATGCCATGTACGACAGTACACATCCAGTAAAGAAGTCTATACCACATTAAAAAAAGATTACATTGGGGATGAGAGTCGATTGGGGCATCTATAATACATAAAATCGTGTTCATAGCTGATTTCGGCTAAGAGGGTTTTACTCACATTACACGTTTGACTTTCCTCGTATGCACAACAAGTTCCAATAACGGAAGAGGAAATAAGAGGACATTGTGGCGAGATTGAACATCTTTTTTATGTGTTAAGCTAAGGCCTCGTCTAGCTGAGGATTTCGGCTTAGGCCTAACAACTCAGCACACCCACAAAGAAATCTCCTCGTGCGCACCACTATCAGCAAAAATAACAAAATTAGCATGCAAGTTTAAGAACGAACTGACTTAAGTAACTTAGTAAGCTTTTCAAGCAATATATTTGGATAAAGAGCACACATGTTCGGCTCAAAATAATTGTAAGAGAAGAACAATAAATCTAAGGCACCCCACTTCATTGGCATAAGGGGCGCAACAACGCATGGATTCATACCTTGGTTTGACGATGGGTCGCAGAACGGTGACCGCGCCACGAGGAAGCCAATGACATCTCCACCTCGGGATCACTGGTTTCTGCTTCTCGGTGGGCGGTGCGCCACGCTTGATCGATGCCTCCCAGCTCCTTGGCTGCTTCGAGACGCACTCCCTCGTGAAGCCCTTCGACGCTCACTAGATTGATCTGCCACGAGCAAACATCGTTTGAGGGTGGCCTGCTCATTCGATAATCGCTCCGGATTCCTTTCTAAAATAGAATGATATGCATTGAGAGTTCCGACCGAAACTCCAACTGGGAGCGGCGTATTGTTGGTTATGGCAGCATGAGCTGCTGCCCATTCTTCCTCTGTGATAGTATAATCTCTATTGTCGTTACTGGCGCTATTTTCAGAATTCCGTCGCCTGCTGGAACGGGGGGTGCGATCTCCTTCTTCTCCTCCGTTCCCCGCGTTTCCTGCGTTGAGGGTAGCATAGACTTGGTGACGTGCCATCTTCCAAGTGGTCATCCTGATGGCGCTGTCGATACTTTCCTCTCCCGATGAATATCCGGCGCTGCAGACGAACGGTATATCGTTTGATCCCATTCCGTGCCTGGTATCGCAATTCAAGCACTAATACGAAGTCATATCGGATGACATAGAATCATCGGATCCAACGGACATAGAAGATATTGACCGAGGGGTCGATGGCAAGGAAGAATTCATCGAGGCCGTTAAACCGACCGACGGGTCTATTGACGATGACATGGCCAATCTAGCAGCTGTCAAAGATAATTTCCTCGCCGACCTGGAGACGAACGGTTTCGGCAGCCGAAGGATCCGCTCTGCGTTGACGTTGTAATGAACACTCCCAAACGTCATGTCCAAACCTCCTTGTAGATCCGAAAAGGTCAGGCGAGACGAGACATCGTGTGGGGTGAACTCGAAGGATCCGAACATAATCAAATTCCCCGAGCTTGGCGATGAAGAGGCCGGCGGTGACGCCAGCGGTGTTGACGAAGCTGCCGATGACATGGTCGAAGCTGCCGATGCCGGGTCTTGTGCCAACAGGTTTCCCATAGACGGCGCCAATTGTAGAGGGTACTCCTCGGCAATGCCCTCCGTAAGGGGCTTAGGGTAGATGGAATCATGTAGGCTGACACGAGACATCAATGAACAAACAAGTGGGGAGAGAGATTTACCCAGGTTCGGGGCCCTCGATGAGGTAAAACCCTTATGTCATGCCTGTCTGATCTTGATTGCTTAAAATATCGATTACAATGGGGTGCCGAAGGTTTCGACTATGACTTTCGTCGAGAGGCTAAGTTCTACGGTGACCTAGCTCTAGACTTACGGTGGTTATGGCTATTATGATTGTCCATACCTCGGCAGCCCCTCTCCTAGCCCTTATATTGGGAGCCAAGTCTCGAGAGATCTGTCCGGGTATGACTAGGTTACATAGAGTGCTAGATCTAAACTTTTCTTATAATCTTCGTCTTCTTGCCTTGTTCTTCAAGAATTCTTCTTAGGAACCGACGTAGAGGCCCACCTGGTCATCAAGTACCTTCATGGGCCCCTGGTTGGGCCGCAAGAGGTAGTGCAACATTAGTTACCCGAAGGGTAATGCCCACATCGGCCGGAAAATGTATAAAAGTGCCACGAAGTGTAAACAAAACATATAGCAATTGGTGTAAAACAAGCATGGAGCATCAAAAATTATAGATACGTTTGCAACGTATCAGTTATCAGCATCCTACAACATATGTGTGCACTCATATATCAGTACAAAATATCATCATAGAAGATAACAAATACTTATATTCAACCATCACAAAGTATGTCACAATTGCCAAGAAAATTCAGTACTCAAACAAAGACATAGAGGTACAATACATCATGGGAAAACGATAGATTGCATCACACATCATGTTCCAAGAGATTACAAGGGTTAGATGAAGATGGTGCTACTGTAGATGGTGATGAAGATGATGAAGATGCCCACACCGGAGGGGGGTGGAGTCCACCGGAGGAGATTCTGGCAGCGTTTCCTCCTCCAATCTCCAACGGCGGCGGCCTATTTGCTCTTTGTTTATCTGTTTTTTATCTCTACCACCATAGCCTCAACGAAACACCTTCGGATGGTATATATAGTGTTTTTAGGTCAAAACAAGTCGGTGGGTGCAATATTGAGTCGAATCGGACGGTCGAGGTGGAAAAGAGCATCGGTGGCGCGCCCAAAGGGGTGGGCGCGCCACCATGGTTTTTTCCCAGCATTTTGATCTGCTGGTGCCCCACTTCAGCTCATTTTGTTCGTCTCAAAATTTCCGAAGCGTGGCCCCTGACATATAAGATGCAAATATGTGGTAATATGTTTCAATAAAGTACAAAATTCATGTATGCATTTTACGTGCATCAACATCCCCAAGCTTAACCTATGCTCGTCCTCGAGCATAAAGGTGATAAAGCTAACATGGACTTTGGAGTTTATTGCATTTTCTTCTAAAATACTTTGACAAGAACTTTGCTCTATGCATGCATAACAATTTAACATGGAAAATATCTGAAACATAGCTTAGCTAATGAAATAGAAAAGTGCTAATAAAGATCCACTATGTTGGTGTGTTGCTATCTATACATGGTGTAAAAGAGATAAAATATGGCAACACTACTTGTACAAAATTAATTGATAGTAGCAACAAATAGAGTTCTAACATCGCATTTGATTGAATCATGAGCAAGGTTTTGAGACCTTTGATTCCTTCAATTGTTTACAAGAAATTCATCATGCTTGCATTGCAAACCAAATAATGAGAGGATGTCGTATCCTTCTAGTCTTTTAACATTCAAACTCTCATAGAAGAATCATACATGAGTAAGTAGCTAGTATCTTTAGTTGACCATAAAGTGGAATGAAAATGGGTCAGGTGTTTGCTTCTTAGCTTTCCACCTTATATGAGTGGATGGGGTACTTCCCCTTTGATTTTCCTTTGGGCACCAACTCATTGGGTTCTAACTCTGCTTCTTTTTTTCCCTTTTTTTCTTTTATCTTTCTCTTTTTTTTCTTTCTTTTCTACCACTTTTTTCTCTCTTTCTTTTTATTTTCTTTCTAAGTGGTGGCTCATTGGTTCAAAGGCTAGGTTGGTCAACCAAAGATACTATCAACAGACTTACGTATGCTTCAACGATGAAGTTCACCATTTAAAATACTGGGCTGACACACAAACATCAACCTTCATATTTTAAAGGCACATAGGAATGAGTTTATTCCACGGGCACTTCTTAGTTTTATCCATTAATTCTTTGATATAATAATTATTTATCATTCAACATGTGCCAAGTCCACAATAGCAAGCATAATGGATGCATAGTATTTTATTTGAAGCTACTATCTCTTAATCAAGTATAAGTAATGTTACTTAATAATATATCATTTGCATCAAATATAGAGAGGAGAACAAAAAGATAGTAAACATATAATATCACTTCCCCAAATATTGACGAAACTATGCACAAATATTTACTATGGTTAAAGTGCACACATAAATATAGCAAAGGTGTCATACTTTCTTTTATCAATTCCCACATAAGCATGCAAATTATTTTGATCAAGATCTTTAAGAATACGATAATTTACTTTAGTATCTCCTTCATAATCATTCAAGGCATTTGCCATGATGATAATATTTATTTCAAAGCAAAACTAGACACAAAACTAATGAATGACACTTCAAGTTTTTGCGATCATTCTATGTTGCTCAAAAAACAAAGTTTAGAAGTGTGCAAACCGAGAGATTTAATATGAGTCCAGTGGGGTGCCTTGGGCACCCCCAAGATTATGGTATTCACCATTCTTGGATTTCTCTTGGTGTGGTGTTCTTCCATTCCCTGTGAAAAATCTTCAATACACAACTTTCATCCCATTCTTTTCTATGGGGTGACATTAGTGGTACAAAAACAATATGGTTGCTGTCATTATCTTCAAAGATAAGATATTTCCTTTATGTACCAGAGAGCACATAAAGTTATACACATTATCCTCAATTCAAAAGATTCAATAAAAATCATTTTGGAACTCAAAAGAATAGAGCAAACATAACAAGATAGAATCTGTCCAAAAATTTGACAGCAACAATACTAAACTTTATCGACCACTTAGACATGTTAGGATTTTTTTCCAATTTTTGTGAATATAGAGGATGAGAAGTTGTGACTACCGTGAATTATTCGTGATTTTAGGAGTTACGAAAAAAATCAGAAAAATCGTGCACCAAAAAGTGCAGCGTAGAAAACAACAACTCCCACTTTTGTTTTGCAACTTTTAACATCCAAATGGACAAAAACTAGGTACTTTATTTAGAAACCAGAGAGTAAAAAAAATAAAACTAACATGCTACAACAAGCATGCATATGAAAAACCAAAAACAAAAAAAAGATAAATAAAAACATGGTCCCCACAAACATTCAAAGAGATCATGAAGATAAAACTAGAACATGAGTTTGAAATAATTTACTTGACATATTTGAAAGAAGAGGGGGATGCACGGTGATATGTGCATTTGCATCATCATTATTGCTACGTATAGGATTAGTTTTCATTGTTATTTGCCTTCATACATTGTTATTAATGCATTTTTATATGATTTCCGTGACTTTCCTACAAAATCCAATTCATTGGTATTTAATTCACGAGAGGCAGAGAACCTCCTTTTTCGTATTTTATTTGTTTCGGGACTTTCCGGATCTCTAAAAATCATGGGAAAAATACCTGATCAGTTTTTCACCTAAAGAAAGGCCGCGAGCGAAAGAACCACACGAGACGGGCCACGAGGGCCAAACAAGCACATGTGGCGCACCCTACATGGCTGGGCGCGCCACCCACACTCGTGTGCGCCTCCAGCGTCGCCTCGGGGCCCCTTTTATTCCAGAAGCTCCGTTTTGCCCAAAAACCTAAGCATTTTTTCCTGAAATTTATTGAGGCGGCGGCGAAGGCGAAAGTCCTCTCCTACTCCGGGAGAGGGCAGATCCTTCTGCACCGGTACCTCCGGTGAAGGGGAAATCGACGCCATTGACATCCCCACTCCTCCTTGGCTTGGGAGGAGGCATATCCATCAACATCTCCATCAACACCATCATCACCACCATCTCCATCTACGAGATTGACCTCATCCCCTCATAGTCTGTGTTGAATTGAACCCCGGATATTAGTGTAACATCCCAACATTTCAATAAAAGAAAGAAGAAGAATTCCAGAGATTCAAAAATCAGAGCCAACAAAAAAACTTTTATTTGCATATAGTGCCATGCATAGGACTTGTGCATTTGAGTGATATGCCATGATGATTGTTATATTGTGTATGTGCTAAACCCTAAAACCCTAATATGATCAAGTGAAGATCACTCACCAAATAAATAGAGGAGAAAGAAATCAAATAAAAAACCCTAAAACCCTAATATATGGTTTATGCCATTTTTATAAATCTTGACCCTGGACCATTTTGGTCTTCACCATTAGTTATATTATGTTACTAAACACTTATTACAATTATTGGAACCAAAGAAACACAATTCAAATCAAATTCAAACTCCAATGGTGATCACATATGATGATGGCCAAATCTGCCAATTATATTCTGGTCACTACTTTGAGCCCTTGTATCTCAATATTTTCAAACTAAGCTTGCTCAATTCTTTGCATGTCATCCAAGAGGACATCAAGATGAACAACTTTTGTAAAAACAACCATGCCAAATTCATCTTGGATCAAATTCTATGGACATGCAAAGTTGAGACTTTTTAATATGTGGAACAATCTCACACTTAGCCAATTTGCAATTCTTGGAATTTCTAAATTCCACCACCACCTCTCATTTTCTCTGGTCATTTACAACTCAACTAAACTCACCATTTTCATATTTTGTAACCATATGAACTCAATCAAATTTGGGCAAAATTTGTAAAATACAAATAGGGAACAATCCAACACTATTTGAAATAGTGCTCTACCCCCAACCCTAATGCCCCAAACTACTCTACCCTGTCCCCTTGCCCCCTCTCTGCCTCACACCACCACAGCAACCCTAAGGAGGGCAAGCATAGCTTGCATGGCATGGCCATGCCGACCCATGCCGGCCATGCCGTGCCCTCTCTTCTCCCCTTCCTCCACTGCTCTGGCTCTGGTGTCCACAAGCGCCACCACACCTCCCTAGACCTCCCTAGTCACGCCACGGTCGAGGTGAACGACGACAGCCGCCGGAACGCACACGTCCAGAACGGCATGGCCATGCCGCTCGCGTCGCGAGTGTGCACGCCGTGGACACGCCCTGGACACGCGCCGCACGGCCACCTCGCGCACGCCCTGGACCCTCTCACTGCTCGTCGAGCCTCAGCATGCCACCGCGACGCCGCCAGACACGCGTGCGACCACTACCCTTGCCCGCCGCCGCCGGAGACGATGACACGATCCCGCCACGGCCGCGGCAGACACGGAAGCAATGCAGCCCAACCAGACGCCGCCCGACCCCGCTGTCGCCACCAGGAGGACCGCCATGATGCCATGAATAGCCTCACGTCACTGCCTAGCCCTCTAGCTCGCCGGAGACGCCGCGCGCTTGTCGACTTGCCGCAGCACCCACGACACACTTCCGCGCCTATAAAAGAAGGCCTCCCCTCGACGATTTCTGCACACTCCCCCTTCTCGATTCACCACCGGAGCTTGCAAATTTCACCGCCGGAGTCCGCCAGTACCTCATCTCGCCGCCGATGATTGGAGCCACCCCTGGATCTGCCTCCGGTGCCAGGAGCTTCGCCGTCGTCTACACCTTCCTCGCGCACACTGCCAACCACCGCGGGAGCCCTGGTTAGCTCTACCACCCCCTACCCGAGCCGCCGGCGAGCCCCTCTCTCGTCGTCGACGACGATGAGCGCGGGCCGTTGGATTGCGTTCTAATCCAACGCGCCACACTGCCCCGTACCCCTTCGCGTGTAAATAGAGGCTGACGGGTGGAGCCCACCCGTCAGGCAGCCCGCGCGTCGTGGATGCGTGGTGGGCTGGCCTTTGCGCCGTTTAAACCAATTCGGCCCAGTTAGCTTTCCCGCCGGCCCTTTTAATTCAAATCTAGTTTAAATGATTTAGTTCAAATTCAATACTGGACCCAACTTTGAAATTAAATAAAATCTGTTTGGCTTAGCCAAATTTAACAAATTTCATATTGTTGGAAAGCTAGTAAAAAGATCTACAACATGCCACTGGTCTCACCTCAAGATCTGTTGTAGAAATAAAATGATAAAAATAAGAAGACAAGGACTTTTGCATATTCAAATAATTATTAAAAATCAACCAAAATAGATATTTAATTAATTCCAACTCCAATAGCTCACATTTGACTTAAACTAATTGTTTATGCAAGAAAATGGTGTGGTCACTTTGCATGATCATGCCCTAGTTAAATAATGGACAATATGACTAGTTTATTCAAGTGATATTGTCCAAAACTATTATGTAAATCCTATGAAGTATTTTACTTCATTTAAATCTTGTCCCAAGTGAATTCATGTGATGTTTGCACCTCTTGTCAAACACTCTTATATGAAATACTTGGAGATTTAAATCATTTGTAGAATTATTAAATGGTATGAGGTGGTCTACTTCATTTAAATCATTTTCTCAAATGATGATCATGAATGGTTGACTTAGGTCAATATAAATTCATGCATGATTGTTTGAGAAATTAAATCTTAAGAAGATTTCAATGAGAGGAAATTATTTCTCAAGAACCCTATGGAAACTATCATTTACATATGTAATGAGAGGAAATTATTTTCCTCAAGCAACACAACCAATGCACCCTAATTATATTAATTGTGTGCTTAGAGTAGTTTGTGTGAATATATGTGATGTTTAGAATAGCCATTGAATTAGTTGAGTGATTATACTCGTATTTAAATTTAGACGCTAGCACCAGAGAATATCTGGAGGAAGAAGGTTGCTACCAAGAGGAGGAGGAGGAAAACTTTGAGAACTACCAAGGCAAGCTAATATTCTTGCAAAGTGCAAAGTTCTACCAAGAACAAAGCACACTCATCTTTTCTATGCTCCATGAACCCTTCCCAAGTTTTACTTTGCAAGTTTTCAATTTGAATAATTAAGTTTCCTTTTATAGTTAACTTTGGTCTAAGTCTAGAATACTACAAGAGTAGCCAACTTAGCCTAACTAGCATTACAAGTAGTTAGCACCCCTCATGAATAGATGCTAGTGCTAATATTAAAACTTGAATACTCTAGATGGGAACATGTGACTTGAAATAAAATTGAAACTTTGGAATGATGATGCATTCCATTGAATGAATTGTGAAGGTGAATATGACCAAGAGAAGATAGTGATTTTTGATTAAAAACTGATATTGGTTTGGATGCGATACCTTTCCAATTCTTGAGTACCCCCACAATACCTGATTATGGGTAAGGGCTTAACTAGAAATTTATGTATCTTAGTATGGGTTCCCTCTGAACACACATCATAGGGGTTATGCCGAGGCTGCCTCCGTTGTTGAGAAATGATGTGAATTGAGGTGAATTGTACGGCCAAGCCCTGTGCAGTTCCAGGTTGACAGTTGGTCTTCACTGGGAGGCCAAGCTCATGGGGAGAGGTGCTCATACTAGGGTTTGTAAATGAAAGGTTATGGTTGATGATCCGTGTACTGTGTTACGATGATTCGGGGTTATCCCGACGGATGAAATCAAATGTTGTGGGACAAGTGTGCAACCTCTGCAGAGTGTAAACCTATTCGAATAGCCGTGTCCACGGTTACGGACGTTGGAAAGGCCATACAGTTTCCAGTATTAGATTCTTGAAAGTGTTGATAAAATGAATGGTGAATGGTGACTTGAATTTGAATCACAACAATGTTGTGGGAATGACACTAATGTTCCCACTTGAGTTAGTTAGCACATAAATAAGTCTTTGATAAAATACTTGTGAACTAAAATTGGCTTTATGCAAATAAACTAGAGCTTAGCACCCCTTACTAGAATTGCTAGCACTTACATTAGTATTAATTTGCGAGTACTTAAAGTACTCACGGCTTTGTCCCTGGCTATTCAAATGGCCAGAGTATGAAGACGAACAGAACTACCAAGGTGATGAACAGCAGGACGCCTACGACAACTAGGAGTCTTCTGACGTCAAGCGTTGGCCTGTGGACTAGAGAGTCCATTTATCTTTACGCTTCCGCTATGAACTTGTGTTTGTTCGTTGATCAATAGATCAACTATTTGTGTAATATGGATCATGTGATTCAAGTTGTAAGACAATATGGTTTGTAATGAATGATGACTATGATACTTAACTATTATGCCTCGCAACAACAATATTCCTGGGATTGCGATGAATGACATAATAGGCATCTGGACTTAAAAATCCGGGTGTTGACAAGTTGGTATCAGAGCCATTGTTTGACCTTAGGAGACCCTAGTTTAGAATGGACGTTCTGAAAAAGTTAGTTTCCCAAAAACAAAGGAAATGAATACTTGCAAAAATTTATACCCCCTCTTTCCCTTGAGATCTTTTAAAAAATGATATGACATGCTTTTCTTTATAAAAGTACTTAAAATTTTGACACACTTGTTCACTCTCTAACTTGCTCATCCAATTCACTTTCAGATGGAGCCAACCAACGTCAAGTTTTACCAGCTCGGGAACGGCGGGGACTTGATGTTCGAGAGGGACCTTGACGGTCTGTCGGAGTACCTTGGACGCCCCCACCCCGAGTTTCACGGAGTTGAGGTCAACGACCAGCACGGAGGGGAGCTTCAGTGGGTTATCACCGCTGACTTGAGGGGCAAGATGGAGCCTCCCACCTCTGAGAGGATCCTCTTTTCCTTCAGGGAAAGCACTGGATGGACGGACTCGCTCGTGCTCTTCAGGAAACTTGCGCGTCTGTGCGGACAGAACGTGGTAGCGGTACACGCGTCTCGCTTTGCTCACCATGCAAGGTGTGACTCCCTTGGAGCACCCATGGTGGTACAGATGCACCCCCAGCTGAGGCACCATGTGGGCTACATGATGTTCCAGACCCAGAAGGAGCTGGATAACTCCCGTGGTTACGCGAACCAGACCCACTTTGCACTGACTCAGCATGGTGAGGCCATCAGGATGCTCAACAAGGACCGCAAGTCACTCCGCTTGCAGCGTGCCAAGAAGGATGCTACCATAGTGCGCCTTCGCGCCAAGATAGCAGCCTTGGAGATCACGTCAAGGCCCAGGAGGACCAGCTGAGAGAGATTGAGGATGACGATGAAGGCATCGACCTTCAGGGAGGAGGAGCCTGCCTGAGTGACGACGACGTTGAGGAGGACGAGCTCACCGAGGAGGAGGACTACGAGTTCCTGGAGGCAGCAGAGGATGGGATCATCCCCATCGATGTGGATGTCGATGTTGAGGAGTAGTTGCACTAGATCACTTATGTAGGTGTGAGTTGTATCCCGTCCTTTGTATCGTAGCATGAGAACAATGGTTCTTAAAACCATGGGTGTGTTAGTTTGTAATATGTGATGAATGAATGAATGAATGTTTGTGTGTTATCATCAAAAAGTTACAAGTTTTAAATATTTTCAAAACTTACCCAAACAAGCCATAGAATTTCCCTCTTATCTCATGATCTGTCTACATGTTCAGATGGCTCGTCCGAATCGCAACGCGAATCCGGATGCAATGATGCAACTGCTGCAAACCCGATGGCGACAGGGAGACTGATAGAGCTGAACGTCAAGCCAACATAGCAGCACTGCAGCAGCTGGCCAACAACAATTATGGCCATGGCAACCATGATCACCCTGGGTCCAAACTCAAGAACTTCCAGAACACCAGCCCACCTGTCTTCAGCAAGACGAAGAGCCCTTGTGAATGTACTAGGACGTCGCCTAGAGGGGGGTGAATAGGCGGTGTATAAAAACTTCTACTTGAGAGCTAAACTAGGCGGAATAAAACTAAACATGTGTTTACTAGTTTAGCTCAAGGCCTATCAACTAGGAGTTTCCCTAAGTGCTCCAACAACCTATGCTAGCATGATGAGCAACAAGGTGATAACAAGATAGGCATAGCATCAAGCATGATAGATATCACAATGTAAAGCGCATAGGTAAAGGAGCTCGGGTTGAGAAGTAACCGGTGCACGAGGAGACGATGATGTATCCCGAAGTTCACACCACAAAAGGTGCTACGTCTCCGTTGGAGCGGTGTGGAGGCACGAGGCACTCCAAGAAGCCAACTAGGGCCACCGTATTCTCCTCGAGCCTTTCCACCAAAGGAAAGCCTCGATCCACTAAGGGACACTTGAGGGTGGTCACCGAACCCGTACAAGCTTGGGCAAACACCAAGTATCAAGTTTGAGGCAACTCCACAACACGGAGGCTCTCAAGTAGGCCACAAGAGGCAACACACACCACCAAGGAAACACACTCCACCTAGGATGCTAATGAGCCACAAGAGGCTAACACACTCCACCAAGGAAACCAACTCCACCAAGGATGCTAATGCGCCACAAGAGGCTAACACACTCCACCAAGGAAACCAACTCCACCAAGGATGCTAATGCGCCACAAGAGGCTAACACACTCCACCAAGGAAACACACTCCACCAAGGAAACACACTCCACCAAGGAAACACACCACTAAGGCAAGAACACCACTAAGGTAACTAGGCCACTAAGGCAACAACACCACTAAGGTAACATGCCCTCTACGAGATCGAAACCCCGGAGAGAACCCAAACCGATGCACCTAATGCAATGGCTAAGAACACCACTAAGATGCCCAAGTTCTTCTCTCCCAAATTCCAAAAAAGCTACACAAGCTATTGGGGGAATAAGGGAGGAAGAACAAATATGTGGAGAAACACCAAATAACTCCAAGATCTAGATCTAGCAAGATCCCCTCACTTGGAGAGGGATTCAATTGGTGAAGCTCTAGATCTAGATCTCCTCTCTCCTTTCCCCCAAAAATATGCAACAAGTAGTGGGGGGATCAAGAGGAGGATCAAGCAACTCAAGGTCAACAATGGAGGAGAGAGAGTGGAGGGGAAGAAGTAGTTGGGTCGGAGGTGGAAGAGAGGTATATATAGGGGCTCCAAAATATATCTGTTGGGGGCTGTAAAAACGGTCAGATTCACGCAAACCGGTACTACCCCTTGTCAAAGCGGTACTACCGTTTTCCCCAAAAAGCAGATCTGAAAACTGGGCCAAAACCGGTAGTACCGCTCTGCGGAGCGGTACTACCGCTTGTGCAAAAACTGGTGCAAATCAAACCATGCATGCATGAGAGAGAGGGGACAGAGCAGAGAGCAGAGCAGCGCGCGGCAGGCAAGCGAGCGTGGGGCCAGCAGAGGAGAGCAGCAGCGGCAGGGAGCAGGGCAGGCGCGCGCGCAGCAATCGAGGGGAGCAGCGGGCGTGCGGCAGGGGATCGAGCCCGTGCTCTCCCCGCGACCCCGCGTGGTCAACGCCCTCCCGCGTCGTCGCAGGCCAGCGTGGCGGCGGTTGGGCCCGGGTGTGAGGCGGCCCAAGGTGGAGGAGGCCCACTGCGGGCTGGCAGTGAGGAGCTGGCGGCGGCGAGCTGGGCCGGAAGCGGGGTGGCGGCCCAGTTCGGGTGGAAGCTGTGAGGAAGAGAAAAAGAAAAAGAAAAATAGGTGGGCCGGTAGTACCGGGCCCGGTACCGGCCTGGTACCGTAATTGGGTTACGGTACTACCAGCGTCTTCCTCCTCTTCATCATTGTACATGCCACCATCTTCCTTCAACATACCCGCCACCGTCTTCTTCCATCTTGTACGCACGCCACCGTCTTCATCCATCTTCAACGCCGTCTTCTCTCTTCATCTTCTACGCCGTCTTCTCTCTTTCATCTTCAACACCGTCTTCGTCTCTCTTCGACACCATCTTCATCATTGTACTCCGTCTTCTCCATCTTGCAACCTTGAGTCCAACATGGCTATGGACTTGGCCTAAGATATATTATCAATGCAACCGTTGGTCCATAGGGATTGTCATCAATTACCAAAACCACACATGGGCAATGGACATGTTCTTTCAATCTCCCCCATTTTGGTAATTGATGACAATCTCTTTGAGAGGGTTTAAATATGGAATTTAGTGAACAACCCAAGTTGAATATTTAGAACAAACTCCCCCATAATATATGCATGTGTGAATGAACTTGAATTTCATTGCATATACCGGCAATTAAAGCCTAGCGGAGTATCCTCTAAATATTCAACCATGCAAAGCAACAAATGCAAGGCATGAAAGGCAAATGCTTAATAACCAAACAAAAGCAATTCCCTTAAACCCTCCAAAATTCTCCCCCATTGGCATCGATTGCCAAAATGGACGAAAGGTTTGGAAGGCCAATATAGTGAGCGTTCCTCCATAAGTTGTGCATTTCTCATAATTGTGAGTGAAATAAAATGCACATATTCAATGACGAATATTCGGAGGAAATCAAACTATATTGAGGATCAAAGATTGCAAAAGGATGTGAAGGTGAGAAAGCTTCGACAAATGAAGCAAGCAATCAATGAACCAACAATATGCTCTAAGTAATATGTGGAAGCTCCCCAAAGTTTGTGCACAAGATAAACAATTTGCATTGAAGAATAAGGTGCACAAGCATGGCATCATCACTCCCACAAGATCACTCAAAGCTTGTGCCAAAATCAACTATGAGTGCTTGAAGATGCAAATAGGATAAAACGAGCACTCATAGCCAAGTTCTTTGTGGAGTCATCAAAGAGTCAAATAAGAATAAAGGAATGGACTCCAACAAAGAGGGATATCAAATGATATGCACCATCTCTTGTGTATATAAGTTTCTCTAAGTGGAAAACATCACAAAGATATTTATCCACAAAGAAACATGCACACACAAGATAGATACAAGAGAGATAGAGCAAGATATCCAAAACAAGCATGCTCAAGGACTTATCTCATTTAGGAAAGTAAAACCAAATATCAAGTAATGAGATAGCCAACTCCCAAAGAAAGCAAGGTTCCAAATAAACCAAACCCTCAACACTTTTCATGATGGCACAAAGTACCGAAAAGAAAAGGTTTGTCTTCCAAGATCAAGTTCTTGAAACAAGGAAGTGTTCTAGCAAACATAGGAGAGCTCCCCCAAGATTAGTGCACTATTTAGGATTTTGGATACAAAATGCACATATGCGGGATCATCGCTCTATCATTGTTTATCAAAACACTAACAAGGTTCAAGTGAAAAGTGGAGATGCATAAGAAGCAAGGAAGACATATGGGAGTCTAACCCACAAGGACAAATTCTTGGCAAGAAATGAAGCAATTGAGCACATGAGCCAAGTGTGAGGATGATCCGGAACAATACCACACAATTTATTACCAATTGTCCAAGGACAAGAGATGTTTAGAAAATATTCATATGGTAGTTTGTGAGTATGTCCAAGATTATCTTCACAACAAAGAAAGCATTTGGTCAAGTGGGATTTGTTTGAGCAAACATGTCACATAGGAACAAGATAATCTATCATATCAATTCTATGTGACACAACCTCAAATATTCACATTTTCTAGGCTTGTAGAATGCACAAAGCACAATACTCCCCCATAATGTGATAAAGACATTTTTCGTGCAAGAGGCAAATAAGAACCAAGTGAGATAATTAATGGACATTATAGAATTTTAATTCATCATGTCGCACATTTTAAGATTGTGAAATGCACAAAGCATATCACTCCCCCAAAATGGGATAGTCCATTAATTTCTCACATGAGCCAACAACTAAGATATCTTTAAGATGCAATTGGCTCAATATAGAACAATTGTACATGATGTGCCACCCAACATATATAAGCATGAAAGCAAGATAAGCAAGTAGGAAGCACAACATACACAACAACATGCAAGGTACAAAACCAACACATGTAAAAGGGGAGCGAGTAACTTTCAATGTAAAGGAGTTGAGGACTCGTTACCGCAAGGAGGAGCATGGGTAAAGGATGAAAGGAATAGTACTTGACTTGAGGAAGTGAGAATGATGAAGATCCCCCAAGTCTTCATGAACTAGTCAAGCCTCCATGCCCTCCACTTGTACCTATTGATCAAATTTTGGCTTGTTGGTCCCCAACCAAGTTGGGTCCTAAGAAGTTAGTCACAATAGGCTTGGCAACCCAAATGGTTCTTTTTGAGAAACCACATTGAGTGCCCATATATTTGGCAAACACATTTCCAACCTTATCCTTGCAAAGAGAATAAGCACCATCGATCAAGATAGGGTTGGATGAGTTACCAATAGTGCAAAAGGAGGATATGTGGCCCTTCTCACGACATATGTAGCATGTCCTTCTCTTCTCCTTCTTCTCACTTGATTTCTCCACAACGGGAGCCTTGGCTTGATCCTTCTTGGGTAGCGACCTTTCTTCAAGTCGAGGTAGACCTTGAGCTTGGCCTTGAGGTAGACCACAAGCTCCATCTTGAGGCCGCTTCCCTTGTTTGTTCTCGCCATGTGGATTCTTCTTCAAAGGGCACGATCTAACATGATGCCCTTCAATCTTGCACTTGAAGCACACAATCTTGGCAGGATCCTTCACATGCCCTTGGCCCTTCTTCCGCTTGTGCGTGGTGGACTTGTTCTTGTTGTTGGAGTTGAATCCAAGTCCACTCTTGTCATTGGGGGATTGCTTCCCTTCATGACCCTTTACCAAGTCCTTCTTCAAAGAAGCGACTTGGGCCTTGAGCTCTTCGATTTCCTCTACATGGTTAGTAACAACACAAATACTAGAGGAAGTGGAAGCTTCGTTGTTAGAGCAACAAGGCAAGGTATGTAATTCACCACAAGATATAGCAATAGCATGGGTGGATGAATTACTAGCACTAGCACATGGAATTGTAGAACAAGGCATAGAAGGTAGTTCACCACAAGATAAGTCAATAGCATGAGTGGGTGAACTAAAAGCACTAGCACATGGCAAAATAGCATTTTGAGAGGTAGTGCTAGTACTCACATGAGGCTCACAAGATTTTACCTTTGGCATGATAGCCTCATGAGCTAACTTTAGCAAATTATGAGAGACTAGAAGATCATCATGGGAGCTAGAGAGCTTTCCATGACTTTCTTCCAATTTCTCATAATTGCTTGTTAGCAAAGCAAGTTGAGCCCTTAGCTCAACATTCTCCTTCAAGATGGAAGCTTCACAAGAGGTAGAGTTAGTAGCACAAGCATTATCAATTATAGCACAAGAAGAAGGCAACTTAGGAAGCTCTATTAGGTTGGGAGCCTTAAATTGCTCATGTGACTCGGTGAGTTTGATGAGCTCACTCTCAATAGCCCTAGAGCCATTTTTGAGAAGCTCAAAATCCTCAAGGAGTTTAGCATGAGCAATTACTAGCTCACCATTTTTAATTTGAAAATCATGTGCCACCTCTAAAGCTCTATCACGAGATTCCTTTACCATAGATAGCTCTAGAGTAAAGGTCTCCTCAAGAGATTCATTGGTGGTTTGTTGTTCTTTAAGAGCTTCACTAAGAGTTGCAATCTCGTTTGCATCCTCGCGCTCATGCCCTTCCATTTTATCAATAAGTTTTATGCTCTCAATGGCAAAAGTCAAGATTTTCACGAAGTTAGAGCAAGCAAATTTCTTCTTATGAAGAGCATGAAAAACCGACTCTCCCAACTTGTTTAAGGAAGCAACATTAAGTCCTTCCATATCATCATCCTCATCATCACTAGATAGATAGGGTTCCAAGGAAGGAGATACCTTAGAAGCCTTAGCCATAAGGCAAGTGTAAGAACCGTGAGATGAGGAGGATGAAGTAGTTGAAGCTCCATCCAAGATCTTGTCTTGGCCCATAGTATCTTCGGTTTTCTCTACATTGTTAGTCACACAAATACTAGAGGAAAACGAAGCATTCTTATCATGGCCACAAGACAAGGCAAGCATATCAACATGGGATGAAGATATGCAAGGACTATCAACACTAGCATTTAAAGCATTTATAGTGCTATAAGTGTTCAAGTCCAAAGATGAATCATTGCAATGGGATAGGGATGAAGAATCATCAAGAGAAGGCTCACCATCAACAATGCAATGTTCATCACCACTCACCATAGCATTACCTTGTGTCTTACCACACATTGGTGAAGTGGAAGGAGTGCGATCATCCTCAATGGTCTTGGACCCACCATATGTATCTCCAAGCTTTGTCCAAAACTCATGAGCACTCCGGAAAGGCGTGATGGAGGAAATCACTACATGACTCACAACATGGCAAAGCACTTTAGTAGCTTGAGCATCTAGATAAGAGTTTTTCTTCTCCTCAAAAGTTGGATTTTGTGGATCCTTAGGAGGAGAAAAACCCATATCAAGAATTTGCTCCACATGTGGGTGCATGCCCCTAAAATAATCAAGCATGTAGAATTTCCAAGCATCATAATTAGTGCCATCAAATGTATAAGAGGAAATGTGCACTAATCCTCTAGTCGATGTCATACTCTCTAGGCGGTGAAGCCCAACAAGATAAGAGAGCCCTAGCTCTGATACCAATTGAATGTACTAGGACGTCGCCTAGAGGGGGGGTGAATAGGCGGTGTATAAAAACTTCTACTTGAGAGCTAAACTAGGCGGAATAAAACTACACATGTGTTTACTAGTTTAGCTCAAGGCCTATCAACTAGGAGTTTCCCTAAGTGCTCCAACAACCTATGCTAGCATGATGAGAAACAAGGTGATAACAAGATAGGCATAGCATCAAGCATGATAGATATCACAATGTAAAGCGCATAGGTAAAGGAGCTCGGGTTGAGAAGTAACCGGTGCACGAGGAGACGACGATGTATCCCGAAGTTCACACCACAAAAGGTGCTACGTCTCCGTTGGAGCGGTGTGGAGGCACGAGGCACTCCAAGAAGCCAACTAGGGCCACCGTATTCTCCTCGAGCCTTTCCACCAAAGGAAAGCCTCGATCCACTAAGGGACACTTGAGGGTGGTCACCGAACCCGTACAAGCTTGGGCAAACGCCAAGTATCAAGCTTGAGGCAACTCCACAACACGGAGGCTCTCAAGTAGGCCACAAGAGGCAACACACACCACCAAGGAAACACACTCCACCTAGGATGCTAATGAGCCACAAGAGGCTAACACACTCCACCAAGGAAACCAACTCCACCAAGGATGCTAATGCGCCACAAGAGGCTAACACACTCCACCAAGGAAACCAACTCCACCAAGGATGCTAATGCGCCACAAGAGGCTAACACACTCCACCAAGGAAACACACCACTAAGGCAAGAACACCACTAAGGTAACTAGGCCACTAAGGCAACAACACCACTAAGGTAACATGCCCTCTACGAGATCGAAACCCCGGAGAGAACCCAAACCGATGCACCTAATGCAATGGCTAAGAACACCACTAAGATGCCCAAGTTCTTCTCTCCCAAATTCCAACAAAGCTACACAAGCTATTGGGGGAATAAGGGAGGAAGAACAAATATGTGGAGAAACACTAAATAAATCCAAGATCTAGATCTAGCAAGATCCCCTCACTTGGAGAGGGATTCAATTGGTGAAGCTCTAGATCTAGATCTCCTCTCTCCTTTCCCCCAAAAATATGCAACAAGTAGTGGGGGGATCAAGAGGAGGATCAAGCAACTCAAGGTCAACAATGGAGGAGAGAGAGTGGAGGGGAAGAAGTAGTTGGGTCGGAGGTGGAAGAGAGGTATTGTAACATCCCAAGTTTCAACAATAATAAATGAAGAAGAGGGACATCTCAATTACTCAAATTTCACAACCAACAAAAACTTTTCTCATTCATAGTGCTACATATAGATTCATGCATAGAGTGATTTTTCTTTTGTGCAATTGCCATGATGAGTGCTTAGTAGTGATCAAGTGTGCTTAAAACCCTAACACAAGATCACCTAACCCTAATTTGAGAAGAATAAAAGAAATAGCAATTAACTCAATACTCACTCACATACAACATTACTCAAATATGCAAACCATCACACAAGGCCACCATTGCTTGATCCCTTGCTTCTAAAACTCATATATATCAAAAACAAACACAAATGCATAGAAGAAACCAAATTCAAATCAAAGAAATTTTCAAATTCAACATACATATGATAATGGTCATTTGACACATTTATAAAATCTTCACCACTTTGCACCCCTGCAATTGAATATTCTTAAACCAAACTTGGTCAACCCTTGACACCTCATCCAAGACCAAGTCAAGGTGAACAACTTCTCTGTTGACCATCACTGCTGAAGTTGACTAGGTTGACCAGAAATGAATTAACAAGTGGAGACTTTGAAACAAAGAGAAGATGACCCCCAATTTGAATTTTTGCAAACAATCACCAAAATGAACACCACCACCACCATTCCATCACATTAAATATAAGAATGAAGTGCACCAAAAAGATTTCCAAAATTCAAATATTTTGTTCTTGCGGCCATTGTGTCGAACACATGGCAGGCAGCATCTAGCTTTAGTGTTACACTTCATTATCCAGTGGTTCTTAGCCTAAACCTCTTTTACCTTGTGATGATCACACTCCCCTGCAACCCCTGCATCAATGCCATGTACTTGCACCATCGTTTAAAGTGAGAAAAAGAACCTAAACTAAGCATGCCGTGCACCATGCTGGCCATGCTTGCCACTCCTCTCTCTGGCTACCTCCTCTCCCTTTCACCATGTCACAGGGCATCTCCAGCACACAAGGACGACGCCAGTACCAAGCCCTGGCTCATCCATGCACGGCATTGGCCAACGCGCACGCCCAGACCGTGCCAGTGCACGCCCATGCACGCGGTGATCACGCTCTGGACGCGCCAGAGCGCCAAGCGCTCGAGCACCCTCGAGCTCCTCTGCAACGCCTACCACTGCGTCGAGCATCGCCGCAGCACCCTCTAACCCGTAGACATCCTCAAGTGCCCACGCCCACGCTGTCGCCGCCGTGCTCATCACCTCTCTGCCGCGCACGCGGTGGCAGCACATGCATGCGTCCGAGCCATTCCATCATGCCCTGGACGAGCTAGCTGCACCTCGAGCATCTCCATGACGACGCCTACACCTAGCCGTCCTCGCATTGCCTTTTGGCACGCCAGAAGCGCCACGTCATGGACGCTCCGCCACAGCACCTCACGACCACCTCCCTCTGCTATAAATAGAGGAGCTCAGCTCTCCATTTCTTCACCCAACCTGCTCCCCTCTCACCACTGATACTTCTCCACCCCTCAATTTCACCCCACCTCGCCGGAGCCGCCCCAATTGCAAGACCGTAGCCGCCGGAGCCACGAGCTCGCCGCCGACGATTGACGCCACCCCACGCCTCGCCAACAGTACCAGTCGCTTCCTCGTCCACGCCAACGTCGACCAGCACCCAGCAGAACCCCGCGGGAACCTCGGTACGCCCTCCGACCCCCTAGGCTCGCCGCGAGCTCGTCGGAATCCCGTCGGAGACGACGACGATTCTCTACCACCCGATGCGCGTCGATCCAACGGATCATATCACGCGTACCGTTTCGCGCGACTAAGCGCCACTGACGGGTGGCCCCCAGCTCGTCAGGAAGCCCACTCGCACCAGATGCGTGTTGGGCCGCGCAGTGCTCGTTTAATTCGTTTCGGCCCATTTTATTTTCCCGCGTGGCCCACGAATTCAAATATGAATTAATCCATTTAGTTCAAATCCAATATTGTTGCCCACTTCAAATTTGAATAGTTTGAAATCTACTACACTAAATTTAGCAAATTTTATATATTCAGAAAGCTAATGAAATTATCTACACAATACCACTGGCCTCATGCCCAAATTCGTAATTAAATTTAAATGATAAAAATAACAAGGCAGGGACTTTTCTAACTTCAAATAATTATTAAAAATGATTTACAAATAATTTTGAGTTGATTCCAACTCTCATAAATCACATTTGACATGCTCTAATTGATTATGCAAAAATATGGTATAGTTGTTTTGCATGATCATGAACTAGGCTTAAATAATGGCTATGGAACCCTTTCCTAGTCCATTTAACACATACAAATAAATTATTTAAATAGTATGAGAGCTACTCTCTCATTTAAATCTTGATCCTAGGTAATTCAATAAGAGGTAATGACCTTAGATTAATGAACCTCCTATTTTATTACTTAGGATATTAAATCATTACTATGCTAAAATTAACATGCATGAGGTATAGCACCTCATTTAAATTTCACTCTCAAATAATAGATATGAAGTGTTGACCTTGTTCAACCACTATTCATACCTTATTATTATTTGAAGAGATTAAATTTTAATAAGATTCAATGAGAGGAAATTATTCCCTCCAACACATTAAGGTACTATATTATTAAATGATAATGAGAGGAAATTATTTTTCCTTAACATAAACAAAGTAAATCACCAGGTTAATAAGATGGGATGCTAGCATAGGCTTGTGTGCATCTTTGGTGTGTTTAGCTTAGCACTTAAGCTTGTGTGGTGATTGTATACCTCGTATTCGTGTATAGACGCTAGTAACGAGGAGTACCAGGAGGAGGAAGGCTACTCTCAAGAGGAGGAGGAAAACTTTGATTCCTATCCCAACCAAGGCAAGCTAACACTCTTGCAAGCCACCCTAATGCAAAGCTCTTCATGAGCAAGGCACTCTTACAGTTTACTTATGCTTAAATAATCCTATGCTTTTATCTTACCATTATTTTTGCTTTATATTACAAAGCTTACCTTTTGATTCATGATTTCACTTGGTCTAGAATAGCACCAGAGTATCAAAGTTAGCCTAAGCAAATAAAGCTAGATAGCACCCCCTTATGACTAGTTGCTATTTGCTAAATGAATAAAATTGACTACTCTAGATGGGAACAAGGTGAAATGAAATGACTTTGAAAGATTGTTGACGGTGACTTAAATGACTTGGGAAATTTTGTGAAAACTGATAATTGGGTTCAGATGCGATACCCTTCAAATTATACAAGTACCCCCACAATACCTGATTATGGGTAGGGCGTAACTAGAAACTTATGTAGTTTAGTATGGGTTCCCTCTAAACAAGCATCATAGGGGTTATGCCGAGGCTGCCTCCGTTACAAGTAATATGATGTGAAAATGAGGTGAATGTACGACCCAAGCCCTGTGCAGTTCCCGGGTTGACAGTTGGTTTTCACGGGAGGCCAAGCTCATGGGGAGAGGTGCCTATACTAGGTTATTTAAGTGAAAGGTTATGGTTGATGATCCGCGTACTGAGTTACGATGATTCGGGATATTCCCGACGGATGTAATCAAAAGTTGTGGCACAAGAGTACAACCTCTGCAGAGTGTTAAACCTATTCGAATAGCCGTGTCCACGGTTACGGACGATTGGAAAGGCCATACTGTTCAGTGTTTGTCTTAAAAAGGAATGGTGAATTTGAATGGTGACTTGAATTTGAAAACACAACTGATGTTGTGGGAATGGCCCTAATGTTCCCACTGAGTTAGTCTAGTGATTCAAGCATCTTTACTAAATGTTTATGAACTAAACTTGGCTTTACGCAAATAAACCTAGAGCCTAGCAAACCATTAAAATTGGTAATTACTTACATTAGTATTAGTTTGCGAGTACTTAAAGTACTCATGGCTGTGTCCCTGGCTATTCCAATGCCAGACTATGAAGAGGAGCAACACTATGAAGATGACGGTCAGCAGGACGTCTATCAGAACTAGGATGCTTCTAACGTCAAGCGTTGGCCTGTGGATAGATAGTTCCACCTACTACGACGCTTCCGCTATTTATTTATGTTCGTTGATCTTATAGATCAACTGTTTGTGTAATATTGGATCATGTGATCCATGGATGTAAGACTTTATGTGTTGTAATAAATGATGACTCTCTGATATTCAACTATTGTGTCTCGCAACAACATTATTCCTGGGATTGCGATGTACGACATAATAGGCATCTGGGCTTAAAAATCTGGGTGTTGACAGGTATATATAGGGGCTCCAAAATATAGCTGTTGGGGGCTGGAAAAACGGTCAGATTCGCGCTACCGCTTGTCAAAGCGGTACTACCGCTTTTCCCCCAAAAAGCAGATCTGAAAACTGGGCCAAAATCGATAGTACCGCTCTGCGGAGTGGTACTACCGCTTGTGCAAAAACTGGTGCAAATCAAACAATGCATGCATGAGAGAGAGGGGATAGAGCAGAGAGCAGAGCAGCGCGTGGCAGGCAAGCGAGCGTGGGCGAGCAGCGTGCGTGGGGCTAGCAGAGGAGAGCAGCAGTTGTAGGGAGCAGGGCAGGCGCGCGCGCAGCAATCGAGGGGAGCAGCGGGCGTGCGGCAGGGGATCGAGCCCGTGCTCTCCCCGCGACCCCGCGTGGTCAACGCCCTCCCGCGTCGTCGCAGGCCAGCGTGGCGGTGGCTGGGCCCGGGTGTGAGGCGGCCCAAGGTGGAGGAGGCCCACTGCGGGCTGGCAGTGGGGAGCTGGCGGCGGCGAGCTGGGCCGGAAGCGGGGTGGCGGCCCAGTTCGGGTGGAAGCTGTGAGGAAGAGAAAAAGAAAAAGAAAAATAGGTGGGCCGGTAGTACCGGGCCCGGCCTGGTACCGTAATTGGGGTATGGTACTACCGGCCTGGTACCGGCCCGGTACCGCATTGGATCCAGTAAGGAAATACTGCCCGAGCGGTACTTAGGCCGGTACCGCTCGCGGTACTACCGCCCGGCCCAATATGCAGTTTTTCTTTTTCTGCGACACGGAAAATGCGATAACTCGGGCTAGGAAACTCGGAATGCAGTGAAACCAATTTTGTTGGAAAGAGGATGACAAGAGCTACCTTCTCACATGATAAAATCATGCAAAAGAGTGAGTGATGAGTTTCTCATGGTCATAGAGGTGTAACCTCTCAATACGGTATATCGAGAAAATCATCACCCTCTCATATGCAACATGCGATGCAACCGAAATCCGTTTCATGCATAAGAACCAAGAAGAACCAAGAACACGATGCAATGCATGCAAGGTTTGTGCTCTCTCCGACGATGCGACTCACTATCCTATTGAGCACAAACCTAGTCCTTGCGCGTTCTTCTCGAGTCGGCAAGCTCCGTCTTCATCCTCTTCATCATTGTACATGCCACCGTCTTCCTTCAACATACCCGCCACCGTCTTCTTCCATCTTGTACGCACGCCACCGTCTTCATCCATCTTCAACGCTGTCTTCTCTCTTCATCTTCTACGCCGTCTTCTCTCTTTCATCTTCAACACCGTCTTCGTCTCTCTTCGACACCATCTTCATCATTGTGCTTCGTCTTCTCCATCTTGCAACCTTGAGTCCAACATGGCTATGGACTTGGCCTAAGATATATTCTCAATGCAACCGTTAGTCCATAGGGATTGGCATCAATTACCAAAACCACACATGGGCAATGGACATGTTCTTTCACCTTGGATGCTGATGACTGGTTACAGACCATGGAGAACAACTTAGAAGTGGCTGGAGTAGAGGCCAATGAGAAAGTGCTGTTTGCCACGCACTACTTAGCAGGACCAGCCAGAGCTTGGTGGAACAACACCCGTGCCATGAACGGAGGTCAAGTCATGACTTGGGCAGATTTCAAGCTCAAGTTCAGCAAGTACCATGTGCCCCGGGCTTGATCAAGAAGATGAGGGATGAGTTCCGTGAACTCAAGCAAGGCCGGATGACGGTGGTAGAATACCGCGACAGTTCCTTACCTTGTCAAGGTATGCCCCGACGAGACTGACACCACCGAGAAGAGGCAGGAGAGATTCTTGAACGGACTGCATGATGAGATGCAGACTGTCCTTGTCAACATACCCTTCGCCGACCTTGAAGCCTTAGTGGACTCTGCCATCCAGATGGAAGGCAAGCTAAACCAAGCCAATGAGAACCGCAAACGCCGCATGATGCACCAGAGTGGGCCCAGCAATGCCCCGAAGTATCGCCCCAGCTCAAGCGGAGGTTTCACTCCGAGAAACAACAGCAAGCCCTAGATGCATACTTCACGCCCCGGTTATCAGAACCGGAGTGGAGGAAACCCCAGGCCAGGAGGCCACCACAACAACAACAACTACAACAACAACAACAAATTCAACCGCGCTCCACCCCGAGCCCCCAACAACAACAACAACAACAACAACAACACCCCCAGAACCGGAAGCAATGCCATCCCCGTTGCAACCAAGGACAAGGCCACCATCACTTGTTATGAGTGTGGTGTAGTGGGACACTACTCCAACGAGTGCCCCAAGAGGCTCGCCAAGCACGGCAACACCTGCTGCACAACGCCGTGTCTCCACCGGCAAGAAGTTTACCCCAACAACCCCAATAACCCCGGTGGCCGTCTCTTCCACATGAATGTGAAGAAGCCCAGGAAGCACAGATGTTGTCTTGGGTAAGTTTTCTGTTACACCTGCCAGTGTTGTTTGATTCCGGAGCATCTCATTCTTTTGTCATGAAGATTTTGCATCCACAAGTAAAATTCAACCTATCAGTTTGAAACATGTTATGATAGTTCAAATTCCCGGATCAACCACCAAAGCCAGAAAATTTTGCAAAAATGTACCCATCAGAATCCATGAAGTAGATTTTTATGCCAATCTGATTATTCTGGGAACCAAAGGTTTGGAAGTTGTACTAGGAATGGACTGGATGTCAAAACACCATGGATTGATTGACTGTACCAAGAAAGCCATCACCATGACTAGCAGCATCGGTATCCTAGTAGAGCATGTATCTGAAAGACTACCCCGAAAATTTACCTGCAACCAAAGTGTAGCCAAGCTAACTCTGGATCAGATCAGGGTCGTCTGTCGATACCCTGATGTATTTCCTGAGGGTCTACCCGGTATGCCCCCAGATCGGGATATCGAGTTTATCATCGAGTTAATCCCTGGAACAGGACCTATAGCCCAGAGAGCCTATAGCATGAACCCAGCAGAGTTAGTGGAACTGAAGAAGCAACTGGATGAGCTGTTAGCCAAAGGTCTGATCCGACCAAGTGCGTCGCCTTGGAGATCCCAGTTTTGTTTGTGGATAAGAAAGACGGTGCCAGTCATTTATGTACGGATTATCGTAAACTTAACGATGTCACCATCAAAAACAAATACCCCTTGCCAAAGATAGAAGACCTGTTTGACCAGTTGACCGGTGCCACTGTGTTCTCTAAGATTGATCTTAGGACTGGTTATCATCAGCTGAAGATCCGTGCAACGGATATCCCAAAGACTGCTTTCACCACCAGATATGGGTTGTATGAGTACAACGTCATGTCGTTTGGATTAACCAATGCCCCAGCTTATTTCATGAACCTCATGAATAAGATTTTCATGAACTTTTTAGATAAGTTTGTCGTTGTTTTCATCGATGACATACTTATCTACTCCAAAATCGAAGAGGAACATGAGCAACATTTGGAAATCATCCTAGAAACCCTTAGGCAGCACAAGTTGTATGCCAAGTTCAGCAAGTGCGAGTTTTGGTTGAAGGAAGTAGGATTCCTGGGACATATCCTGTCTGCAGGAGGAATAGCCATAGATCCCGCCAAGATCAAAACAGTTGAAGAATGGAAAGCCCCAACCACTCAGACTGAAGTCAGTGCCTTTCTCGGATTGGCCGGATACTACCGTAGGTTTGTTGAAGGATTCTCCAGCATAGCCCGACCAATGACTCAACTGCTAAAGAAGGACAAGAAGTTTGAATGGACTGACAAATGTGAAGAAAGCTTCCAGACACTGAAAACAAGATTGACCACAGCCCCAATCCTAATCATGCCGGATATCACCAAACCATTTGACGTCTACTGTGATGCATCCAAAATTGGTCTTGGATGTGTGTTGATGCAGGAAGGCAAGGTGATATCTTATCTGTCTCGGCAGCTGAAGCAACATGAGCAGAACTACCCAACCCATGACCTCGAGCTTGCCGCCGTAGTTTTAGCACTGAAGGTGTGGCGTCATTACCTCATGGGTAATCGATGCGAGATCTACTCCGATCACAAGAGCCTAAAATATATTTTCACCCAGAAGGAGCTAAACATGAGGCAGCGGAGATGGTTAGAGTTGATCAAAGATTATGACATGGAAATCCATTACCACCCCGGCAAAGCCAATGTAGTGGCAGATGCCCTGAGTAGACTGCCGTGCCAGTTGAACTCCATGATAGCAGCAGAACAACCTAGCCTACACCAAGAATTTGAGCAGTTCAGAATGGAACTAGTTAGTGAAGGATTCCTAGCCAGCATAGAGCTTCAGCCCACCTTGATTGGTCAGATCAAGGAAGCCCATAAGGCAAATGCCAGCATTGACGGAATCAAGAATCAGATAGCTGCAGGAAAGCACCAGGATTCACCGTAGATGAGGAAGGAGTTCTTTGGTACAACGGACGCCTGTGCATACCATCGGACTCAGAGTTGAAGCCAGTTATTCTGCAAGAAGCCCATGACACTCTTTATTCTATCCACCCCGGAGGTACCAAGATGTACCAAGATCTGAAGGAGCAATTCTGGTGGCATGGAATGAGAGAAATTGGAAGCTATATCGCCAAGTGTGACATCTGTCGAGTCAAGGCAGAACATCAACGACCCGCAGGATTGCTGCAGCCACTGCAGATTCCAAAATGGAAGTGGGACTCAGTAGGAATGGACTTTATCACAGGTCTGCCCAAATCCAGCAAAGGAAATGATTCCATTTGGGTAGTCGTCGATAGATTAACCAAGGTAGCCCATTTCATCCCCGTCAAAACCACCTACCAAGGCCCAAAGTTAGCTGAGCTGTATATCTCCGAATAGTGGCCCTGCACGGAACCCCGAAGTCGATAGTGTCGGAAGAGGATCACAATTCACATCAAGATTCGCAGAAAGTACATGAAGGACTCAGAACCTGAATTTCAACACCACCTATCACAGAGGCCAGATGGAAAGAGTCAACCGAGATACTAGAGGATATTTGAGAGCTGTGTGCTAGAGTATGGATCTAAGTGGGAAGACTTGCCTTACGCATTCTCGTACAACAACGGTTACCAAGCCAGCTTAGATGGCCCCCTTTGAAGCCTTGTACGGAAGGAAATGTCGTACCCCCTGAATTGGGAAGTCGGAGAAAGCCAAGTCTTTGGACCAGATGTTCTTCGAGAAGCCGAAGAGAAAGTGCACAAGATCCGAGAGTACCTCAAGACTGCTCAGTCAAGATAGAAAAGTTACGCCGACAAGAGACGCCGAGAGATGATCTTTGAGATCGGAGATTTTGTCTACCTCAAGGTGTCCCCCTGATACGTCCATTTTGCATCACTATTTTATATCATAATTTGCTGTTATTCATTGATATATTTCATATTTAGAGATGATACTTATGTTATTTCATCTATTTTGCATGTTTCATGATCGTTGGAGAATTATTCACCGGAGTCAGGATTCTGCTGGAAAAAGCACCGTCGGTACCATATTTACGAAGATCAACAATTGACGGCAATTATACGAAAATTCCTATTTTCCAGAAGACGAAGGAGACAAAAGGAGGGTCGAGAGGCCGGCCCCCCATTGGCCGGCGCGGGCCCTGGCCTGGCGCGCCGCCTTGTGGGGAGGGGCCCCACCTCCGGCCGCCTCTCCTTCGCGTACTTCTTCGTCCCGAAAACCTAAGACCCGGGAGTTACGGAGAATTGTGAGCCGCCTCCGGGGCGGAGAAACACCAGAGAGAAAGAGCTCTCCGGCGGGCAGGAATCCGCCGGGGAAATTCCCTCCCGGAGGGGGAAATCGACGCCATCGCCATCGTCATCGAGCTGGACATCATCTCCATCATCTACACCGCCATCTCCACCGCTGCATCTCGTCACCGCTGTAACGATTTGGGTTGATCCTGATTGTTTGATAGGGGAAACTTTCCCGGTGTTGATTACTACTTGTTATTGATGCTATTGAGTGAAACCATTGAACCAAGGTTTATGTTCAGATTGTTATTCATCATCATATCACCTCTGATCATGTTCCATATGATGTCTCGTGAGTAGTTCGTTTAGTTCTTGAGGACATGGGTGAAGTCTAAATGTTAGTAGTGAATTATTGTTGAGTAGTATTCAATGTTATGATATTTAAGTTGTGGTGTTACTCTTCTAGTGGTGTCATGTGAACGTCGACTACATGATACTTCACCTTTATGGGCCTAGGGAGTGCATCTTGTATTCGTTTGCTAATTGTGGGGTTGCCGGAGTGACAACAACCTAAACCCCGTTAGTATATCGGTGCAGGAGGGATAGCAGGATCTCAGAGTTTAAGGCTGTGGTTAGATTTATCTTAATTACTTTCTTGTATTTGCGGATGCTTGCAAGGGGTATAATCACAAGTATGTATTAGTCCTAGGAAGGGCGGTGCATTAGCATAGGTTCACCCACACAACACTTATCAAAACAATGAAGATTAATCAGCCGTATGAAGCGAAAGCACTAGATTAAAATCCCCGTGTGTCCTCAAGAACGTTTGGTCATTATGTAACATCCCAAGTTTCAACAATAATGAAATCAAGAGAGAGTCTCAATTACTCAAATTTTGCAACAAACAAAAACTTTTTATATGCATATAGTGTCACATATAATTTCATGCATATGAGTGATTTTCTTTTGTGCATTTGCCATGATGAGTGTTGATATGTTAATCACTTGCTATTAAACCCTAATACATGATCATAACACCCCTTTTGAAGAAAAATAAAAGAAATACCAATTTGGATCTAAAACCCTCACATACACATATGTCAATTATGCAAATCATCACCAAAGGCCACCATGGCTTGATCTTTTGTTTCTAAAATACTTATATAACTCAAACAAACCTAATTGCATCAAAGAAACCAGAATCAAATCAAATTTTAACTCAAAACCATCTCACATGTGATGATGGTCATTTGGGTGATTTTTAACATGATCCCCTCTTTACCCCTCTGGTTAAATCATTTCTTAAACTAAACTTAGTCAACCAAAGCTATGTCATCCAAGACCATGTCAAGGTGATGAACTTTCATGTTGACCACCCTGGCTAGAGTTGACTAGGTTGACCAGTAAAGGTGTGACAAGTGAGGACTTTGAATCAATGTGAAGATCATGCCCATTTTGAATTTTTGCAAACTAACTCAAATTTGACCACCACCACCACAATTATACTTCAAATATTATATGATTTCAACTCAGCAAAATTCAATCAAAAATTTACAAATTTTGTTCTTGCGGCCATTTCAACAAACACCTTGTGAGCAACAATCTGCCAACCTCATACATTGCATAAACCAATGGATCATAGCCTCCCTCTTCAGCCCTAGGTCATCCCTGGTACCTCTATGACCTCTCTGAGCCTTGCCAAGAAGAATAGACAAGAAATGGTACATTGCATCATCACCATTTTGACCTAAATGAATCATGCCGTGGCATGGCATGGCATGGACATGCTCTCTCTCTCTCTCTGAGGCACTCCACCGTGCACCACCATGTCTAGCACGTCCCTCTCACTCTACTGATCGTGCCAGACACCAGCCTCGACGATTTTGTGCACCAGACGCACCAGACTAGGCACGCCCAGACACGCCCAGACGTGCACGCGCACGCCAGAGCGCGCACGGCGACCTTCACAGACACGCCTGGCCACGTCGTCGCCAGAGCCTCTCCGTTGACCTCGGCCCTTGCTCTCTGCGCCACCAGCTCTGCGACGTCACCAGCCACCGCCCAGACACGGCCATTGGCCCGCGGGAACCCTGTAGACGACGCCCGCTTCGCCGACGTCCGCCGCGGTACTGGCAGCTCCCGTCACCCGCACGAGCTCGTCCTTCCCTCGTTTTCACCACAATCACGCCTGGCGTGACCGCCGTGACATCGCCAACACGCGAGCGTCATCGCCAGTCCCCGAGCTTCCCTGTAGCCGCGTCGCCATGGTCGCACCTCCACAGCACACCACGGCCACCACCGCCCGCTATAAATAGAGCCCCTCAGCCCTCCCTCTCTTCACACAAACTGCTCCCCTCTCCTCACTGATCCTTCTCCCCCATCCAATTTCACTCCACCTCGCCGGAGTAGCTCGAATCGCGAGCTCGAAGCCGCCGGAGCCCGCGGAAGCTCTGCGTCGACTGGAGCCTCGCCGAGCTCCGCCACTGGACCAGGGACTTCCTCATCTACTTCCACTTCACCGAGCAGCCTGCCCTCCCTCTCCGCCGGCCTGGTACGCCCTCCGACCCCCTACCTGCGCCGCCGGTGCTCGCCCTTCTCGTCGGAGACGACGATGATCGTCGTCCGTTCGATCTTGCTCTAATCCTACGGCCCCCTTTCCTCGTACCGTTTCGGCGTTTGAAACTCACTGACATGTGGTCCCCACACTGTCAGGCGGCCCGCTGCGCTGGACGCACCGCTGGGTCGGCCCGTTTCTTTTCCCCTTGTGCAGCCCAGTAGCGTTTCCCGCCTAAGCCCACCATTTGAATTTAAATTTTCGAATTTAGTGAATTACTCTCAGATGCTGTTTTCAAAATTAAATAGAATAAAATCTACCAAACCAAATTTGACAAATTTTATATATTTGGAAACCTTGTGAAAATATCTACAAAACTACACTGGTCCCAACCCTAGATTATTTGTAGAATAAATCTGACAAAATAAACAAGGCAGGGCCTTTTTCCACTTCAATTAATTATTAAAAATTAAATAAAAATGCTTTTAAGTTGAAACCAACTCTCAAAAATCATATTTCAATATATCTATCTGAATATGTAAAAATATTGCATAGTTGTTTGCATGATCATATCCTTGTTTAAAAATTGGCCCTATGGCTATTTATAGTGCTTTTTAAATAAACTTATCCCTTATTAATATGTATGAGAGCATCTCTCTCATTTAAATCTTGTCTCCACTAAGTTAATATGAGGAAGACACCATGGTCATGTTAAACTCATATTAAATTAGTTGATGATATTAAATCATTAATCATGAGTTATTAAAAGGCATGAGGTGATGTACCTCATTTAAATCTTTTTCCCAAATAATACTTATGAAGAGGTTGACCCTGGTCAACCTAGGTCATATGATATTAATTGAGGAAATTAAATCTTAATAAGACTTAATGAGAGGAAATTATTTTCTCTCAAGAAATAAATAGAAATGCAAACTAATATTTATAATGAGAGGAAATTATTTCCTTAAGAATGAAGTTAAGTCAACCCACCTAATAAGCATGTTGCCATGATAGCTTAGTAGGAGTGACTCATGTCTGTGCTTAGTTTAGAATTTGAGCTTTGTGTGATGATTGTGTGTATTACACTCGTATTTAGACGCTAGTACCGAGGAGTACGCCGAGGAGGAGGAGGTCTACACTCAAGGAGAGGAAGACCACTTTGATCAGTACAACACTCAAGGCAAGCTAATACCCTTGCAAAGTGCAAAGCTCCCAAGAGCAAAGCACCCCACCATTTTACTTTATCTTTACTAAGCCTATCCCAGTTTTTATTACAAGTTTTGCTTTCAAGTTTTATTACTTTATTTTATCAAAGTACTTTTTGATTCATGATTCACTTGATCTAGAGTAGAACAATATCATCAAGGTTAGTCTATGGCAAACAAGCTAAGTTAGCACCCCTCATGACTAGTGGCTAGTGCTAAATAAATAAAATTGACTACTCTAGATGGGAACTTTGTGATATGGGAGGATGATGGTGAAACTATGAAAGGAATTTTGAAGGTGAATATGACCAAGAGAAGATAGTGATTTTTGATTAAAAACTAATGTTGGTTTGGATGCGATACCTTTCCAATATTTGAGTACCCCCACAATACCTGATTATGGGTAAGGGCTTAACTAGAAGTTTATGTATCTTAGTATGGGTTCCCTCTGAACACACATCATAGGGGTTATGCCGAGGCTGCCTCCGTTGTTGAGAGATGATGTGAATTGAGGTGAATTGTACGGCCAAGCCTGTGCAGTTCCCAGGTTGACAGTTGGTCTTCATTGGGAGGCCAAGCTCATGGGGAGAGGTGCTCATACTAGGGTTAGTAAATGAAAGGTTATGGTTGATGATCCGCGTACTGTGTTACGATGATTCGGGGAAATCCCGACGGATGAAATCAAATGTTGTGGCACAAGTGTGCAACCTCTGCAGAGTGTAAACCTATTCGAATAGCCGTGTCCACGGTTACGGACGGTTGGAAAGGCCATCTAGCTTCCAGTATTAGAATCTGAAAATATGAATGGTGAATGATGAATAATGGTGAATCACAACTAAGTTGTGGGAATGACACTAATGTTCCCACTTGAGTTAGTTAATTTACGAATGGTCTATATGAAATGTTTATGAACTAAAATTGGCTTTATGCAAATAAAACTAGAGCTTAGCACCCCTTCATTAAAATAGATAGTGATTACTTTAGTATTAGTTTGCGAGTACTTTAAAGTACTCACGGCTGTGTCCCTGGCTATTCAAATGGCAGACTATGAAGAAGAGCAGCAGTATGAGGATGACGGTCAGCAGGATGTCTACAACAACTAGGAGTCGCCTGACGTCAAGCGTTGGCCTGTGGAATAGATAGTCCACCTCTATTACGCTTCCGCTACTATGTTGTTCGTTGATCAATAGATCAACTATTTATGTAATATTGGATCATGTGATCCCCCTTTGTAAGACAATGATGGTTTGTAATGAATGATGACTTATGATATCAATTGTTATGTCTCGCAACAACAATATTCCTGGGATTGCGATGAATGACATAATAGGCATCCGGACTTAAAAATCCGGGTGTTGACAAGTTGGTATCAGAGCCATTGTTTGACCTTAGGAGACCCTAGTTTAGAATGGACGTTCTGAAAACTTTAGTTTCTAAAACAAATAAAGTAAATACTTGTGAAAAACTTACTCAGGTTCTTTTCTACAAGATCTTTTAAAAAAAATGATAAACCATGACCCTCCTTTTAAATCCATCTAAAATTTTGCCACACTTGTTCCCATCTCTAACTTACTCATCCATTTCACTTTCAGATGGAGCACTACGCCCAGACGGAGTCCTACGAGCTGGGAAACGGAGGAAGTCTGGTGTTCGAGCGCGACTTGTACCTCGTGTCCGAGAAGCTTGAACGCCCACCTCCCCAGTTCCACGGAGTCCGGATCCACAACACCCCCGCAGGGGAACATCAGTGGATGATCACCGCTGACTTGAAGGGAAGCCCGGAGCCTCCCATCTCGGAGAGGATCCTTTTCTCCTTCAAGGCATGCAACTGGGTGGACGGGCTTGCTCATGCCCTTCAGGAGGGACTTGCCGGGTGTGCGGGCAGAACATCTCCGCACTCCAGGGAACTCGCTTCGCCCACTTCGCGAGGCATGACACCATGGGGGAGCCCATGGCACTCTCTTCGCACCCGGTGCTCAAGCATCATGTGGAGCATCTGGACTTTATGCTTCATGAGACCCGGAAGGACCTGGAGCTGACGCGTGTCCACGCCCACCGTGCCCAGATGGCTTTGGCTCATCATGCCGACGCCATCAGGCTACTCGCCAAGGACCGCAGGTCACTCCGCCTGCAGCGCGCCAAGAAGGATGCCACTATCAACCGTCTTCGCGAGAAGATACGCACCTTGGAGGTGACTGTCCGGACCCAGCAGGACCAGATCCAGGAGATGGAGGAGGATGGAGAAGACATCCAGGGAGGCGATGACTTCCTGAGTGATGACAACGACTTTGAGGATGATGAGTTCACCGATGAGGAGGACTACGAGTTTCTGGAGTCCGAGGAGGATGGGATCATCCCCATCGATGTGGATGAAGACGATGAGGAGTAGTTGCACTAGCTTCACTTACGTAGGTGTGAGTTGTATCCCGCACCATGTATCGTAGCTTGTGGAAGAAGGGTTCTTAAAACCCTTAGTGTTTGAACTTGTAATGTGTGATGTTTGTTGTGAATAAATAAAATGTGTGTTATGTTCATCATAAAAAGACTTCAAGTTTTAAGTTTGAACTTAACTCAAAATAAGCCATAGAAAATTCCCTCTTATCTCATGATCTATCTACCTGTTCAGATGGCCCCTCCGAACCGCAATCAAGATGCAATGATGCAATTGCTACAAACACGTTCAGAGAAGATGAAAGGGCTGAGAGGCAAGCCAACATAGCAGCACTGCAGATCGCCAATCAGGGCCATGGGAACCATGATCATCCTGGATCCAAACTTAAGAATTTCCAAAACACCAACCCACCTGTCTTCAGCAAGACGGAAGAACCCTTAGATGCAGATGATTGGCTGCAAACGATGGAGAACAACTTGGAGGTAGCCGGGGTAGATGAAAATGAGAAGGTGTTGTTTGCTACGCACTACCTTGCCGGACCAGCAAGAGCTTGGTGGACAAGCGCCCGTGCATTAAATGCCGGACAAATGATGACTTGGGCTGATTTCAAGCTCAAGTTCAGCAAGTATCATGTGCCACCAGGTTTGATCAAGAAAATGAGGGATGAATTCCGTGAACTGAAGCAAGGAAGAATGTCGGTGGTAGAATACCGTGACAGGTTCCTCACCCTGTCAAGGTACGCCCCCGAAACCGACACCACCGAGAAAAGGAGAGATTCCTCAAGTCCACGATGAGATGCAGACAGTCTTAGTCAACATCCCCTTCGCCGACCTCGAAGCCCTCGTGGATTCTGCCATCCAGATGGAAGGCAAACTGCACCAGGCAAATGAAAACCGCAAACGCCGCATGATGAATCAAAGTGGGCCCAGCAATACCCCACGGTTTCGCCCCAGCTCAAGCGGTGGTTTCAACCCCGAAACACCAAGCCCCAGAACCAGATGTCGCGCCCCGGTTTTCAGAACCGGAGTGGAGGAAACCCAAGGCCCGGAGGCCCCTACCACAACAACAACCACAACCGCGCTCCGCAGAGAGCCCCTGCCAACAACAACCCCAATAACTCCAACACAGCCCCGAGGACCGGGAGCAATGCTATCCCCGTCGCTCCCAAGGACAAGGCCACTATCACCTGTTATGAATGCGGCATTGTGGGACACTACTCCAATGAGTGCCCCAAAAGGCTGGCCAAGCTCGCCGGCAATACCGCTGCACCAGCTCAGCAGCAGCGCCGTGTCTCCACCGGCAAGAAGTTCGCCCCCAACAACCCGAACAACCGCGGAGGTCGCCTCTACCACATGAACGCCGAGGAAGCCCAGGAAGCACCAGATGTGGTGCTGGGTATGTTCTCTGTTAACTCAATACCAGCAAGAGTGTTGTTTGATTCAGGAGCATCGCATTCATTTGTTACAGAAGATTTTGTGTGCACTAGTAAGATTCAACCAATCAGCTTGAAACATGTCATGATAGTTCAAATACCTGGATCAACAACTAAAGCTAGAAAATTTTGCAAAGAAGTACCCATCAGAATTCAAGAAATAGTGTTTTTTGCAAACTTAATTGTTCTGGGAACAAAAGGATTGGAAGTAGTACTGGGTATGGATTGGATGGCGAAACATCATGGATTGATAGACTGCGCCAGGAATGCCATCACCATGACTAGTAGCACCGGAATAACAATAGAACATGTGTCTGAGAAACTACCCAGAAATTTCACCTGCAACCAAAGTATAGCCAAACCAACTCTGGATCAGATCAGGGTCGTCTGTCGATACTCTGATGTGTTTCCGGATGATCTACCGTATGCCCCGGATCGGGATATCGAGTTTATCATCGAGTTAATCCTGGAACGGACCTATAGCCCAAAGACCCTATAGCATGAACCTAGCAGAGTTAGTGGAGCTGAAGAAGCAACTGGATGATATGTTGTTCAAAGGTTTGATTAGACCAAGTGCGTTGCCTTGGAGATCACCAGTTTTGTTTGTGGATAAGAAGGATGGTGCCAACCGGTTATGTACGGATTATCGTAAACTTAACGATGTCACCATCAAAAACAAATACCCCTTGCCAAAGATAGAAGACCTGTTTGACCAGTTGACCGGTGCCACCGTGTTCTCTAAGATTGATCTTAGGACGGGTTACCATCAGCTGAAGATCCGTGCATCGGATATCCCCAAGACTGCCTTTACCACAAGATATGGGTTGTATGAGTACAATGTCATGTCATTTGGATTAACCAATGCCCCTGCCTACTTCATGAACCTCATGAATAAGATTTTCATGAACTTTCTGGATAAGTTTGTCGTTGTCTTCATCGACGACATCCTTATCTACTCCAAAACCGAAGAGGAACACGAGCAACATTTGGAGGTTATCCTAGAAACCCTTAGACAGCACAAGTTGTATGCCAAGTTCAGCAAGTGCGAGTTCTGGTTGAAAGAGGTTGGATTCTTGGGACACATCTTGTCTGCAGGAGGAATTGTTGTAGATCCCGCCAAAATCAAAACCGTTCAAGAATGGAAAACCCCAACCACACAGACCGAGGTCCGTGCATTTCTTGGATTAGCCGGATATTACCGCAGATTTGTTGAAGGATTTTCAAGCATTGCCAGGCCAATGACACAACTGTTGAAGAAGGACAAGAAGTTTGAATGGACTGATAAATGTGAAGCCAGCTTCCAGCAACTTAAGACCAGACTAACCACAGCCCCCATCCTAATCATGCCGGACAACACCAAGCCCTTTGACGTCTATTGTGACGCATCTAAGATTGGTCTTGGATGTGTGTTGATGCAAGAAGGAAAGGTGATATCTTATCTGTCCCGGCAGTTGAAGCAGCATGAGCAAAACTACCCAACCCATGACCTCGAACTTGCAGCCGTAGTGTTAGCCTTGAAAGTTTGGCGTCATTATCTCATGGGTAATCGATGCGAGATCTATTCGGATCACAAGAGCCTGAAGTATATCTTCACACAGAAGGAGCTGAACATGAGGCAAAGAAGATGGTTAGAACTGATCAAGGACTATGATATGGAAATCCACTATCACCCCGGCAAGGCCAATGTGGTAGCGGATGCTTTGAGTAGACAGCCGTGTCAGCTGAACTCCATGATAGCAGCAGAACAACCTAGCCTGCATGAAGAGTTTGAACAGTTTAGGTTGGAGCTAGTTAGTGAAGGATACCTAGCCAGCATAGAGCTGCAACCTACTTTGATTGGCCAAATCAAGGAAGCCCAGAAGGGAAATGCAAGCATTGACGGAATCAAGAGTCAAATGGCAGCAGGAAAGGCACCGGGATTCACAGAAGATGAAGAAGGAGTACTTTGGTACAACGGTCGCCTATGTGTGCCGTCAGACTCAGAATTGAAGCAAGTCATACGAAGGAGGCCCACGACACCTTATACTCTATCCATCCCGGAGGTACCAAGATGTACCAAGATTTGAAGGAACAATTTTGGTGGCATGGAATGAAGCGAGAAATCGGGAGCTACATAGCTAAGTGTGATATCTGTCAGAGAGTCAAGGCAGAACATCAACGACCAGCCGGACTGTTGCAACCCTTACAGATTCCGGAATGGAAGTGGGACTCAGTCGGAATGGACTTTATCACCGGACTGGATCTAGCAGAGGAAATGATTCTATTTGGGTAGTGGTAGACAGATTAACCAAGGTAGCCCACTTTATCCTGTCAAGACCACCTATAAAGGCCCGAAGCTAGCAGAGTTGTACATCTCAAGAATAGTCGCTCTGCACGGAACCCGAAGTCGATAGTGTCAGATAGAGGATCCCAGTTCACCTCCAGATTCTGGCAAAAGGTACATGAAGGACTTGGAACTCGAATGAATTTCAGCACCGCTTATCACCCCCAGACTGACGGACAGACTGAAAGAGTCAACCAGATACTCGAGGACATGCTCAGAGCCTGTGTACTGGAATATGGATCCAAGTGGGAAGACTGTTTGCCTTACGCAGAATTCTCGTACAATAATAGCTACCAAGCCAGCTTACAGATGGCCCCCTTTGAAACCGAACGGAAGGAAGTGTCGTACCCCTCTGAATTGGTCGGAAGTCGGAGAAAGCCAAGTCTTTGGACCTGATGTTCTTCCTGAAGCCGAAGAGAAAGTGCACAAGATCCGCGAGTACCTCAAGACCGCAATCAAGACAGAAGAGCTACGCCAACAAGAGACGCCGAGAGATGACATTCGAGATTGGAGATTTTGTTTATCTCAAGGTGTCACCCCTCAAAGGAATGCAAAGATTCCAGCTGAAAGGAAAGCTCACGCCCCGATATGTCGGACCCTTCAAAGTTCTTTGTCGCCGCGGATAAGCATCTTATCAACTGGAACTACCGGAAGAAATGGCGGCTGTGCACAACGTGTTCCACATCTCACTGCTCCGGAAGTGCCTTGAAGTACCGGAGAAGACTGAAGTGTTCAAGAATATTGATCACAGATCGGTGGACATCAACTCAGACTTGACGTATCGCGAAGTGCCTATTCGCATCCTGGAAGAAGCTTACAGAACCACCCGCACTAGGAGTATCAAGTTCCTGAAAATTCAGTGGAGCAATCACACTGAAGAAGAAGCCACCTGGGAGCGAGAAGAAGACATGAAGAAGGAATACCCAGATCTCTTTAGTACCTAGTTTTCTTTAAGATCTCGGGACGAGATCTTTTGTAAGGGGGAAGGGTTTGTAACATCCCAAGTTTCAACAATAATGAAATCAAGAGAGAGTCTCAATTACTCAAATTTTGCAACAAACAAAAACTTTTTATATGCATATAGTGTCACATATAATTTCATGCATATGAGTGATCTTCTTTTGTGCATTTGCCATGATGAGTGTTGATATGTTAATCACTTGCTATTAAACCCTAATACATGATCATAACACCCCTTTTGAAGAAAAATAAAAGAAATACCAATTTGGATCTAAAACCCTCACATACACATATGTCAATTATGCAAATCATCACCAAAGGCCACCATGGCTTGATCTTTTGTTTCTAAAATACTTATATAACTCAAACAAACCTAATTGCATCAAAGAAACCAGAATCAAATCAAATTTTAACTCAAAACCATCTCACATGTGATGATGGTCATTTGGGTGATTTTTAACATGATCCCCTCTTGACCCCTCTGGTTAAATCATTTCTGAAACTAAACTTAGTCAACCAAAGCTATTTCATCCAAGAACATGTCAAGGTGATGAACTTTCATGTTGACCACCCTGGCTAGAGTTGACTAGGTTGACCAGTAGAGGTGTGACAAGTGAGGACTTTGAATCAATGTGAAGATCATGCCCATTTTGAATTTTTGCAAACTAACTCAAATTTGACCACCACCACCACAATTATACTTCAAATATTATATGATTTCAACTCAGCAAAATTCAATCAAAAATTTACAAATTTTGTTCTTGTGGCCATTTCAACAAACACCTTGTGAGCAACAATCTGCCAACCTCATACATTGCATAAACCAATGGATCATAGCCTCCCTCTTCAGCCCTAGGTCATCCCTGGTACCTCTATGACCTCTCTGAGCCTTGCCAAGAAGAATAGACAAGAAATGGTACATTGCATCATCACCATTTTGACCTAAATGAATCATGCCGTGGCATGGCATGGCATGGACATGCTCTCTCTCTCTCTGAGGCACTCCACCGTGCACCATGTCTAGCACGTCCCTCTCACTCTACTGATCGTGCCAGACACCAGCCTCGACGATTTTGTGCACCAGACGCACGACCAGGCACGCCCGACACGCCCAGACGTGCGCGCACGCCAGAGCGCGCACGGCGAGCTTCACAGACAAGCCTTGCCACGTCGTCGCCAGAGTCTCTCCGTTGACCTCGGCCCTTGCTCTCTGCGCCACCAGCTCTGCGACGTCACCAGCCACCGCCCAGACACGGCCATTGGCCCGCGGGAACCCTGTAGACGACGCCCGCTTCGCCGACGTCCGCCGCGGTACTGGCAGCTCCCGTCACCCGCACGAGCTCGTCCTTCCCTCGTTTTCACCACAATCACGCCTGGCGTGACCGCCGTGACATCGCCAACACGCGAGCGTCATCGCCAGTCCCCAAGCTTCCCTGTAGCCGCGTCGCCATGGTCGCACCTCCACAGCACACCACGGCCACCACCGCCCGCTATAAATAGAGCCCCTCAGCCCTCCCTCTCTTCACACAAACTGCTCCCCTCTCCTCACTGATCCTTCTCCCCCATCCAATTTCACTCCACCTCGCCGGAGTAGCTCGAATCGCGAGCTCGAAGCCGCCGGAGCCCGCGCCTCGGCGCGTCGACTGGAGCCTCGCCGAGCTCCACAACTGGACCAGGGACTTCCTCATCTACTTCCACTTCACCGAGCAGTGCCCTCCCTCTCCGCCGGCCTGGTACGCCCTCCGACCCCCTACCTGCGCCGCCGGTGCTCGCCCTTCTCGTCGGAGACGACGATGATCGTCGTCCGTTCGATCTTGCTCTAATCCTACGGCCCCCTTTCCTCGTACCGATTCGGCGTTTGAAACTCACTGACGTGTGGTCCCCACACTGTCAGGCGGCCCGCTGCGCTGGACGCACCGCTGGGCCGGCCCGTTTCTTTTCCCCCTGTGCAGCCCAGTAGCGTTTCCCGCCTAAGCCCACCATTTGAATTTAAATTTTCGAATTTAGTGAATTACTCTCAGATGCTGTTTTCAAAATTAAATAGAATAAAATCTACCAAACCAAATTTGACAAATTTTATATATTTGGAAACCTTGTGAAAATATCTACAAAACTACACTGGTCCCAACCCTAGATTATTTGTAGAATAAATCTGACAAAATAAACAAGGCAGGGCCTTTTTCCACTTCAATTAATTATTAAAAATTAAATAAAAATGCTTTTAAGTTGAAACCAACTCTCAAAAATCATATTTCAATATATCTATCTGAATATGTAAAAATATTGCATAGTTGTTTGCATGATCATATCCTTGTTTAAAAATTGGCCCTATGGCTATTTATAGTGCTTTTTAAATAAACTTATCCCTTATTAATATGTATGAGAGCATCTCTCTCATTTAAATCTTGTCTCCACTAAGTTAATATGAGGAAGACACCATGGTCATGTTAAACTCATATTAAATTAGTTGATGATATTAAATCATTAATCATGAGTTATTAAAAGGCATGAGGTGATGTACCTCATTTAAATCTTTTTCCCAAATAATACTTATGAAGAGGTTGACCCTGGTCAACCTAGGTCATATGATATTAATTGAGGAAATTAAATCTTAATAAGACTTAATGAGAGGAAATTATTTTCTCTCAAGAAATAAATAGAAATGCAAACTAATATTTATAATGAGAGGAAATTATTTCCTTAAGAATGAAGTTAAGTCAACCCACCTAATAAGCATGTTGCCATGATAGCTTAGTAGGAGTGATTCATGTGTGTGCTTAGTTTAGAATTTGAGCTTTGTGTGGTGATTGTGTGTATTACACTCGTATTTAGACGCTAGTACCGAGGAGTACGCCGAGGAGGAGGAGGTCTACACTCAAGGAGAGGAAGACCACTTTGATCAGTACAACACTCAAGGCAAGCTAATACCCTTGCAAAGTGCAAAGCTCCCAAGAGCAAAGCACCCCACCATTTTACTTTATCTTTACTAAGCCTATCCCAGTTTTTATTACAAGTTTTGCTTTCAAGTTTTATTACTTTATTTTATCAAAGTACTTTTTGATTCATGATTCACTTGATCTAGAGTAGAACAATATCATCAAGGTTAGTCTATGGCAAACAAGCTAAGTTAGCACCCCTCATGACTAGTGGCTAGTGCTAAATAAATAAAATTGACTACTCTAGATGGGAACTTTGTGATATGGGAGGATGATGGTGAAACTATGAAAGGAATTTTGAAGGTGAATATGACCAAGAGAAGATAGTGATTTTTGATTAAAAACTAATGTTGGTTTGGATGCGATACCTTTCCAATATTTGAGTACCCCCACAATACCTGATTATGGGTAAGGGCTTAACTAGAAGTTTATGTATCTTAGTATGGGTTCCCTCTGAACACACATCATAGGGGTTATGCCGAGGCTGCCTCCGTTGTTGAGAGATGATGTGAATTGAGGTGAATTGTACGGCCAAGCCCTATGCAGTTCCCAGGTTGACAGTTGGTCTTCACTGGGAGGCCAAGCTCATGGGGAGAGGTGCTCATACTAGGGTTAGTAAATGAAAGGTTATGGTTGATGATCCGCGTACTGTGTTACGATGATTCGGGAAATCCCGACGGATGAAATCAAATGTTGTGGCACAAGTGTGCAACCTCTGCAGAGTGTAAACCTATTCGAATAGCCGTGTCCACGGTTACGGACGGTTGGAAAGGCCATCTAGCTTCCAGTATTAGAATCTGAAAATATGAATGGTGAATGATGAATAATGGTGAATCACAACTAAGTTGTGGGAATGACACTAATGTTCCCACTTGAGTTAGTTAATTTATGAATGGTCTATATGAAATGTTTATGAACTAAAATTGGCTTTATGCAAATAAAACTAGAGCTTAGCACCCCTTCATTAAAATAGATAGTGATTACTTTAGTATTAGTTTGCGAGTACTTTAAAGTACTCACGGCTGTGTCCCTGGCTATTCAAATGGCCAGACTATGAAGAGCAGCAGCAGTATGAGGATGACGGTCAGCAGGACGTCTACAACAACTAGGAGTCGCCTGACGTCAAGCGTTGGCCTATGGAATAGATAGTCCACCTCTATTACGCTTCCGCTACTATGTTGTTCGTTGATCAATAGATCAACTATTTGTGTAATATTGGATCATGTGATCCCCTTTTGTAAGACAATGATGGTTTGTAATGAATGATGACTTATGATATCAACTGTTATGTCTCGCAACAACAATATTCCTGGGATTGCGATGAATGACATAATAGGCATCCGGACTTAAAAATCTGGGTGTTGACACATTATAAGTAAACAAACCGGCTTGTCCTTTGTGCTAAAAAGGATTGGGCCACTCGCTGCAATTATTTCTCTCGCATTTTATTTACTTGTACTTTATTTATCTGCAATATCAAAACCCCCTGAATACTTGTCTGTGAGCATTACAGTGAATCCTTCATCGAAACTACTTGTCAACACCTTCTGCTCCTCGTTGGGTTCGACACTCTTATTTATCGAAAGTACTACGATACACCCCCTATACTTGTGGGTCATCAAGACTATTTTCTGGCGCCGTTGCCGGGGAGTGAAGCGCTATTGGTAAGTGGAATTGGTAAGGAAACTTTTACTGTACGTGCTGATTTTGTTTCTGCTTGCTGCTATAAGTCATTATGGAGAGATCCTCCCTTGAATTTCTATTTTGGAAATCTACTACTACTGCAACGGTAGTGGATGAGGCGCCAGGTGAGGAAGTAATACCATATAAAATACCTATGAAAATTATTGAACGTGTTGTGGATAACCGCTATGAAGGGGATGGAACTGTTCATCCTGGAGATCATTTACTATTTTTACATGAATTATGCGGGTTATTCAAATGTGCAGGTATTTCAATGGATGAAGTTAGGAAGAAATTATTTGTTATGTCGCTATCTGGTAAAGCGGCGCATTGGTATAAACTGCTGAAGGATGGGCGTTCTCTTGATTGGAAGGATATTGTGCCTCTATTTTACTCTAAATTTTATCCTCCAAGTGAAATTCACAAAGACCGCAACCGTATATATAATTTCTAGCCTCATGATGGAGAGAGTATTGCCCAAGCGGGGGAGATTGAAGTCTTTAATGCTCAAATGCCCCATTCATGAGCTTCGTGGTAATATTATTATTGATAATTTCTATGCAAGACTTTCTTTTCAAAATAAAACCTTGCTGGATACTGCTTGTTCTGGATCATTCACGCGCAATAAAGAAGAGTTTAAATGGGATCTTCTTGATCGAATCCAAGAAAATACTGAAGGTTGGGAGAACGACAATGGTAGAGTGTCAGGTATAAATTATAATTATGAATGCATTGAAACTTTTATGGATACCGATGAATATCGTAATATGAGTGCTACATATGGTCTTGACTCTCAAGTTGTTGCAAATATTTATAAAGCCTTTGCCTCTCATTTTGAATTGCCTAGGAAGAATTTTGATAAGTATCATGAACCATATAAAGATAAAGTTGATTCACCTAAAGGTAAATGTATTGAAATTAAAACTGTTGATCATGTTCTTCCTGAAGCTTATATTGAAAAAACTCCTTTACCTGCTAAAATGAAGGAGTATTCTGTTATAACTAGTGTAGTTAATAAAAGTGCAAAGAAACCCATAGAACCTGAAGAACAAATAAAAGTTGAACCTGTTGTTGCAATAGTTAAAGATCTTGTTACTGAAAATGTGGAAGATGGTCATATTATTTTTTGTGAAGATGCTTCTAATATTGTTTCGCATCCTAATAAGTCTATGAAAGCCAGTGTTCATGTGCTCTCTGTTCGAATTGGTGATCATTGCTATTATGGTTTATGCGACATTGGTGCGAGTATTAGTGCCATTCCTTATGAGCTCTACACGGAAATTATGCATGAAATTGGTTCTTGTGAACTTGAAGATATTGATGTGGTTATTCGGCTAGCTAATAGAGAAACTATCTCTCCCATTGGTATTGTTCGAGATGTTGAAGTTCTATGTGGTAAGATTAAATATCCTGCTGACTTTTTGGTACTTGGTTCTGCTGTTAGTAAGTTTTGTCCTATTATTTTTGGTGGACCTTTTCTAAATACATGTGGAGCTATTATAGATTGCAAGAAAGAGAAAATTGTTACTAAATTTGCTGGTGAATCTTATGAGTTTAACTTCTCTAAATTTGCCAAAACTCCTTATAAAGCTGATTTGCCTAATGATGATTTTAGAATTGAACAGTGTGCATCTATTGCTCTTGCTCCTAGTAATCCTTTGCAGCAGCATTTGGAGAATAGTGAGAGTGAAGTTTTTAGGGAAGAAAGGGATGAGCTTGATGAAATTTTCCTTCGTCAACCTATTCTTAAACATGACTTACCGGTTGAAGATTTAGGTGTAACACCACCACCAAAGGAAGATCCTGTATTTGATTTGAAACCATTACCTGATAATCTTAAGTATGCTTATATTGATGAGAAGAAAACATATCCTGTTATTATTAGTGCTAAGCTTTCAGATATTGAGGAAGAAAGGTTATTGGAAATATTGAAGAAGCACCGAGGAGCTATTGGCTATACTCTTGATGATTTGAAGGGGATTTCTCCGCTATTTGCCAACATGCTATTAATATAGAAGATGGTGCAAAACCTGTTGTTGAACATCAGCGTCGTCTAATTCCCAAGATGAAGGATGTGGTAAGAAATGAGGTATTAAAACTTCTTGAAGCAGGTATTATATATCCTATTGCTGATAGTAGATGGGTTAGTCCTATGCATTGTGTTCCTAAGAAAGGAGGTATAACTGTTGTGCCTAATGATAATGATGAGCTTATTCCTCAAAGAGTAGTTGTAGGGTATAGAATGTGCATTGATTTTCGAAAAGTTAATAAAGTTACTAAGAAAGATCATTACCCTTTACCTTTTATTGATCAAATGTTAGAAAGGTTGTCTAAAAATACTCATTTCTGTTTTCTTGATGGATATTCTGGGTTTTCACAAATTGCTGTTAGAGCTAAAGATCAAGAGAAAACCACTTTCACTTGTCCCTATGGAACTTATGCTTATAGGCGTATGCCTTTTGGTTTATGTAATGCTCCTGCTACTTTTCAAAGATGCATGTCTGCTATTTTTCATGGCTTTTGTGAGAAGATTGTTGAGGTATTCATGGATGATTTTTCTGTCTATGGGAATTCTTTTGATAATTGCTTGCGAAACCTTGATAAAGTTTTGCAGAGATGTGAAGAAACTAACCTTGTTCTTAATTGGGAGAAATGCCACTTTATGGTTAATTAAGGAATTGTATTGGGACATAAAATTTCTGAGAGAGGTATTGAAGTTGATAGAGCTAAAGTTGAAGCAATTGAGAAGATGCCCTATCCTAGGGATGTTAAAGGTATTCGTAGTATTCTTGGTCATGCTGGTTTTTATAGGAGGTTTATTAAAGATTTCTCTAAAATTTCAAAGCCTCTTACTAATCTTCTTCAAAAAGATGTACCTTTCGTTTTTGATGATGATTGTAAGGAAGTCTTTGAAACTCTAAAGAAAGCCTTAACAACTGCTCCTATAGTTGAACCTCCTGATTGGAATTTTCCTTTTGAAATTATGTGTGATGCTAGTGATTTTGCTGTAGGTGCTGTCCTTGGACAGCGAGTAGATAAAAAATTGATTGTTATTCATTATGCTAGTAAAACTCTAGACGCTGCTCAAAGAAATTATGCTACAACTGAGAAAGAGTTATTAGCAGTAGTTTTTGCATGTGACAAGTTTAGACCCTATATTGTTGATTCAAAAGTCACAATTCATACTGATCATGCTGCAATTAGATACCTTATGGAAAAGAAAGATGCTAAGCCAAGGCTTATTAGATGGGTGCTTCTTTTGCAAGAATTTGATTTACATATTGTAGATAGGAAAGGTGCTGATAATCCTGTTGCTGATAATTTGTCTAGATTGGAAAATATTACTTATGATCCTATTCCTGTTAATGATAGTTTTCCAAATGAACAATTGGCTGCAATAAAGGTGAGCTCGCGAGAGAGCCCTTGGTATTGATTTGCTAACTTTATTGTTCGAAGTATTTGCCTCCAACCTTTTCAGCTCAGCAAAGGAGGAAATTCTTTTATGATTTGAGGCATTATTTTTGGGATGACCCACATTTATATAAATAAGGAGTGGATGGTATTATGTGAAGATGTGTCCCATGATGACCCACAAGTATAGGGGATCGCAACAGTCTTCGAGGGAAGTGATGTCTACGGTTGCTTCTATTCTTGTAGACAGTGTTGGGCCTCCAAGAGCAGAGGTTTGTAGAACAACAGCAAGTTTACCTTAAGTGGATTACCCAAGGTTTATCGAACTCAGGGAGGAAGAGGTCAAAGATATCCCTCTCATGCAACCCTGCAACCACAAAGCAAGAAGTCTCTTGTGTCCCCAACACACCTAATAGGTGCACTAGTTCGGCGAGGAGATAGTGAAATACAAGTGGTATGAATGAATATGAGCAGTAGTACGGCGCCAGAAAATAGCTTGCTGGCGTGCAGTTGATGGTAGTAATATTGTAGGAAGTAAACATGCAGTAGTAACGCAGCAGCAGCAATAAAACAGTAACAAGCAGCGATAGCGTATTTAGGAACAAGGCCTAGGGAATAGACTTTCACTAGTGGACACTCTCAACTTTGATCACATAACAGAATAGATAAATGCATACTCTACACTCTCTTGTTGGATGATGAACACATTGCGTAGGATTACACGAACCCTCAATGCCGGAGTTAACAAGCTCCGCAATTCAATGTTCATATTTAAGTAACCTTAGAGTGTAAGATAGATCAATACGACTAAACCAAGTACTAACGTAGCATGCACACTGTCACCTTCATGCTTATGTAGGAGGAATAATACACATCAATACTATCATAGCAATAGTTAACTTCGCAATCTACAAGAGATCATGATCATAGCATAAACCAAGTACTAACACGAATGCACACACTGTCACCATTACATCGTGCAGGAGGAATAAAACTACTTTAATAACATTGCTAGAGTAGCACATAGATAAATTGTGATACAAAACATATTGCAATCATAAAGAGATATAAATAAGCACTTCACTATGCCATTCATAACAGTGAATAAGTATTCTGTGAAATATAGCCTAAGAGACCCACACGGTGCACACACTGTCACCTTTACACACGTGGGACAAGGAGTCTCCGGAGATCACATAAGTAAAACTCACTTGACTAGCACAATGACATCTAGATTACAAGCATCATCATATGAATCTCAATCATGTAAGGCAGCTCATGAGATTATTGTATTGAAGTACATAGGAGAGAGATGAACCACATAGCTACCGGTACAGCCCCGAGCCTCGATGGAGAACTACTCCCTCCTCATGGGAGCAGCAGCGGTGATGAAGATGGCGGTGGAGATGGCACCGGTGTCGATGGAGAAGCCCGGGGGCACTTCCCCGTCCGGCGGCGTGCGGAACAGAGACTCCTGTCCCCCGGATCTTGGCTTCGCGATGGCGGCGGCTCTGGAAGGTTTCGCGTCCGTGGCTTCCTCCCGTAAGGGGTTTTAGGTCAGGACCTTTAAATAGGCGAAAGGGGAGCCTCGGAGGGCTGGGGCCACCACACCATAGGCGGCGCGGCCCCCTCTGGCCGCGCCGGGTGTGGTGTGGGGCCCCGGCCCCCTCGCGGCTCTCGGGTGTTCTGGATGGTTCCGGAAAAATAGGAACTGGGCGTTGATTTCGTCCGATTGAGAATATTTCGTTACTAGGATTTCTGAAACCAAAAACAGCAAAACGACTGGCACTTCGGCATCTTGTTAATAGGTTAGTTCCGGAAAATGCACGAATATGACATAAAGTGTGCATAAAACATGTAGATATCATCAATAATGTGGCATGGAACATAAGAAATTATCGATACGTCGGAGACGTATCAGCATCCCCAAGCTTAGTTCTGCTCGTCCCGAGCAGGTAAAACGATAACAAAGATAATTTCTGAAGTGACATGCTATCATAATCTTGATCATACTATTTGTAAACATATGTAATGAATGCAGCGATCAAAACAATGGTAATGACATGAGTAAACAAGTGAATCATAAAGCAATGACTTTTCATGAATAGCACTTTCAAGACAGGCATCAATAAGTCTTGCATAGGAGTTAACTCATAAAGCAATAATTCAAAGTAAAGACATTGAAGCAACACAATGGAAGATTAAGTTTCAGCGGTTGCTTTCAACTTGTAACATGTATATCTCATGGATAATTGTCAACATAGAGTAATATAACAAATGCAATATGCAAGTATGTAGGAATCAATGCACAGTTCACACAAGTGTTTGCTTCTTGAGGTGGAGATAGATAGGTAAACTGACTCAACATAAAAGTAAAAGAAAGGTCTTTCAAAGAGGAAAGCATCGATTGCTATATTTGTGCTAGAGCTTTGGTTTTAAAAACATAAAGAGAGCATAAAAGTAAAATTTTGAGAGGTGTTTGTTGTTGTCAACGAATGGTAGTGGGCACTCTAACTACCTCGTCAACCAGACTTTCAAGAGCGGCTCCCATGAAGGACGTTATCTCTACCAGCAAGGTAGATCATCCCTCTTCTCTTTTGTTTACACATGTACTTTAGTTTAGTTTTTCTTTATTTATGGATGACACTCCTCCCAACCTTTTGCTTACACAAGCCATGGCTAACCGAATCCTCGGGTGCCTTCCAACATTCACATACCATGGAGGAGTGTCTATTTGCAAAATTAAGTTGCTTACTGATGAATCAGAGCAAAACATGTGAAGAGAATTATTAATGAAAGTTAATTAATTGGGGCTGGGAACCCCATTGCCAGCTCTTTTTGCAAAATTATTGGATAAGCGTGATGCCACTAGTCCATTGTGAAAGTCTGTCAAAAGTAAATGACAAGATCGAAAGATAAAACACCACATACTTCCTCATGAGCTATAAAACATTGACACAAATAAGAGGTGATAAATTTTGAATTATTTAAAGGTAGCACTCAAGCAATTTACTTTGGAATGGCGGAGAAATACCATGTAGTAGGTAGGTATGGTGGACACAAATGGCATAGTGGTTAGCTCAAGGATTTGGATGCATGAGAAGTATTCCCTCTCGATACAAGGTTTAGGCTAGCAAGGTTATTTGAAACAAACACAAGGATGAACCGGTGCAGCAAAACTCACATAAAAGACATATTGTAAACATTATAAGACTCTACACCGTCTTCCTTGTTGTTCAAAACTCAATACTAGATATTATCTAGACCTTAGAGAGACCAAATATGCAAATCAAATTTTAGCAAGCTCTATGTATTTCTTCATTAATGGGTGCAAAGCATATGATGCAAGAGCTTAAACATGAGCACAACAATTGCCAAGTATCACATTATCCAAGACATTTTACCAATTACTACATGTAGCATTTTTCAATTCCAACCATATAACAATTTAACGAAGAGGAAACTTCGCCATGAATATTATGAGCTAAGAACACATGTGTTCATACGAACCAGCGGAGCGTGTCTCTCTCCCACACAAGGATGAACTTATTCAGAGAACTAAGATAACAAAACAAAAACAAAAATAAAAGCACACAGACGCTCCAAGTAAAGTACATAAGATGTGACCGAATAAAAATATAGTTTCAAGAGAAGGAACCTGATACTTTATCGATGAAGAAGGGGATGCCTTGGGCATCCCCAAGCTTAGATGCTTGAGTCTTCTTAAAATATGCAGGGGTGAACCACGGGGCATCCCCAAGCTTAGAGCTTTCACTCCTCTTGATCATAGTATATCATACTCCTCTCTTGACCCTTGAAAACATCCTTCACACCAAACTTCAAGCAAACTTATTAGAGGGTTAGTGCATAATCAAAAATTCACATGTTCAGAGGTGACACAATCATTCTTAACACTTCTGGACATTACACAAAACTTCTGAAAGTTAATGGAACAAAGAAACTCATTCAACTTAACAAAAGCGACAATGCGAAATAAAAGGCAGAATCTGTCAAAAACAGAACAGTCCGTAAAGACGAATTTTAAAATGGCACCATACTTGCTCAAATGGAAAAACTCAAAACTAATGAAAGCTGCGTACATATCTGAGGATCACGCTCGTAAATTGGCAGATATTTTCGAATTTTCTACAGAGAATTGTGCCAGAATTCGTGACAGACAGCAATGCTGTTTCTGCGCAGCGATCCCAAATATAACATCAACTTTAACATAGAAACTTTACTTGGCACAAAAACATGATAAGGAGAGGTTGCTACAGTAGTAAACAACTTCCAAGACACAAATATAAAACAAAGTACTGTAGTAAAAAACACATGGGTTATCTCCCAAGAAGTTCTTTCTTTATAGCCATTAAGATGGGCTCAGCAGTTTTAATGATGCACTCGCAAGAAATAGAAGTTGAAGCAAAAGAGAGCATAAAGAGGCAAATTCAAAACAAATTTAAGTCTAACATGCTTCCTATGCATAGGAATCTTGTAAATAAACAAGTTCATGAAGAGCAAAGTAACAAGCATAGAAAGATAAAACAAGTGTAGCTTCAAAAATTTCAGCACATAGAGAGGTGTTTTAGTAACATGAAATTTTTTACAACCATATTTTCCTCTCTCATAATAACTTTCAGTAGCAACATGAGCAAACTCAACAATATAACTATCACATAAAGCATTCTTATCATGAGTCTCATGCATCAAATAATTACTACTCCCAACATAAGCATAGTCATTCTTATTAATTGTAGTGGGAGCAAATTCAACAAAGTAGCTATCAAATATAGGAGGTATATTGTAATCATAATCAAATTTATCCTCCATAACAGGTGGTAACAAAAGACTACTATCATTATAATCATCATAAATGGGAGGCAAAGTATCATCAAAGTAAATTTTCTCCTCAATGCTTGGGGGACTAAAAATATCATGCTCATCAAAACCAGCTTCCCCAAGCTTAGAATTTTCCATAGCATTAGCAACAATAGTGTTCAAAGCATTCATATTAATATGTTCCATGGGTTTTTTAATTTTCGCATCAAACCATCCATGTCTTAAATCAGGAAATAGAATAAAAAGGTCATTGTTGTCCATTATGCCTAACTAGTGTAAACAAGAAACCAAATGTCGCAATTGCAGAGTCTAAAGGAAATAGCTTCGAGTACACACACAATGGCGCCAGAAAAGTACTTAGTAACCGAGTGTGAGTACCTTTTACCTTTCCTCCCCGGCAACGGCGCCAGAAAAGTGCTTGATGTCTACGGTTGCTTCTATTCTTGTAGACAGTGTTGGGCCTCCAAGAGCAGAGGTTTGTAGAACAGCAGCAAGTTTCCCTTAAGTGGATTACCCAAGGTTTATCGAACTCAGGGAGGAAGAGGTCAAAGATATCCCTCTCATGCAACCCTGCAACCACAAAGCAAGAAGTCTCTTGTGTCCCCAACACACCTAATAGGTGCACTAGTTCGGCGAGGAGATAGTGAAATACAAGTGGTATGAATGAATATGAGCAGTAGTACGGCGCCAGAAAAAGCTTGCTGGCGTGCGGTTGATGGTAGTAATATTGTAGGAAGTAAACATGCAGTAGTAACGCAGCAGTAGTAAACAGTAAAGTAAAAAACGTAACAAGCAGCGATAGCGTATTTAGGAACAAGGCCTAGGGAATAGACTTTCACTAGTGGACACTCTCAACTTTGATCACATAACAGAATAGATAAATGCATACTCTACACTCTCTTGTTGGATGATGAACACATTGCGTAGGATTACACGAACCCTCAATGCCGGAGTTAACAAGCTCCGCAATTCAATGTTCATATTTAAGTAACCTTAGAGTGTAAGATAGATCAATACGACTAAACCAAGTACTAACGTAGCATGCACACTGTCACCTTCATGCTTATGTAGGAGGAATAATACACATCAATACTATCATAGCAATAGTTAACTTCGCAATCTACAAGAGATCATGATCATAGCATAAACCAAGTACTAACACGGATGCACACACTGTCACCATTACATCGTGCAGGAGGAATAAAACTACTTTAATAACATTGCTAGAGTAGCACATAGATAAATTGTGATACAAAACATATTGCAATCATAAAGAGATATAAATAAGCACTTCACTATGCCATTCATAACAGTGAATAAGTATTCTGTGAAATATAGCCTAAGAGACCCACACGGTGCACACACTGTCACCTTTACACACGTGGGACAAGGAGTCTCCGGAGATCACATAAGTAAAACTCACTTGACTAGCACAATGACATCTAGATTACAAGCATCATCATATGAATCTCAATCATGTAAGGCAGCTCATGAGATTATTGTATTGAAGTACATAGGAGAGAGATGAACCACATAGCTACCGGTACAGCCCCGAGCCTCGATGGAGAACTACTCCCTCCTCATGGGAGCAGCAGCGGTGATGAAGATGGCGGTGGAGATGGCAGCGGTGTCGATGGAGAAGCCTTCCGGGGGCACTTCCCCGTCCGGCGGCGTGCCGGAACAGAGACTCCTGTCCCCCAGATCTTGGCTTCGCGATGGCGGCGGCACAAGTATAGGGGATCGCAACAGTCTTCGAGGGAAGTAAAACCCAAATTTATTGATTCGACACAAGGGGAGGTAAAGAATACTTATAAGCCTTAACAACTGAGTTGTCAATTCAGCTGCACCTGGAAAAACACTAACGGGGTGATGTGAAAGTAGCGTAATATGAGAGCAATAATAACATAACACAGCAGCAGTAATAGCAATATGAGAGCAATGGTACCAGAAAATAGTTGACATGTAGAACGAGTATATAATGATGCGAGATGGACCGGGGTTCCCAGCTATCTACACTAGTGGTAACTCTCCAATAACAAGTGACAAGTGTTGGGTGAACAAATTACAGTTGGGCAATTGATAGGATTGATAAGGCATTAAGAAAGAACATCAATTCATTAATCATGTAGGCATGTTTTCCATATTTAGTCGTACGTGCTCGCAATGAGAAACTTGCACAACATCTATTGTCCTACCAGCCGGTGGCAGCCGGGCCTCAAGGGAATCTACTGGATATTAAGGTACTCCTTTTAATAGAGCACCGGAGCAAAGCATTAACACTCCGTGAAAACATGTGTCCCTCACATCACCGCCATCCCCTCCGGTTGTCCCGATTTCTGTCACTTCGGGGCCTTTGGTTCCGGACAGTGACATGTGCATACAACTTGTAGATACAATCTAAGCAATAATTATAGAGCTCAAATCTAAGATCATGCCACTCGGGCCCTAGTGACAAGCATTAAGCATAACAAGATTGCAGCAACAATAACTTCACAAACTTTATAGATAGACTAATCATAATGTATCATCCATCGGATCCCAACAAACACAACACCGATTACATCAGATGAATCTCAATCATGTAAGGCAGCTCATGAGATCATTGTATTGAAGTACATGGGGAGAGGATACCAACTAGCTACAGCTAGAACCCGTAGTCCATGGGGGAACTACTCACGGAGCATGATGGAGGCGATGGCGTTGATGGAGATGGCTTCGGGGCACTTCCCCGTCCCGGCAGGGTGCCGGACAGAGACTTCTGTCCCCCGAATTGAAGTTTCGCGATGGTGGCGGCGCCCTGGAGTCTTTCTGGAGTTTCGTCAAGTGGTACGGTGTTTTTAGGTCGAAAGGGATTTTATAGGCGAAGAGGCGGCACGGGGGGCACTGGGGGCTCCACACCACAGGCCGGCGCGGGCCCAGGCCAGGCCGCGCCGCCTATGGTGTGGTGGCCCTCTGGCCCCTCTCCGACTCTTCTTCGGTGTTCTGGAGCCTTCCAGGAAAAATAGGAGGTTTGGTCTTCGTTTCGTCGAATTCCGAGAATATTGCCCGAACAGCCTTTCTGGAACCAAAAACAGCAGAAAATGGCACCTGTGGCATCTTGTTAATAGGTTAGTTCCGGAAAACGCATAAAAACATCATAAAGTGCAAGCAAAACATGTAAGTATTGTCATAAAACAAGCATGGAACGACAGAAATTATGGATACGTCGGGGACGTATCAGCATCCCCAAGCTTAGTTCTGCTCGTCCCGAGCAGGTAAACGATAAAAAGAATAATTTCTGTAGTGACATGCTACTTACATAACCTTGATCATACTATTACAAAGCATATGAAATGAATGAAGTGACTCAAGGCAATGATCTATAGTTGCTAACAAATAGATAACATATAGCAAAACTTTTCATGAAGAGTACTTTCAAGACAAGTATCAAAAGTTTTGCACAAGAGTTAACTCATAAAGCAATAAGTTCAAAGTAAAGGCATCGAAGCAACACAAGGGAAGATATAAGTTTCAGCGGTTGCTTTCAACTTGTAACATGCATATCTCATGGATAATTGTCAACACAAAGTAATATGATGAATGCAAATAAGCAAGTATGTAAGAATCAATGCACAGTTGACACAAGTGTTTGCTTCTAAGATGGAAGGAAGTAGGTAAACTGACTCAACATAAAGTAAAAGAATGGCCCTTCAAAGAGGAAAGCATCGATTGCTATATTTGTGCTAGAGCTTTGGTTTTGAAAACATAAAGAGAGCATAAAAGTAAAGTTTTGAGAGGTGTTTGTTGTTGTCAACGAATGGTAGTGGGCACTCTAACCCCCTTGCTAGACAAACCTTCAAGAGCGGCTCCCATGAATTATTTTTATTTTTGGGTGGCACTCCTTCCAACCTTTCTTTCACAAACCATGGCTAACCGAATCCTCGGGTGCCTGCCAACAATCTCATACCATGAAGGAGTGCCCTTTTATTTTAGTTTTATTATGATGACACTCCTCCCCACCTTTGCTTACACAAGCCATGGCTAACCGAATCCTCGGGTGCCGTCCAACAATCACATACCATGGAGGAGTGTCTATTTTTGTTAATTAATTTGGGACTGGGAATCCCATTGCCAGCTCTTTTTGCAAAATTATTGGATAAGCGGATGAAGCCACTAGTCCATTGGTGAAAGTTGCCCAACAAGATTGAAAGATAAACACCACATACTTCCTCATGAGCTATAAAACATTGACACAAATCAGAGGTAATAAATTTTGAATTGTTTAAAGGTAGCACTCAAGCAATTTACTTTGGAATGGCAGAAAATACCACATAGTAGGTAGGTATGGTGGACACAGATGGCATAGGTTTTGGCTCAAGGTTTTGGATGCACGAGAAGTATTCCCTCTCGATACAAGGATTAGGCTAGCAAGGTTGTTTGAAGCAAACACAAGTATGAACCGGTACAACAAAACTTACATAAGAACATATCGCAAGCATTATAATACTCTACACTGTCTTCCTTGTTGCTCAAACACTTTTACCAGAAAATATCTAGACCTTAAGAGAGATCAATTATGCAAACCAATTTTAACAAGCTCTACGGTAGTTCTCCACTAATAGGTTTAAACTACATGAAAAAACTTAATCATGATCTACTTGAGAGCTCAAAACAATTGCCAAGTGTCAGATTATCCAAGACATGATGAGGCATTTTCTGTTTTCAACCAAATAACCATAAGTATTGTAGCTTCCAACTTTTATCATTGAACATTAAAAGTAAAACGAAGAACAAGTGTTCATATGAAAAAGCGGAGCGTGTCTCTCTCCCAAACAAGGATTGCTAGGATCCATCTTTATTCAAACACAAACAAAAACAAAAATAAAGACGCTCCAAGTAAAGAACATAAGATGTGACCGAATAAAAATATAGTTTCGGGGAGGAACCTGATAAGTTGATGAAGAAGGGGATGCCTTGGGCATCCCCAAGCTTAGACGCTTGAGTCTCCTTGAAATATGCAGGGATGAACCGGGGGCATCCCCAAGCTTTGACTTTTCACTCTTCTTGATCATATATCATCCTCCTCTCTTGACCCTTCAAAACTTCCTTCACACCAAACTTCTCATAAACTTCATTAGAGGGGTTAGTACTCAAAAAACTTGAATCCACCTTGGTCCTGTAGTGACACATTGCAAGAACTCAATAAAACATTAGCTACAGCTCTCCACATCTAGAAAGCCTCACATAAAGTCCACAAGAGACAATGCAAAAAACAGAGACAGAATCTGCCAAAACAGAACAGCCAGTAAACACGAATTTTAAAATGGTACTTCCGTTGCTCAAATCAGAAAACTCAAAACTAATGAAAGTTGCGTACATATCTGAGGATCACGCACGTAAATTGGCAGATTTTTCTGAGTTTCCTACAGAGAAATAAGCCCAGATTCGTGACAGATAGAAATCTGTTTCTGCGCAGAAATCCAAATCTAGTATCAACCTTCGATTAGAGGCTTCACTTGGCACAACAAAACACAAAAATAAGATAAGGAGAGGTTGCTACAGTAGTAAACAACTTCCAAGACACAAATATAAAACAAAGTACTGTAGCAAAATAACACATGGGTTATCTCCCAAGAAGTTCTTTTCTTTATAGCCATTAAGATGGGCTCAGCAGTTTTAAATGATGCACTCGCAAGAAATAGTATTTGAAGCAAAAGAGAGCATCAAAAGGCAAATTCAAAACACATTTAAGCCTAACATGCTTCCTATGAAAAGGAATCTTGTACACAAATGAATTCATGAAGAACAAAGTGATAAGCATAAGAAGATAAAACAAGAGTAACTTCAAAATTTTAAGCATATAGAGAGGTGTTTTAGCACCATGAAAATTTCTACTACCATATTTTACTCTCTCATAATAATTTTCAGTAGCTTCATGAATAAACTCAACAATATAACTATCACATGCAGCATACTTTTCATGATTTCCAAACACATAATTTTTATCAAGTTCAAGAATAGTGGAATTAAAACTTTCAAACTTACTTTTATTAATAATATAACAAGGTAGGTGATCAATCTCAATAGATATGGGACTCATAGAATAAGTCAAGAACTCTCCAATCCCATTTTCATTAGTAGTACAATTAATATTATCAAGTAACATAGGACCATCATCTAGAGCTTTATCATAAACATTTGCCAAGCAAAATTCTTTAGTACCATGCATTTCGACATCAGGCACAAACAAAGCATTATCATAAGATTTATCAAAGTAGCATGGATTATCATAAATAACAGTAGCATAATCATTCTCACAAGTATTACTCATAGGTACTATTTCAAGAGAATCCACAGGAACATAACATTCAACCTCTTCCGGTAAGCATGGAGGACAATCAAATAGTGTAAGAGATAAAGAGTTACTCTCATTAGAAGGTTGACATGGGTAGCTAATCCATTCTTCCTCCTTTTGTTCGTCGCTCTCTTCTTCTTTTTCATCCAATGAGCTTTCAAGTTCATCAATTTCCTCCTCTTTTTCATCCAATGAGCTTTCAGGTTCATCAATTTCTTCTTCCACCGGTTCCTGCAAATTGTGAGTGCATTCTTGTGCATTAATGTGTCTCTCTTTATAATCAAGGATATAAGGATTCCTACTGTAGCATTCTATGCAAGAATTAAGGATAGTAGAGACATAATCTTTAAGGCCCTTACAAACAACACAAGTTTCATAATTCTCAACCATGAAGGATTCTATCTCGGAGGCTCCCATAAATAAGACAAATTGTTCTACCTCTTCGAACCCATAATGAATATAGCAATTCCGATTATAGTTCTTAATTAAAAATTCCTCACTAAAGCCACATTGAAATTTAAGATGTTTAGTATCCTGTTGAGAGCAACAGTTTATATTATGGCGTTCAAGCAAGATTTCAGCAATTGTATTCAATTTTTCTATCATAGCACTCATTATTTTACCGTTTCTTGATTCTCTATAATTATTATAACATTCTATAAGCTCCAAGTAGGTTGTTGGTTCTCCCATAACAGCAGTTTTTAATTTTTAGGTTTTTCAAATTTTTATGGATTTTCGGGTATATAGGGAAAATAAAACAAGACAAAAATAAACTAGACAAAAGTAAACTAAGCAAAGTAAAACTAGACAGAAATAAACTAAGCACAAATAAACTAGACAGAAATAAACTAGCAAGACAAAATAAGATAAAAGCAGAGAGAGAGGTAGAGTGTACTCCCCAGGTGAACTTATGAGTAGAGCTATGCCTCCCCGGCAACGGCGCCAGAAAATAGTCTTGATGACCCACAAGTATAGGGGATCGCAACAGTCTTCGAGGGAAGTAAAACCCAAATTTATTGATTCGACACAAGGGGAGGTAAAGAATACTTATAAGCCTTAACAACTGAGTTGTCAATTCAGCTGCACCTGGAAAAGCACTAGTAACAGGGGTGATGTGAAAGTAGCAGTAATATGAGAGCAATAGTAACAGTAACACAGCAGCAGTAATAGCAATATGAGAGCAATGGTACCAGAAAATAGTTGACATGTAGAACGAGTATATAATGATGCGAGATGGATCGGGGTTCCCAGCTATCTACACTAGTGGTAACTCTCCAATAACAAGTGACAAGTGTTGGGTGAACAAATTACAGTTGGGCAATTGATAGGATTGATAAGGCATTAAGAAAGAACATCAATTCATTAATCATGTAGGCATGTTTTCCATATTTAGTCGTACGTGCTCGCAATGAGAAACTTGCACAACATCTATTGTCCTACCAGCCGGTGGCAGCCGGGCCTCAAGGGAATCTACTGGATATTAAGGTACTCCTTTTAATAGAGCACCGGAGCAAAGCATTAACACTCCGTGAAAACATGTGTCCCTCACATCACCGCCCTCCGGTTGTCCCGATTTCTGTCACTTCGGGGCCTTTGGTTCCGGACAGTGACATGTGCATACAACTTGTAGATACAATCTAAGCAATAATTATAGAGCTCAAATCTAAGATCATGCCACTCGGGCCCTATTGACAAGCATTAAGCATAACAAGATTGCAGCAACAATAACTTCACAAACTTTATAGATAGACTAATCATAATGTATCATCCATCGGATCCCAACAAACACAACACCGATTACATCAGATGAATCTCAATCATGTAAGGCAGCTCATGAGATCATTGTATTGAAGTACATGGGGGAGAGAATACCAACTAGCTACAGCTAGAACCCGTAGTCCATGGGGGAACTACTCACGGAGCATGATGGAGGCGATGGCGTTGATGGAGATGGCTTCGGGGCACTTCCCCGTCCGGCAGTCGGGACAGAGACTTGTCCCCCGAATTGAAGTTTCGCGATGGTGGCGGCGCCCTGGAGTCTTTCTGGAGTTTCGTCAAGTGGTACGGTGTTTTTAGGTCGAAAGGGATTTTATAGGCGAAGAGGCGGCGCGGGGGGCACACAGGGCTCCACACCACAGCCGGCGCGGGGGGCCAGGCCGCGCCGCCCTATGGTGTGGTGGCCCTCTGGCCCCTCTCCGACTATTCTTCGGTGTTCTGGAGCCTTCCGGGAAAAATAGGAGGTTTGGTCTTCGTTTCGTCGAATTCCGAGAATATTGCCCGAACAGCCTTTCTGGAACCAAAAACAGCAGAAAACAGGAACTGGCACTGTGGCATCTTGTTAATAGGTTAGTTCCGGAAAACGCATAAAAACATCATAAAGTGCAAGCAAAACATGTAAGTATTGTCATAAAACAAGCATGGAACGACATAAATTATGGATACGTCGGGGACGTATCATCCCAGAATATGAACAACAAGAGATATTGAGTAAATGCCATGGTAGTGTTTATGGAGGACATCACGCCGGAGATAGAACCGCACAAAAGGTTCTACAATCAGGTTTTTATTGGCCAACACTTTTCAAGGATGCAAGGAAGTTTATCTTATCTTGTGATGAATGTCAAAGAGTTGGTAATATCTCTAGACGCAATGAAATGCCTATGAATTATACTCTTGTTATTGAACCATTTGATTGTTGGGGATTCGACTTCATGGGTCCTTTCCCTTCTTCAGAAGGTAACACTCATATACTTGTCGCTGTTGATTATGTTACTAAATGGGTAGAAGCTATACCTACAAAAAGTGCTGATGGTGAGACCTCTATAAAAATGCTTGTAGATATTATATTTCCTAGATTTGGAGTACCTAGATATATTATGACTGATGGAGGTTCTCATTTTATTCATGGTGGTTTTAGAAAAACTCTTGCCAAATATGGTATTAATCATAGAATTGCTTCAGCTTATCATCCTCAAACTAGTGGGCAGGTAGAATTATCAAATAGAGAAATTAAAGCTATTTTGGGAAAGACTGTTAATAAATCTAGAAAGAATTGGACTAGTAAGTTAAAGGAAGCATTGTGGGCCTATAGAACTGCTTATAAAAATCCTATGGGAATGTCTCCTTATAAAATGGTTTATGGAAAAGCTTGTCATTTACCTTTAGAACTAGAGCACAAAGCTTATTGGGCTGTAAGAGAACTTAATAAAGATTTTAAACTTGCCGGTAAGAAGAGGTTGCTACAATTGAGTTCTTTAGATGAATGGAGAAGTGAAGCTTATGAAAATGCTAAACTTTTTAAGGAGAAAGTTAAGAAGTGGCATGATAGAAGAATTATTAAAAGATAATTTAATATTGGAGATAAAGTCCTATTGTATCGGTCTCGTCTCAGATTTTTTGCAGGGAAATTACTCTCGAAATGGGAAGGACCATATGTTATTGATGAGGTATATCGTTCAGGGGCAATAAAAATTAGCTCTTTGGAAGGTAACGCCACACAAGTAGTGAATGGACAAAGACTCAAGCATTATATTTCTGGAGATTCTTATAATGAAGATATTGATGTTATTCAAGTGATAACTCCGGAAGCTTTCATCAAAGATCAAATTGACAGTTCTGCAGAGTCCGACTTTGAATAGGTAACAGTTTTAGTAATAAAAAGTCCGCGTTTAGCTTTCCGAACAATATTTCTGCTGTTTTTGGAAAATATGAAAAATTACGGGATCGAAACGGAGTGGAGGAGACGCGCGAGGGCCCGTCACCATAGGCCGGCGCGGGCCCCAGCCGCGCCGCCCTATGGTGACAGCCCCTCGGCGTCCCGTTTCCACTCGTTTTCGGCCTGGAACCTTCCTTTTGTCGTAAAAATATTTGCTATATAATCCCCCGGACCCCTGGAGGTCCGTATATCGTTTTCTCGTCGTGTTTTGTTTCGAGCTGTTTTCTGCCAGATATTGTTTTCAGATCTAGAGCCACCATGTCTTCGTCGGAGCCTCAGAAGGACAACTTCTTTGAGAACGTCGTCAACCCGTACATAAGCGAGTTGAAGATGCATCCCAAAGAATTGCTCCTCGTAGATGGAGAGTTGCAGATAGAAGATGTTCGGGGACCTAAGGGAGAAGGAAGCTTGGAGGACAGGATGGAGAAACTAGAACAAGAAGTCTTCACCTACAAGAAGATGGCTGAGCGTGAAGTGGACATCTTCCACAGAATTGTGTCCGAGCTCATTGGTGAACACGAGAAGGAGACTGCAAAGCTGTGGAGCGATATCTGATACGTCCCAAACGTATCTATAATTTCTTATGTTCCATGCTACTTTATTGATGATACCTACATGTTTTATACACATTATATGTCATTATTATGCGTTTTCCGGAACTAACCTATTGACGAGATGCGAAAGGCCAGTTGCTGTTTTCTGCTGTTTTTGGTTTCAGAAATCCTAGTAAAGAAATATTTTTGGAATCGGACGAAATAAAGACCGAGGACCTTATAATTCCCGGAAGCTTCCAGAGCACCGGAGAAGGACGAGAGGGGAGCCGGGGGTCCCACACCACACCCCGGCGCGGCCCGGGGGGGCGCCCCCTGTGGTGTGGGCACCCCGTGGCCTCCGACTCCATCTCTTCGCCTATTTAATCGTCCCTGACCTAAAAACACCGACGGAGGAAGCCACGGTACGCGAAACCTTCGAGCCGCCGCCATCGCGGCCAAGATCTAGGGGACAGTCTCTGTTCGGCACCTGCGGACGGGGAAGTGCCCCGGAAGGCTTCTCCATCGACACCGCTGCCATCTCCACCGCCATCTTCATCCGCTGCTCCCATGAGGAGGGAGTAGTTCTCCATTGAGGCTCGGGGCTGTACCGGTAGCTATGTGGTTAATCTCTCTCCTATGTACTTCAATACAATGATCTCATGAGCTGCTTTACATGATTGCGATTCATATGAGTTTTGTATCACTATTCATCTATGTGCTACTCTAGTGATGTTATTAAAGTACTTTATTCCTCCTCCACGTGTGTAAAGGTGACAGTGTGTGCACCGTGTGAGTACTTGGCGTAGGCTATGATTGTGATCTCTTGTAGATTATGAAGTTAACTATTGCTATGATGGTATTGATGTGATTTATTCCTCCTACATAAGCGTGAAGGTGACAGTGTGCATGCTATGTTAGTTCTTGGTGTAATTGTGTTGATCTATCTTGCACTCTAAGGTTACTTAAACATGAATATCGAATACTGTGGAGCTTGTTAACTCCGGCATTGAGGGTTCGTGTAATCCTACACAGTTAGTGGTGTCCATCATCCAACAAAAGAGTGTAGAGTATGCATTTATCTATTCTGTTATGTGATCAATGTTGAGAGTGTCCACTAGTGAAAGTCTAATCCCTAGGCCTTGTTCCTAAATACTGCTATCGCTGCTTTTTGTTTTTTGCGTTACTTGCTGCGTTACTACGCATGTTTACTTCCGCAATATTACTACCATCAACTGCCAGCAAGCACTTTTCTGGCGCTACTGCTCATATTCATTCATACCACTTGTATTTCACTATCTCTTCGCCGAACTAGTGCACCTATTAGGTGTGTTGGGGACACAAGAGACTTCTTGCTTTGTGATTGCAGGGTTGCATGAGAGGGATATCTTTGACCTCTTCCTCCCGAGTTCGATAAACCTTGGGTAATCCACTTAAGGGAAACTTGCTGCTGTTCTACAAACCTCTGCTCTTGGAGGCCCAACACTGTCTACAAGAATAGAAGCACCCGTAGACATCAAGCACTTTTCTGGCGCCGTTGCCGGGAGGAAAGGTAAAAGGCACTCATACTCCGGTTCCAGGTAACAGTACTTTTCTGGCACCATTGTGTGTGCTCGAAGCTATTTCCTTTAGACTCTGCAATTGCGACATTTGGTTTCTTGTTTACACTAGTTAGGCATAATGAACAACAATGACCTTTTTATTCTATTTCCTGATTTAAGACATGGATGGTTTGATGCAAAAATTAAAAAACCCATGGAACATATTAATATGAATGCTTTGAACACTATTGTTGCTAATGATATGGAAAATTCTAAGCTTGGGGAAGCTGGCTTTGATGAGCATGATATTTTTAGTCCCCCAAGCATTGAGGAGAAAAATTACTTTGATGATACTATGCCTCCTATATTTGATGATGAGAATAATAATGATAGCTACTTTCTTGAATTTGCTCCCACTACAACTAATAAAATTGATTATGCCTATGTGGAGAGTAATAATTTTATGCATGAGACTCATGATAAGAATGCTTTATGTGATAGTTATATTGTTGAGTTTGCTCATGTTGCTACTGAAAGTTATTATGAGAGAGGAAAATATGGTTGTAGAAATTTTCATGTTACTAAAATGCCTCTCTATGTGCTGAAATTTTTGAAACTACACTTGTTTTATCTTCCTATGCTTGTTACTTTGCTCTTCATGAACTTGTTTATTCACAAGATTCCTATGCATAGGAAGCATGTTAGGCTTAAATGTGTTTTGAATTTGCCTCTTGATGCTCTCTTTTGCTTCAAATACTATTTCTTGCGAGTGCATCATTAAAACTGCTGAGCCCATCTTAATGGCTATAAAGAAAGAACTTCTTGGGAGATAACCCATGTGTTTATTTTGCTACAGTATCTTTGTTTTATATTTGTGTCTTGGAAGTTGTTACTACTGTAGCAACCTCTCCTTATCTTATTTTTATTGCATTGTTGTGCCAAGTAAAGTCTTTGATAGAAAGGTTGATACTAGATTTGGATTACTGCGCAGAAACAGATTTCTTGCTGTCACGAATCTGGGCCTAATTCTCTGTAGGTAACTCAGAAAATTATGCCCATTTACGTGAGTGATCCTCAGATATGTACGCAACTTTCATTAGTTTTGAGTTTTTCCATTTGAGCAAGTCTGGTTCCATTTTAAAATTCGTCTTTACGAACTGTTCTGTTTTGACAGATTCTGCCTTTTATTTCGCATTGCCTCTTTTGCTATGTTGGATGAATTTCTTTGATCCATTAATGTCCAGTAGCTTTATGCAATGTCCAGAAGTGTAAAGAATGATTGTGTCACCTCTGAACATGTAAATTTTTATTGTGCACTAACTCTCTAATGAGTTCGCTTGAAGTTTGGTGTGAAGGAAGTTTTCAAGGGTCAAGAGAGGAGGATGATATACTACGATCAAGAAGAATGAAAAGTCTAAGCTTGGGGATGCCCGGTGGTTCATCCCTGCATATTTCAAGAAGACTCAAGCATCTAAGCTTGGGGATGCCCAAGGCATCCCCTTCTTCATCGACAAAGTATCAGGTTCCTTCTCTTGAAACTATATTTTTATTCGGTCACATCTTATGTACTTTACTTGGAGCGTCTGTTTGTTTTTATTTTTGTTTTGTTTGAATAAGTTCATCCTTGTGTGGGAGAGAGACACGCTCCGCTGGTTCGTATGAACACATGTGTTCTTAGCTCATAATATTCATGGCGAAGTTTCCTCTTCGTTAAATTGTTATATGGTTGGAATTGAAAAATGCTACATGTAGTAATTGGTAAAATGTCTTGGATAATGTGATACTTGGCAATTGTTGTGCTCATGTTTAAGCTCTTGCATCATATACTTTGCACCTATTAGTGAAGAAATACATAGAGCTTGCTAAAATTTGATTTGCATATTTGGTCTCTCTAAGGTCTAGATAATATCTAGTATTGAGTTTTGAACAACAAGGAAGACGGTGTAGAGTCTTATAATGCTTACAATATGTTTATATGTGAGTCTTGCTGCACCATTTTATACTTGAGTTTGCTTCAAATAACCTTGCTAGCCTAAACCTTGTATAGAGAGGGAATACTTCTCATGCATCCAAATACTTGAGCCAATATTCATGCCATTTGTGTCCACCATACCTACCTACTACATGGTATTTCTCCGCCATTCCAAAGTAAATTGATTGAGTGTTACCTTTAAACAAATTCAAAAGTTATTACCTCTTATTTGTGTCAATGTTTTATAGCTCATGAGGAAGTATGTGGTGTTTATCTTTCAATCTTGTTGGGCAACTTTCACCAATGGACTAGTGGCTTCATCCGCTTATCCAATAATTTTGCAAAAAGAGCTGGCAATGGGATTCCCAGTCCCAAATTAATTAACAAAAATAGACACTCCTCCATGGTATGTGATTGTTGGACGGCACCCGAAGGATTCGGTTAGCCATGGCTTGAGAAAGCAAAGGTGGGGAGGAGTGTCATCATAATAAAACTAAAATAAAAAGGCACTCCTTCATGGTATGAGATTGTTGGCAGGCACCCGAGGATTTGGTTAGCCATGGTTTGTGAAAGAAAGGTTGGAAGGAGTGCCACCCAAAAATAAATAAAATGGGAGCCGCTCTTTGAAGGTTTGTCTGGCAAGGGGGTTAGAGTACCCGCTACCATTCGTTGACAACAACAAACACCTCTCAAAACTTTACTTTTATGCTCTCTATATGTTTTCAAAATCAAAGCTCTAGCACAAATATAGCAATCGATGCTTTCCTCTTTGAAGGACCATTCTTTTACTTTATTGTTGAGTCAGTTTACCTATTCTTTCTATCTTAGAAGCAAACACTTGTGTGAACTGTGTGCATTGATTCTTACATGTTTACCTATTGCACTTGTTATATTACTTTGTGTTGACAATTATCCACGAGATATACATGTTAAAGTTGAAAGCAACCGCTGAAACTTATATCTTCCTTTGTGTTGTTTCAAAGCTTTCTACTAAGAATTTATTGCTTATGAGTTAACTCTTATGCAAGACTCATTGATGCTTGTCTTGAAAGTATTATTCATGAAAAGTCTTTGTTATATGATTCATTTGTTTACTCATTATCTTCATCATTGCTTCGAATCTCTGCATTTATCTCATGTGCTTTACAATAGTATGATCAAGGTTATGATGGCATGTCACTTAAGAAATTATCATTGTTATCGTTTACCTACTCGAGGAACTAAGCTTGGGGATGCTTGATACGTCCCAAACGTATCTATAATTTCTTATGTTCCATGCTACTTTATTGATGATACCTACATGTTTTATACACATTATATGTCATTATTATGCGTTTTCCGGAACTAACCTATTGACGAGATGCCGAAGGCAGTTGCTGTTTTCTGCTGTTTTTGGTTTCAGAAATCCTAGTAAAGAAATATTTTGGAATCGGACGAAATAAATACCGAGGACCTTATAATTCCCGGAAGCTTCCAGAGCACCGGAGAAGGACGAGAGGGGAGCCAGGGGGGCCCCACACCACACCCCGGCGCGGCCCGGGGGCGCCCCCCTGTGGTGTGGGCACCCCGTGGCCCCTCCGACTCCATCTCTTCGCCTATTTAATCGTCCCTGACCTAAAAACACCGACAGAGGAAGCCACGGTACGCGAAACCTTCCAGAGCCGCCGCCATCGCGAAGCCAAGATCTGGGGGACAGGAGTCTCTGTTCTGCCGGACGGGGAAGTGCCCGGAAGGCTTCTCCATCGACACCGCTGCCATCTCCACCGCCATCTTCACCGCTGCTGCTCCCATGAGGAGGGAGTAGTTCTCCATTGAGGCTCGGGGCTGTACCGGTAGCTATGTGGTTAATCTCTCTCCTATGTACTTCAATACAATGATCTCATGAGCTGCTTTACATGATTGAGATTCATATGAGTTTTGTATCACTATTCATCTATGTGCTACTCTAGTGATGTTATTAAAGTACTTTATTCCTCCTCCACGTGTGTAAAGGTGACAGTGTGTGCACCGTGTGAGTACTTGGCGTAGGCTATGATTGTGATCTCTTGTAGATTATGAAGTTAACTATTGCTATGATGGTATTGATGTGATTTATTCCTCCTACATAAGCGTGAAGGTGACAGTGTGCATGCTATGTTAGTTCTTGGTGTAATTGTGTTGATCTATCTTGCACTCTAAGGTTACTTAAACATGAATATCGAATACTTTGGAGCTTGTTAACTCCGGCATTGAGGGTTCGTGTAATCCTACACAGTTAGTGGTGTCCATCATCCAACAAAAGAGTGTAGAGTATGCATTTATCTATTCGTTATGTGATCAATGTTGAGAGTGTCCACTAGTGAAAGTCTAATCCCTAGGCCTTGTTCCTAAATACTGCTATCGCTGCTTTTCTTGTTTTCTGCGTTACTACTGCTTTACTACTGCATGTTTACTTCCCGCAATATTACTACCATCAACTGCCCGGCAACTAAGCACTTTTCTGGCGCCATACTACTGCTCATATTCATTCATACCACTTGTATTTCACTATCTCTTCGCCGAACTAGTGCACCTATTAGGTGTGTTGGGGACACAAGAGACTTCTTGCTTTGTGGTTGCAGGGTTGCATGAGAGGGATATCTTTGACCTCTTCCTCCCTGAGTTCCATAAACCTTGGGTAATCCACTTAAGGGAAACTTGCTGCTGTTCTACAAACCTCTGCTCTTGGAGGCCCAACACTGTCTACAAGAATAGAAGCACCCGTAGACATCAATATCCTCTCACTTCACAACACCACCAACCAACTTCAGGCGCAACTTTATGATGCTTGGAATCAAAACTGTGAGTATGAAAACAGGTTTAAACGCATTAGCGATGCTGCTAGTTTCAGGATTCCCGAGACCAAGACATCGTTTGTTGATGGAGAGCCTCTTCCCTGGAAGTCTGATGACGAGAAGAATCCATCACCATCACCGCCGAAGGAGTAATTCATCATCGGTATTGGCATCCCCTTGGTTTGTTCCAAGCTTGGGGAGTGCCGCGGTATCACATCATCACTATCTTTATCTTTTACTATTAAGTAGAGTCATATCATGAGTAGGGAAGTTATCATATAGAATAGTTTGCAGTGTGGAAGTATCTCTCTCTTAGTTGGTTATCTATGTATCCGTTGGTGTGAGTTATCGTTATAGAATATTAATGAGAAGTCTTATCATTTACTTTTTGCACACCTTATTTTAGTTTGCAATTTCTTTTATATGATTACTCTTGACATGAGTATTGATATCACTTTGGGAGCATCAAGTAAATCTATTTGGTTTTGGCAAACTTGGCATTGGTCAATAGCAACAACACCATGATGTTTAAGTAAAAAAGGGAAATACATGTAGACACATTACTCTATTATCTTTATGCTAATGAGTTAGTATTCTGAAGTTAAAATTGCTTGTGCTTACAAGAAAGATGCATGATTGTTTCTATCACATGTATATTTGTTTGTTTTCCTCAACCTTTATGCTTGCTATCAAACCTTGCTAGCCAAAAACCTGTATTGAGAGGGAATGCTTCTCATACATCCATAACCTTAGACCAAACCCATGCCATTTGTGTCCACCATAACTACCTACTATGTGGTATTTTGCGCCACTCCAAGTAAATACTTCATGTGCTACCTTTAAATAATTCAAACTATATTACTCCTTATTTGTGTCAATGTTTTATAGCTCATGAGGAAGTATGTGGTGTTTTATCTTTCAATCTTGTTGGGCGGACTTTCACCAATGGACTAGTGGCACATCCACTTATCCAATAATTTTGCAAAAGAGCTGGCAACGGGGTTCCCAGCCCCAATTAATAACCTTCATTAATAATTCTCTTCACATGTTTTGCCCTGATTTATCAGTAAGCAACTTAATCTTGCAATAGACACTCCTCCATGGTATGTGAATGTTGGAAGGCACCCGAGGATTCGGTTAGCCATGGCTTGTGAAAGCAAAGGTTGGGGGAGTGTCATCCATAATAAAACTAAAATACATGTGTAAACAAAAGAGAAGGGGATGATCTACCTTGCTGGTAGAGATGCCGTCCTCCATGGGAGCCGCTCTTGGAAGGTCTGTTTGGCAAGGGGGTTAGAGTGCCCGCTACCATTCCTTGACAACAACAAACACCACTCAAAATCTTACTTTTATGTTCTTCATATGATTTCAAAACTTGAAAAGTTCTAGCACATGATTTAATCCCTGCTTCCCTCTGTGAAGGGCCTATCTTTTACTTTTATGTTGAGTCAGTAAACCTATTTCCCTCTATCTTAAGCAAGCAATTGAGTTGTTGTGAACCAACCATTTATGCTATGATTCAGTTAATCATGTCTTTTATGCTTTCTTGTTTAGTACAAATTTTATCTGATTGAATATGACTTTGAAGGTTATCAATGATTATGAGGAGATTGTTATGATTGAGGATGAAAGCCCTGCCATATAAATGATTATTAGAAGATAAGTACAATATGTTAATAGTTCTCTGACCAAGAACAAAGTTTGCCATAACCAATCATGATTTCCTATGCACCTCTATTTGTGATTTCTCTTTACTTATTTCGAGTTGAGTTATATGAGGAAGATGTTTACTAGAATATCTTGTGTGAATCAATATGATGCTTCTTGTCCGTATTTTATTTATCGACTCTTCACTCCATAAACATGTGGTCTTGTTTATCGAGCTCAGTTTCGCTTGGGGACAAGCGAGGTCTAAGCTTGGGGGAGTTGATACGTCCATTTTGCATCACTATTTTATATCATAATTTGCTGTTATTCATTGATATATTTCATATTTAGAGATGATACTTATGTTATTTCATCTATTTTGCATGTTTCATGATCGTTGGAGAATTATTCACTAGAGTCAGGATTCTGCTGGAAAAAGCACCGTCAGGGTACCATATTTCCGAAGATCAACAATTGACGGCAATTATACGAAAATTCCTATTTTTCAAGAAGACGAAGGGAGCCAAAAGGAGGGGCCGAGAGGGGCCCCCCCATAGGCCGGCGGGCCCTGGCTGGCCGCGCCGCCTTGTGGGGAGGGCCCACACCCTGGCCGCCTCTCTTCGCGTACTTCTTCGTCCGAAAACCTAAGACCCAGGGAGTTACGGAGAATTGACAGAGCCGCCTGCGGGGCGGAGAAACACCAGAGAGAAAGAGCTCTCCGGTGGGCAGGAATCCGCCGGAAATTCCCTCCGGAGGGGAAATCGACGCCATCGCCATCGTCATCGAGCTGGACATCATCTCCATCATCATCATCATCATCTCCATTATCTACACCGCAATCTCCACCGCTGCATCTCGTCACCGCTGTAACGATTTGGGTTGGATCTTGATTGTTTGATAGGGGAAACTCTCCCGGTGTTGATTACTACTTGTTATTGATGCTATTGAGTGAAACCATTGAACCAAGGTTTATGTTCAGATTGTTATTCATCATCATATCACCTCTGATCATGTTCCATATGATGTCTCATGAGTAGTTAGTTTAGTTCTTGAGGACATGGGTGAAGTCTAAATGTTAGTAGTGAATTATTGTTGAGTAGTATTCAATGTTATGATATTTAAGTTGTGGTGTTACTCTTCTAGTGGTGTCATGTGAACGTCGACTGCATGATAGTTCACCTTTATGGGCCTAGGGGAGTGCATCTTGTATTCGTTTGCAATTGTGGGGTTGCCGGAGTGACAGCAATCTAAACCCCCGTTAGTATATCGGTGCAGGAGGATAGCAGGATCTCAGAGTTTAAGGTTGTGGTTAGATTTATCTTAATTACTTTCTTGTATTTGCGGATGCTTGCAAGGGGTATAATCACAAGTATGTATTAGTCCTAGGAAGGGCGGTGCATTAGCATAGGTTCACCCACACAACACTTATCAAAACAATGAAGATTAATCAGTCGTATGAAGCGAAAGCACTAGACTAAAATCCCGTGTGTCCTCAAGAACGTTTGGTCATTATAAGTAAACAAACCGGCTTGTCCTTTGTGCTAAAAAGGATTGGGCCACTCGCTGAAATTATTTCTCTCGCATTTTATTTACTTGTACTTTATTTATCTGCAATATCAAAACCCCCGAATACTTGTCTGTGAGCATTTACAGTGAATCCTTCATCGAAACTGCTTGTCAACACCTTCTGCTCCTCGTTGGGTTCGACACTCTTATTTATCGAAAGTACTACGATACACACCCTATACTTGTGGGTCATCACCCCCCTTAAAGGAATGCAGAGATTCCAGTTGAAAGGAAAGCTTGCACCCCGATATGTTGGACCCTTCAAAGTTCTCAGCCGCCGAGGTGAAGTATCTTATCAACTGGAGGTACCAGAAGAAATGGCGGCTGTGCACGACGTGTTCCACATCTCACTCCTCTGGAAGTGCCTAGAAGTCCCCGAGAAGACCGAAGTGCTCAAGAACATCGATCACCGATCGGTGGATATCAACACTGACTTGACATACCGAAGTGCCGATTCGCATACTGGAGGAAGCTTACATAACCACCCCGAAGCATCAAGTTTCTGAAGATACAGTGGAGTAACCATACCGAAGATGAAGCCACTTGGGAGCGGGAGGAAGATATGAAGAAAGAATACCCAGATCTCTTTAGTACCTAATTTTCTTTTAGATATCGGGACGAGATTTGTAAGGGGGAAGGGTTTGTAACATCCCAAAATTTCATTAAAAGAAAGAAGAAGAATTCCAGAGATTCAAAAATCAGAGCCAACAAAAAAACTTTTATTTGCATATAGTGCCATGCATAGGACTTGTGCATTTGAGTGATATGCCATGATGATTGTTATATTGTGTATGTGCTAAACCCTAAAACCCTAATATGATCAAGTGAAGATCACTCACCAAATAAATAGAGGAGAAAGAAATCAAATAAAAAAACCCTAAAACCCTAACATATGGTTTATGCCATTTTTATAAATCTTGACCCTAGACCATTTTGGTCTTCACCATTAGTTAGATTATGTTACTAAACACTTATTACAATTATTGGAACCAAAGAAACACAATTCAAATCAAATTCAAACTCCAATGGTGATCACATATGATGATGGCCAAATCTGCCAATTATATTCTGGTCACAACTTTGAGCCCTTGTATCTCAAGATTTTCAAACTAAGCTTGCTCAATTCTTTGCATGTCATCCAATAGGACATCAATATGAACAACTTTTGTAAAAACAACCATGCCAAATTCATCTTGGATCAAATTCTATGCACATGCAAAGTTGAGACTTTTTAATATGTGGAACAATCTCACACTTAGCCAATTTGCAATTCTTGGAATTTCTAAATTCCACCACCACCTCTCATTCTCTCTGGTCATTTACAACTCAACTAAACTCACCATTTTCAAATTTTGTAACCATATGAACTCAATCAAATTTGGGCAAAATTTGTAAAATACAAATAGGGAACAATCCAACACTATTTGAAATAGTGCTCTACCCCCAACCCTAATGCCCCAAACTACTCTACCCTGTCCCCTTGCCCCCTCTCTGCCTCACACCACCACAGCAACCCTAAGGAGGGCAAGCATAGCTTGCATGGCATGGCCATGCCGACCCATGCCGGCCATGCCGTGCCCTCTCTTCTCCCCTTCCTCCACTTCTCTGGCCCTGGTGTCCACAAGCGCCACCACACCTCCCTAGACCTCCCTAGTCACGCCACGGTCGAGGTGAACGACGACAGCCGCAGAACGCACGCGTCCAGAACGGCATGGCCATGCCGCTCGCGTCGCGAGTGTGCATGCCGTGGACACGCCCTGGACACGCGCCGCACAGCCACCTCGCGCACGCCCTGGACCCTCTCGCTGCTTGTCGAGCCTCAGCATGCCACCGCGATGCCGCCAGACACGCGCGCGACCACTACCCTTGCCTGCCGCCGCCGGAGACGACAACACGATCCCGCCACGGCCACGACAGACACAGAAGCAATGCGGCCCAACCAGACGCCGCCCGACCCCGCTGTCGCCACCAGGAGGATCGCCATGATGCCCTGAACAGCCTCGCGTCACTGCCTAGCCGTCTAGCTCGCCAGAGACGCCGCGCGCTTGTCGACTTGCCGCAGCACCCATGGCACACTTCCGCGCCTATAAAAGGAGGCCTCCCCTCGATGATTTCTGCACACCATCACCCTCCCCACTCTTCCCTCGATCTCCTCGACCACTCCCCCTTCTCGATTCACCACCGGAGCTCGCCAATTTCCGTCGGAGTCCGCCAGTACCTCATCTCGCCGCCGACAATTGGAGCCGCCTGGAGCTGCCGCCGGTGCCAGGAGCTTCGTCGTCGTCTACACCTTCCTCGCGCATGCCAGCCACCGCGGGAGCCCTGGTTAGCTCTCCCACCCCCTACCTGAGCCGCCGGCGAGCCCCTCTCTCGTCGTCGACGACGACGAGCGTGGGCCGTTGGATTGCGTTCTAATCCAACGCGCCACACTGCCCCGTACCCCTTCGCGTGTAAATAGAGGCTGACGGGTGGAGCCCACCCATCAGGCAGCCCGCGCGTCGTGGATGCGTGGTGGGCTGGCCTTTGCGCCGTTTAAACCAGCCCGTTAGCTTTCCCGCCGGCCCTTTTAATTCAAATCTAGTTTAAATGATTTAGTTCAAATTCAATACTGGACCCAACTTTGAAATTAAATAAAATCTGTTTGGCTTGGCCAAATTTAACAAATTTCATATTGTTGGAAAGCTAGTAAAAAGATCTACAACATGCCACTGGTCTCACCTCAAGATCTGTTGTAGAAATAAAATGATAAAAATAAGAAGACAGGGACTTTTGCATATTCAAATAATTATCAAAAATCAACCAAAATATATATTTATTTAATTCCAACTCCAATAGCTCACATTTGACTTACACTAATTGTTTCTGCAAGAAAATGGTGTGGTCACTTTGCATGATCATGCCCTAGTTAAATAATGGACAATATGACTAGTTTATTCAAGTGATATTGTCCAAAACTATTATGTAAATCCTATGAAGTATTTTACTTCATTTAAATCTTGTCCCAAGTGAATTCATGTGATTTTTGCACCTCTTGTCAAACACTCTTACATGAAATACTTGGAGATTTAAATCATTTGTAGAATTATTAAATGGTATGAGGTGGTCTACTTCATTTAAATCATTTTCTCAAATGATGATCATGAATGGTTGACTTAGGTCAATATATATTCATGCATGATTGTTTGAGAAATTAAATCTTAAGAAGATTTCAATGAGAGGAAATTATTTCTCAAGAACCCTATGGAAACTATCATTTACATATGTAATGAGAGGAAATTATTTTCCTCAAGCAACACAACCAATGCACCCTCTAATTGTGTGCTTAGAGTAGTTTGTGTGAATATATGTGATGTTTGGAATAGCCATTGAATTAGTTGAGTGATTATACTCGTATTTAAATTTAGACGCTAGCACCGGAGAATATCCGGAGGAAGAAGGTTGCTACCAAGAGGAGGAGGAGGAAAACTTTGAGAACTACCAAGGCAAGCTAATATTCTTGCAAAGTGCAAAGTTCTACCAAGAACAAAGCACACTCATCTTTTCTATGCTCCATGAACCCTTCCCAAGTTTTACTTTGCAAGTTTTCAATTTGAATAATTAAGTTTCCTTTTATAGTTAACTTTGGTCTAAGTCTAGAATACTACAAGAGTAGCCAACTTAGCCTAACTAGCATTACAAGTAGTTAGCACCCCTCATGAATAGATGCTAGTGCTAATATTAAAACTTGACTACTCTAGATGGGAACATGTGACTTGAAATAAAATTGAAACTTTGGAATGATGATGCATTCCATTGAATGAATTGTGAAGGTGAATATGACCAAGAGAAGATAGTGATTTTTGATTAAAAACAGATATTGGTTTGGATGCGATACCTTTCCAATTCTTGAGTACCCCCACAATACCTGATTATGGGTAAGGGCTTAACTAGAAATTTATGTATCTTAGTATGGGTTCCCTCTGAACACACATCATAGGGGTTATGCCGAGGCTGCCTCCGTTGTTGAGAAATGATGTGAATTGAGGTGAATTGTACGGCCAAGCCCTGTGCAGTTCCAGGTTGACGGTTGGTCTTCGGGAGGCCAAGCTCATGGGGAGAGGTGCTCACTAGGGTTTGTAAATGAAAGGTTATGGTTGATGATCCGCGTACTGTGTTACGATGATTCGGGGTTATCCCGACGGATGAAATCAAATGTTGTGGCACAAGTGTGCAACCTCTGCAGAGTGTAAACCTATTCGAATAGCCGTGTCCACGGTTACGGACGGTTGGAAAGGCCATACAGTTTCCAGTATTAGAAAGTGTTGATAAAATGAATGGTGAATGGTGACTTGAATTTGAATCACAACAATGTTGTGGGAATGACACTAATGTTCCCACTTGAGTTAGTTAGCACATAAATAAGTCTTTGATAAAATACTTGTGAACTAAAATTGGCTTTATGCAAATAAACTAGAGCTTAGCACCCCTTACTAGAATTGCTAGCACTTACATTAGTATTAGTTTGCGAGTACTTAAAGTACTCACGGCTTTGTCCCTGGCTATTCAAATGTCCAGTATGAAGACGAACAGAACTACCAAGGTGATGAACAGCAGGACGCCTACGACAACTAGGAGTCTTCGACGTCAAGCGTTGGCCCGTGGACTAGAGAGTCCATTTATCTTTACGCTTCCGCTATGAACTTGTGTTTGTTCGTTGATCAATAGATCAACTATTTGTGTAATATGGATCATGTGATTCAAGTTGTAAGACAATATGGTTTGTAATGAATGATGACTGTGATACTTAACTATTATGTCTCGCAACAACAATATTCCTGGGATTGCGATGAATGACATAATAGGCATCTGGACTTAAAAATCCGGGTGTTGACAATTAGTGTTGTCGCATGTTCGTGATTGGTACTTTATCATTATTTGGTGGGGAGATTATATATTCAGATTGTGTGGTAATCATTATGCCTCTGGTCCATATCATGTTTGACACTTGTGAGTAGTTTCCCACGTTTCTGAGGGCATAGGATGATCTGGCTATGATTCTATATAATATGCAATGAGTATTTGGTCAAGTTTTTGTATCTTTTATGTTGTTCTATGATGATTTTATGCGAACGTCGACTGCATATTACTTCACCTATATGGGCTCATAGGGCCGCACTTTGATGTAATGCCTTAGTGTTGGAGGGGTCGGAATGACAGAAACCTTCTCCCAACACTATGGGTTGGTTCACAGATGGGCCAAATTAGTGTCAGCACCGAAGGTAATACCTAGACCAGACGGTATACCTCCCATGCTTAGTAGCACCCCACGTGATAAAATCATCGAACCAATGCATGATCGTGAAGATGAATTTGCAAGGTTAGTTGAACATCCACTCTTTGAAATAGCCCCCTTACAATATTTTCATCCCATCGGTCCGACGGTTAGGGTCAATTAGTTCATTGACCTTAGTATAGACTGCCCCATCTCTCGCTGACATATGTTTCTTGTAGGGCTGCTATGGATCCAAGGACTATTCCAGGTAATGATATTACCACCGCTGTCCACTCTCTAGACATAACCTCCTCTATAAGTAGTAAGACTGGCTAAAATGCTTTGCCAAGTGAAAGAGGGGCCTTCCTTAGGGTTGGCCTTTAGTATATCCCACCACCTAGATAATTTTTAGCTCTTAGAACACGAGCACACATCTCTTCTGGTCATTGATAAACCTCCGACTTGTTTGGCTAGCATCACGAGGTTAAAAGAGTGAAAAATGTCTAAAACACGTACCTCCTTCTTTCTTGGGTAACGGAGTTTTCAACAAGAAAACCAATGCACCTTATTGCTATTAGCATCATCTCCTGGCTAGAATTTGGAAATCACATCCATCATACTTTTACAAACTGCTTCTGCTATTATACTTTCAATCATGGTGTCCTTTGTTTTGTCATTTGCTTTTCCTACCTTTTTTTACATGTTTTTCCTAGGTTTCTCATGATACCTCGAGTGTTAAGAGAGCAAACACAAAATATTAATCATACTTCCAATGATCGTGTAACTGAAAGGGTTCATATCAACACGGCTCAGTGAACTCATGGAATCGAGGTGTTCAATGTAAAAAACAAAAGGGCGGACGTGTCCCTTCGTTTCTGACGAATTTAGCTTAAAATGTTCATATTAGCACCTACATACGACTACATAGAAATATTCCATGTATGTCAGTTTCAAATGAAGAGGTTTTGGGGAATAAAATGCTAAATAAATTAGAGAAACCGTGGAAGAGTTGTAGTTGGCAAAATGGGCTTTACAAATTCATCTAGAAACGTTCTCCGTATTCTCGCACAGAATGTATATTTACAATCCTATTACATATTAAAGATGTCCTTCTTGGTTTAAGTTACATCAGATTGTTATATTCCTCTGTTTTTTTGTAATCCCGTGAGTCAAAAGGCTTTTAGCATATATGCATTTGTTCTCAGTTCAGAGTATTTGCTAAGTCATAGTATTTGCTGACATGCAACACCATCTTCCATCACTGAGATGAACACAAAAAAGAAGTGCAAGATAAGATGAAGCGATGCAGATGGTGACAGCAGCACCTGCCATCAGGCAGGAACCCAGAAACCTCTCTCACACTCACCGCAAGGGTAAGAGCAAATTGACTCAGTGATATAATGCCCACGCTCAATTAGTTTGCACCGCATTTTGCATTAAATCCACAAAAAAATCTTCTGGCGCTAAACAAGAACATCAGGTGAGCGCAGCATTAACATGTGAGCATTACTAAATAAATGGCTATGCTTCGTTGTCGCCCAAGGGAATACAGTCCAACATATCTCCTCAGCTCCGTACGCTAGAAGGTGGGAGGGCAAGGGAGCCTTGGCTCAGGCATCATTTTATAGGTCCCATACTGTCTCTTTTTTTATCGAATGACCAAACTGATTGTACATCGGGATTAGTTGGAAATAAACCGGCATGAGCTCCAGTGGGTGAGTGGATTTGACTAGCTTCCTGAGGTCCATTCAGCACGAGTTCCTCCCTGTATCAATAACAAGGCATGAGTTTCATTTTATGAACAAGCATAGCACCCCTATGAAACGTTTGATTACAATCTAAGAGGCTTCAAAATTGGAAGTAAACTCAAGCAGCCGTAGACAATGATTTTATAGATTAATATAGCTTGCATCTTGCGTCAACCATATACAGACAAGTTACAGTTACTACAGATTAATACCTTGCAACTGCAAAGATCTACATTTGAGAATATTTTACTAGAAAATAAAGACCATGTGGATGCAAGATCTGACCAAACAAGTAACAGTCCACAAATATTTAAATGGCACAAATATGTTCACAAGTAGCTTCAAAATATTTTCTCAGCATAGGAGTGCTGACACAAAACAAATTCACCATTGTCTAACAGACCATAAATAGCCTCGCATTCGAGTGATGAACAGAACAATACAGGTAAGGAAAAACTAATCAATTGTGATGACTCCTGGTACTGTAAAGTGATGGTGGATAATTAACGGAAACCCTTGTACCTTACCTGTCCATGCAAAGAACCTACATCAAACCTAGTAGTAACACACTAACACTGATGGTTAACCATAGATCTGTGCAACTCTCATCACATAAATATTGCTGTATGGGCTCAAAGTGGGCACTTATCCATTAAGTGGGTAAATCTTTGAATCCAGTAAACACAAATTAATAGACAGCCTAGAAAACTAAGTATCTGAATCTTTGAATGCAGTTAACATAAATTAATAGATAGCCTAATAACCCTATTATACTCTACTAAGTTACTATCCCAGAGTTTTAAAATGTTCTTGACCTGGTTCCAGATGGAAGCCATTAGCAACCTCCGTACAAACCCAACAGCGTTGCTACTCCGACCCCCACAGCTAACCCGTTGAAAAGAACATTTTTAAACAACAAAAAAAGTACCAGGTGAGAAAAATGATGATTTCATCATCCCTGGTTCAAAAAGTCCGAACTGGAAAGTTTGCACACAGTAAGTAGTTTAACATGAGTTGTGGTTGCTAAGATGCTCAGGCATGGAATGAAGTCTGTCTAAAGAAGTTGTTCCCAGTTGGAACATCCATACCAGGTAAACCAGCTTGACCAAATTCATCTAGCAAAGCTAAGAATATACTCAATTTTGTGTTCCCAGGAGTCACCTCCACATACTAAGTTTTTGAAAGAAAAGGCATATCTCACAATGCAAGCCAGGAAACAAATTTAGGTATCACGTCAAAGATGCCTCCTTTCACAACAAGGCCAACAGATAAGCACGTAGCTAATTACCACTGGTGAATACCATGTATAAGAAACCTGGAAGACATCCAGTATGTCAAAAGCTATATGCTATCAAACTATCAATTTTCAGTGTAAGGAATAAATCCACAGTGAAATGCCTCACTAAGCCATCAATTCAAACATTCAAAGGTTGAGCTACTGTACAATCTAGAAGCAAATGAATGAATTCATTTTGGCCTTTGAGGTCAAACCATTTTGTCCATCCCTATTTTTATATGAGATATCAATGTGGTCTAACTTCTTAACCGAGTGTATTGCCATGATCAATATTTAATCCATACCGGAGGTAAACTGGTAGAAACTCCAGCAAAATGTAGGGTGTACTTGACTGTCCAAATATGAGTTTCAACTGTAAATTTCTTGTACAATATTTTGTTGATAGTTAAATAATCATAATCATACGTAAGTGCTTTGGAAGATGAACCATTTTGTACAGAACAACATATGTATTATTGGATTAATTCTTGGTCAAATCTTGAATATGGGTAGTCCTACGCCTTACATTTTGCAACAGAGTGATTACCACACAAAATGTTCTTTCATAAAACATAAATACATGCAACAAGCCATTAAACAAAATATAATTAGCTTGGAGGGTCACTTCACCAATGGCAGACGCTGAAGTTCAAGTCAAAGGACACCAAATCATTTCACTGAGCACCCTAACGAAATATCATCTATCTTCTAAGAACAAAGACATAATAGCCCAGGCACCCCAGAAAACAGATTTTATTTATATTTTGTGCTATTAGCCTACTACACTGAAAATAGCATTCCTAGCAAGCTTCTCAAACAAAAATGAAAATAATAGCTATGATCCTTGATACTGATGAAACAAGGTCTTAACCAACATTACATATAACAGGTCACATTCCATGACTTTCATCCAGGCTTAAGAGTTCAATTAGGGGTATGACCTGCCAAACGCCCTGGGGTTCCGGAGGGTTATGTTAAGCCAGGTCATCGCCTTTTAACCCCCTTAACCCAGTATCCAACTAAGGCATCTATAAAGTCAAGTAAGCTCACCAACAAAAAAGTAATTCTCATCAATTCTGTGTTCTTACTACTAACCCAGCTAACCAACCTAATTGCATGGCTGATTCATCACATAAGCAAAAGCACCCAATTCATGTGAAGTACTCCCTCCATCCCAAAATGCAAGGCACGCTCGACTTTTCTGATCAACATACAACTTTGACTATGAATTTTACTTATAATGTGTATACAAAACTAGCATAAAGACATATGAAATGAAAGAATTCCACACAAAAACAACGTTACCATTTATACATTCTGAATCCATATGTTTTGGTATATGTTAGTGCTGATAGTGACCGTGCAAAATAAAGCGCGTCTTGCATTTTGGGACTGAGGGAGTAACATATTTAAATGTTTTCATCACAATTTATAACAAACTGCAAAATATTACTGGTGCTTCTACTTGTTGAGAGATCAAAGAATCTTCCATGTATGTTTCACAGGGTTGGTTGTAGTGCATACCTAACATGAACTTTACTTTTAAATTTGTCTTATTAGTTATCTAGCTGTTCATTAAATATGAACTACAAAAATGTCTTGGTTGAAAACTAAAGAATAAAGTTCAAACAGCTACACACACAAAACACGGGCATGATATATAAACTCATGTACATGTTATATACAAGTATCAGATCGTATGGGTTTTGAGCACTTTTGTTCTTACATGTTATTGATAGATAAAGCCATACACAGTAGTGAACTTGACCAGCTAAATCGCAAACTCAAATACGACCTCATGGAAAAAAGACCACTGATTGCTGCAAAACATTTAGAAAGAATAGAAGAGAACGTCACAAAGAACTTACTTGGACCAATGATGACCTGGACCAGGTGGCCCAAAGGGGTGTGCACGGGCTACTTTGTTTGGAGATTCGAAACTCAAGTCACGGTGAACAGCATTTTCTGTAAAATCATGTTTAAGGAACAGACTCTCTGTATCACGAGGCAACTGCTGGAAGGGTGATTTCTGCAGCCATAAATCATTGTTATGCACACCAGCACCAAGGGCGCTCCCTGGTCCGCCATTCAAGTTACTGACACCATGGTTAAACTGATTCTTATTTGGTAGAAGCCACTGTGTCTGAGGACCTCGCAGACCTAAACTGTCTTGAACCAATGGCGTGCTCCACATTTGCCATGTGCCTTGCTGATTGGTAGCCTCAGGTGTCATGGAACCATTTGGACCTTCGGAAATGGAAAAATGAGAGGGTTTAATAGGCTTTTCTTCAACAACCCTTGATTTTGACAGGGGAGACTCAATTGGTGACGGCTTAACATGTGATTCCCTGGTGACAGCACCCAACATAAACCTGTTATCCCAGTCTGGAGGGAAGTTGTCTAAGGACTCTGAAACTGGACCAAGCAACGCAATTGCATCTGGATCATAGCATGGGTCCTCAAATCGCTCTGATTCTTCTATTACTGTTGGTTCAGCCTCAGCATAGAAGGGTGCATGTCCAGCTGGAAAATGAGATAGTGGCATGTTGGCAGCTGCTACATTTACTGGTGGAAATCCTGTAAATTGAATGGATTGGCTTAACCTTGGCTTGCTGTCCAGAGGAGGATACTGAGCCAGAAAATTGTGGGCACTGCTTATCTGAGCTCCATTTGGTTCTGGCTGCCGAATCTTTTCACGAGCTGAAGCGGTAATATCGGGACAAGGGGAAACAGACGTTGAGCGACTAAACAGCTGATGCCATGACTTTTTAAGGCTGGTAGGATGAGGCTGCATATTTGGACTAACCTGCATATAGCATAATAGAGATAATTAGATGTATGATGGAAAATAGATGTAAACAACTTGTGTCACTTCACTTGGTATAAGCACAAAAGTTACACTAATATAGTCATGTCTTCGCTACTTACAGGTTGATGAGAATTGGTCCACATATTTCTAGTTTCTCCAGTAGTACAAGATTTGGTCATTGCTGGTGCAGCTGCAGGTTGAGCATCTCTTTTAACTGTATTACTCTGGTCATTTGCGGTAACAATTGGTTTAGCCACCTTGTTAGCTTGCGGAGCAGGGGCCTGAGCACTTTTACCAAAAATGGAACCACCGCTGAAACCTCTGGAAGAAGATAACAAACCTCCAGTCATACGTCCAAAGTACTTGGTCCTGCTCTGTACTATCTTACTACCCTGGCTGTTAGCATCAAAGTTATGAGGCTTATATCCCTCTGCCCCAACTCTAACTGCATCCCGTTTATCCGGCTCATTCCTTCTGTCAAAGTCCCGCTTCCACTCTCCCTCTCTGCTTACTCTTCTCTCAATATCATCGCAATCTGAATTGCTCTTGCTTGATCCCTTATCTTCCTTCCTCCTTCTCTCCTGCCGTTTCCGTTCTGTTTCCTTCCTAGCATCCTTCTCCCCGACAGGGGTAGCGCCTTTGGATCGCTCCTCGGCCTCTGCTTTCTCATCCCTCAACCTTCTTCGCTCCTCGACTAGTTTTGCCATCTCTTCCCGCTGCTTCTTTTCCTCCTCCTCCAGCATTTCCCTCTCTAGCCTGGCCAACCTCTTCTCCTCAGCCTTCCTTTTTGCCTTGTCCACTTTGCTCTCCTCAGCCTTCCCTCCATTATCTCCTCCTTTTGTCAACGTTCTGCCATCCCGGCCCAAGCCACCACTGTCCCCTAAAGACCCAAACCTGAACAATTTCTTCCAGAACCACGCGATACTCACGTAAAAGCACGAGAACAGCCGCCATGAGAACCCCGAGTACGAGTTATCGGCGGAGCAGCGCAGGTCAAGCCAGTAACCCGGGTCTCCGACAGCATTGGCCCAATCCTGGCTGCAAGGCCAGCCAGTGGGGACCTTCCCTGCAGCGCCGAGGTCAAGAACAGGTCGCTTGGATACATGGCCGCAGTAGGAGCACATGAACTTGCCGCCACCAGGGTTCTGGTCCCTATATGGGTTGTTGCAGTTGCGGCAGCGGCGTGTGGCGGTCTTGCGGAGCTTCTGGAGCTCGAGAGCGTGGGTGCGGCGCTCCTCGCGGAGGCGTGCGGAGCGGCGCGCGCGCCAGAGCGAGAGGCGAGGGAGGAGAATCTCGTACCAGAAGAGGGTGAGGAGGAGGACGGAGACGCAGGCGAGGCGCGGGGAGGTGACCTCGAAGCGGTAGGCGGCGGGCAGGAGCTGGGAGAGCGCCCAGAGGAGGATGAGCGGGAGGACGAGCCACGGCAGCATGGTGGCGACGCGCCGCGACCACCGTTGCACGGCGCACAGTATACACATTATCCGACCGCCGCCGCCGCCAAAGCCCTCGGCCGGAGCTCGATCGCCAGCGCCTACCTGATGAAGATAGCCCGCGGGTTGCTTGCTTGTTCCGGCAGCGACGCGATGCGATGCGATGCGGTGCGGCGCGGCGGCTTTGAAGAGGGAAAGGGGAAAGAAACCCTCGGACGGAGGAGAGGGAGCGGGGCGGAAAGGGAAGGAAAGGCGGCTCCTTTGGCGCGGATGCGAGATTCGCGGGGGAGGGGAGGGGATCCGGCTTGCTCTAGGAGAGATTGGGAATGGTGGGGTGGAGGAGGAGCTCGAGGTGGGCGGTGGCCATGGCGAAAACCCTAGCTTTCCTCTCTCTCTCTCGGATTGTTTGTTTAATTTCCTTGGATTTGCTTTTCCTTCTTCTTCAAGGTTTGGTCGGCGAGGGAAGAAGGGGAAACCGGATAAAGCGTCATACACTGCTCCTGCTCGCTTCCCTTCTCCCTCTCATCTTTCTTGCCCATTTTTGCCTCCTTTTCTTTTGTTATTTTTGGACTACTCTCATGCTTTGCTACTATTTCAATTTGGTCTTGTATTTTACATAAAGAACAAATGAGAGCTTGTAATTTTTCTATTCTCATTGAAGCTGAAAATATTTGCTTTCCCCGAACTAGCTGGGATATTTGTAGTACATAGTTGGTTAGTGCGCGCGAAGATTCATTTACGGTCCCTCTCGCGGATGGTAGAGCATTGCATTTTTCCATGTGGCACGATGTGGACCACATAATCCCTCAATTCCCATCCCGGGCCTAACCAACGAGCAGCCCTCGCCTCCATCCCCACCCCTCCATTACATCCCATGCATCCCGACAAGGAGGCTATGCAGAAACTTATACAAGTCATTTGGAAGTGGGATCGGCGGCTAAAGGAGGATTTCCTGGCTCACGGTACTCATGTCGACTCTCCTCAACCGACCGTGCATCTAGTGATTTCCTAGTGGGTCCCGCAAGTTGGTTTAACCATTTTTAAGACGACCCCTCAAAAAGAGTTGAAGAAAGTGTGGGTTCAAGATCCAAGACGCAAACGCCTGCTTGAATGAAGGACCAAATTTGGCATTCTTAAAGAACCCACAAGGTGAGCCAGGTTGAAGATGTGGTATTCTTTTTACAACTTCGATTCAAATAGGACAATCGTCATATTAAGGGGTTTATAACTTCAAGGTGAACATGATCTTCTTACGTGCTCAATCTGACTCAAAATCTTTTTGCAGCAATCCTTTGGAAAACTCTTGAGGAATCAGTGCAGTTGAAGAAAGTGGGTCCCTATTTTGCACATTGTTGTTGAGGTGGTTGCGGCCCTTGACGAACCTGCGTTGGACCTAGCGCTTTGATGAGTGCGGAGCACACCGTTGGGGGACTCAAGAGGAAGGTATGATGAGCACAGTAGAAAGTTTTTCCTCAGTAAGAAACGAAGGTTTAATCGACCAGTAGGATAAAGAAATCATTTCTGAAGGTGTTGCTAGCTGACTTTTGGCAGGACGCACTACCGGCGTCAGCAACAACGTGGAACCTGCACACAACACAACCAAAATACTCATAAGAAAGTGTGGGTTCAAGATCCAAGAGGCAAATGCCTGCTTGAAGGAAGGACCGAATTTGGCGCTCTTAAAGAAATCATAAGATGAGTCAGGTTGAAGACGTGGTCTTCTTTTTATAACTTCAATTCAAACTGGACAATCATCCTATAAAGGGGGTTATAACTTCAAGGTGAACACGATCTTCTTACATGCTCAAACTAACTTAAAATATTTTCACAACAATCCTTTGGAAAACTCTTGAGGGATCAGTGCGGTTGAAGAAAGTGGGTCCCTAGCTATTTTGAACACCGTTGTTGAGGTGGTTGCGGCCCTTGATGAACCTGCGTTGGACCTAGCGCTTCAATCGGTGACACCTTGATTCATGAGTTAGAGTTTCATGGATGTGATTGAAGTTGTAGTTGGTTGATGCAAGTGTGTGCGACCTAGTGTTGAAGAAAGACTATTAAGACATATGTTCGTACATGAATATTCTCGACAACAGTCAGTTGTGAGCGTAGCCTATAGATAGCACCCGAACCGTAGGGTTGGCAACTTGAGCTGAATTCTTGGATCTTTTGATCCACTGTGTCAAGTTTCCCTCCATCCATCTCACCTAATGAAAGATCGTGACATGACGACTAGAGGAGGTGAATATGTCTTTACAAAAAAGATGCTAAAGAAATAAAAACATAAGATTTAAGAAAATAAACATGATATATAGGCACGGGTAAAATAAAACTACACATCAATTATAGAGCGTCAACCGTAAGAAGACAGAACATTGAGCAAGGACAAAGGCAAACAAGATATGGCATAAACAAAAAACAAAAGATTGGGGACGAGTACACGACCGAATCCATGTCTCCGTTTGGAGAGGCTAGCCTATGCCTCACATGTGCACCGTCCCCACTTGTGAATAAGCCTTCGTATCCCGTTAGCGTAAGTGATAATCCCAAGTGCAAGGGGTTGTTGTAACACATATCAAAGTGGAAGTAAGAGTACTGATCCACAAGAGCAATAAGGTAAAGTTATTTGCTATTGCTAATTATAATGTAATACTTACGAATATCTACACACTAAACAAGTTAAATTAACTAATATGACTGTTTTGGTGAGGTTTAAAATGGAAAGTAAAGGTGTAGAAAATTAAAGAGAGCGGTTGTTGTTGTTGTTGTTGTTGATACCAAGCGATCTTTTAAAATGCATTCATGGGGTCATAAGAGGGATGTTACATGGATGAAATGATTCATATAGTAATAAAATCATTATTAATGGCGTGTCTGGATGAATGTGTTTCATATGTACGTTGTACATGCATATGTGAAAACATGTACTATATTTATTGTCCTACCCTCCCATTTCACTGGTCCCGAGGGAACTTACAACAATTAAGGAAGGTCTTTTCCAGTCATCTTTATCGACGAATTAACATTCCATGAACATTAGGTTTGATTTTAACTTCAGTATAAGGAATTGTGCAATAAAGAGGCAATTCTACTTAGCCAATTTAAATCGTGATATCCCTGAAAAGGTACATATTGTGACATGCTGATGAGAAATTTATGAACGGCTTGCATCAATATCATCCCACCCAACTGATTTTTTATATATTTTTATAGATATGTATGTATTGACCTAATTAGTTTGACTTTAGAAAATAGTAGATAATAGTATATATAGCATCATAATCAACCTATCTAGAAATATAAGTCATAGTATGTTCGATTTTAACATTGCTTCGACCAACAACAAGAAAAAACTAGCTACAAAGAGCATGTGGTTCCATGCTTAGGTGTGAAGTATAGGAGAACCAAGTTTAGAATGTTACATAGGCTGTACAAACTCATCATATACTCCCTCCATCCATGAAAAGATATTTAAATTTGTCTAAATTTGGATGTATGTAGACGTTATAGATACATCTAAATTTGGATAAATCTAAAACATCCTTTTATGGATAGAGGTAGTATTATGATTTGATTTTCCTCTTTTTCCTCTCTTGCTTAATGATGCTTTCAAGAATACTGTCAACAAACTTATGTGGGGGAGTGCCTGATCTTGTCTATGTAGGATAGTGGATAAGGCATCCGTGTACTAAAGCTGATGCCCACCGCACATGCCGTGAAATGCACTTAGTCACGGAACGCATGCCAGAGCTACATGAACATCCTACCTCCCTAGACAGAATCATGTAAATTCTCACAAAGGAAAAAACACGTGAACAGTTCACTGCAACTGCTCTTATATACTGTATTTGTTTTGATATCTTGATATATAATGAGAAAAAAAGAAATCACACTAGCTATTACATCGATCAGCAGTACACCACAACTCAGACATGACTCTGATGGTCGCAAGTCCATGCCTATTTTCTGATGCTATAATCTTAAACTTGATACATAGAAATGTGTTATATCCGAGCATAGTTCTGTTTGTAACCAAATCCGATCGGCACCAAATCAGGGCGACAAGGCTGCAAGAGCAGATGTGGAGACATCAGAATTCAGAAAGCAATTAAGCTTAACCATGGCATCGCTAGTGGTTGTCTGAAATAATTCAGAGGTAAGTAGCGAGTAGTTGACCTGATGAAGTGGACGATTTCTCCCAGGATTCCGGAATCCTCGTCACCACCGGCGGCGTCGGCTGCCCAGCTGCATTCCAAAACACCGCCATGGTCATGGTTCAGTTCACGAGAGAGTTAGTGGTAACTGGTAGAGAGAGAGGTCGCGGGAATGGCGTTTGCCGTACTGAAGCAGATGAAGAGGACTTGAGGCGGGAGGACGACGCCGCAAGCGATGGGGAGGTACATCATGCGGACGGGGTCGATGGGCTTCGGGAGCATGCGGTTCACGTCGCCGAGGATCACCGGGCACAGGCACCGCAGCGACCGGTCGTCCGTCGCCGCCGAGCTGTTCAGGAACATGCCCAGACCGCCGCAGCACTCGCTCTGCGGCGTCGGCGTGTCGGCCTCGCTCCCGGTCAGGAACGTCGCGCACGTCATCAGACCGGCCAGCGGCGTCACGCAGTCCGTCGGAGACGAAGGCGGCGACGCGGCGCCCGGCATGCCGGGGAAGCCGGGAAGCGGCGCCTGCTGCCTCCCGGCGGCGCACGGCGGCGAGGCGCCGGGTGCGGGTGGAGCCGACGGAGACGGCGGCGTGAGCCTGCCGGCGGGCACCGACGGCGGCGACAGCCTGCCCGAGGGTGGCGGCGAGAGCCTGCCGCGGGGGAAGCCCGGGAACCCGCTGGGGCTACGCCTGGTGCCCGGGAACCAGAGCACGCGGTTGTCGGCACGGTGCCTCCTCAACGCCTCCGCTGGCTGCTGCAGCACTGCCGCCATCACCGCGGCCGTGACCACGGCGAGTAAGATGACACTGCTGCGCTTCGACGCTGCCATCGCCACCTTCTTCTTTCCTACTACCAAATTGGGAGTTGTACCAAGAAACGCAGGAGCAATGCTCACAATGCCGATCGATGGTGCCCGTCTTCTTCTTCCTCCCGCCATTTTATATCTCTCTCGACTGTTTCGATACAGGCGTCATTTTCAAATAACCGGCACAAAGAGCGTGCGCCGTGACATTAATCCTACGTACTTAACAACATTCGATCTTGGGGTTTTCTTGTAAAGAAATGCAAGCCGTCTTTAGATGGACGTGTTCCAGAACGTGAACATCAGAGAAACATCGAAGCAGGTAGCATATTATAGCTTTTTACATGTCTGCAATGTGAATGTGATTATGAGAATTGCATTGCATTTGATGTGTAAATTTTGCCACGTAGGAATATGTAACGACAGTTCAATCCCCACACAGAAAACATTTCGCAGTAGCATGAATACTGCAGGCTCACATGGTTTGCCTGTAAAACTGTATTACATTTACATATTTCTGCAAATGATATGTGAATATATGGGTGTGGTATTGGGTAATACAGAGTTTTACACAGCAGGGCAGAAATAATGCCCAACAGAACCAGCCCTACTTTTCCCATAAACAACGACAAGCTTACAATTTGCGTGACACAATTTCCCACCATGAACAGGTGAACTAAAAGCAGATACAAAAATCGTGTATTCTTCTACTCTATGCTGGTGCACTATTTATGTCCTCCTCTAACAGACTCTTCCTGTAGTTATATCATGTGTTATACTCAAGGCACCCAATTTGCAGTTTCCTCAAAAATGTGCAGAAAAATCAATGCGGGTCAGCGGGTGGCAACCCAACTTCTCAACATGCTGTATTCTGCATTCTGGAAGCACTCCACTTGTATTGAGTCAATATCCTAGAGAAGTAAAGGTCAGGCATAAACAGCTTTACTCAGCAATGGTCGCTGATACTTATTTTTTAGGTCTCCAGGTACCTGTTACTGTTTGGAACTAGGATGGTTGAGAAGCTGCCTGAAGCTTGGCAAGGTTTGTCTGAAGCCGTCCCAAATGAAATGCAGTGAGAAGCCAGAGGAAACAGAGCTGTGGTATCAGAAGGAAACGCAAAACTTGTTAGTGGTATCTCCCAGGACCTAAAATAAATGCGAAATCATGCTTCACACTTACCACCCACAAGATCATTTATTCTGCAATTATTACTAGTTGCCCAACAACAAGGTTGGGCAGTAGTTGCAAAACTTAGCCAGGCCTTTCCCGTACAAGTAAAGGTAGGTTCGACGCAAGATATTTCAAGTATGGATTCCTGTATTCAATTATGTTCAGCAGTTCAGCTAGAAAAATGATCCCCAGAACTCCCTGGGCTCTTCCCTCCTGTATGGGTGGGATTAATGGATTATACAACTTTTGAGCACCTAAATATCCAGCCACTGGCTTTGTTTTAACGAGGAGAGGCGCCGGAGGCGCCAAAACTTTATTCAACTCATAGGCAGTTTACAGCATGTATTTGCATTTGTATCTGTTGAACTGCAGATAGAATTGGTGGACAGTTATGGTTTCTATGAGTTGAATTAGTGCAACTATGGATAGGCTGAGAAAGATTATCTGAGAGCCTGATGTGCACAGTTATGAGATACTCCATTGAGATCCCTTTTGATATGTTAAACTAAAGCTGAAGAAGAATTTGCTAATTGACTGTATTGAGCTATGTGCACAGTTATCTGAGTTGTCGAATCGGAAGCAGCAGCAGCTGCAAGTAGACTGCTGTCTGTTAAAGTAGTATGTTGCTGAAGATTTAAGAGTTGATGCAATTCGAGCAGCCAAGAGGACTTCTTTTTAATTCAAAGCATCTTCATATGAGAACTTCAGGTGTATCTTAATTAGTATCTAACAAAGTATGGTGCAATCATCTGTATCATGAATTAACTCCTGAGGCACAATCAAACAGACTACAATGCCAATGAGCTTTTTTAAAGAGATAAAGTACCACACATGACAGACAATATGATTCAGCAAGCAGAAACGAGTGGCTAAATGCCGAAAACATGAGTCGTACCGGCAATCCATAGAGGTTGACCATGGATGTTTTCTTCTCAAAGCTGCTGAATAGAAACCTGTAAATTCCGGCAGCTGTCGCATCACCAAGCCTTTGAACAATAACATCTATACATACCTACAAGGAAAAAAAAGATTAGCCAAATTAATTATGCAAAATGGGTGGAGAAACAAAGATATTATTCACATGCTTTGCCAATATTAGGCAAGATGCTTTTGAAGAATCAGATATTCGCAACTAAGGTAAGTAGTTAATTGCAAAAATACTTTACTCTCAGTAAGCATCTACTATTTCTCAAATATGAAAAAACTAGTTCATTCACAGGTACTCCGGCTTTATTTTTTAGGAGAGAAGTATAGCTCTACTGCACCATAGTAAATTAGAAAGGACAAATGTTGAATGCTCAAATTGTTCACTTGACACCAAGTATCATATTTTTAGAGAAGATCATACGGACTCCTGTGGTGATCCAAGTTATTAAAATTATTCTAGACCCAAGTGGGCATCTAGTGGACTTCCCTTGAAATATACTCAGGTAGAAACCGATCAAAATGAGTGCAACAAAGGTGGCATCTCATTTATATTCTATTATGCTTTGATCATCCATAAAGTATCACGTTATGTTCCATTATATTTTCTTAAGTTTATCATTAGGTAAGGAATCGTCTACCTTTGCTTTGTACTTTTCATCTTGTGAGACAACTGTGAATAATAACTCCCTTCCAGGTCTTGTCACAACATAAGCGGTTACCTGTAATGAACAAATGGGAAACGAAAATTAGATCATCATGTATAGCAAAAAAAAGAACAATTATGTGTTTAGTGCAGAGTATACATGGATATAGGAATAATTACATGGAGTAAAATACAGTAATGAGCAGGTACTCAACAGACTTCTCCTAATATAGAGTGGCATTCATTAGGCCCTAAATCAGTGTTTTTCTCTAGATGATGTGCCCTAAACAAATAATGGTAGATGATGAAAATCTATCTTGGCTATAAACCCTTGACCAAACAATCATGTCACAAAACACTGATAAAATAATCATATTTGATATATATTACAATAATAGAACTAATGCTTTAGTATTAACACATGGATGTAAAAAAACTACAAAAAAAAAAGTGAATTTTGATCATAGCAGAAAAGGAAACTACAATCATGCATTGATTAAGCTGCAACTGAATGGAACTGTACTAATATTCGAAATGTAACAGAAACTGATCCTGAATGATGATTTTAAGCTTAGTGTAACAATAGGAAAACACTGAAATACACAAGTTCTTTCTCACGAAATCACTTGAGGTATACTATATAAAAAATCAACATATAATGTGCCTCTGTGCATATGCAATGATCATAACTACTCAGCTTTTGGATATGCATTACCTTTTGAAATGTGTATTTCATACCAACAATTAATGAAAAAACAGTGGTTGCAATAAAATTGCAACAGAGTACGTCTATTGATACCTTTCGAATAGTTTCAGTGACAGCCACAGCAACCCAAGTTGGCCATACAGCAAGGGCAACCATATTTGATGCAGCAATGAGTGGAGATGCACAAATAGCAACTGTTACACCAGCTATTGTAAGGATATGACCCTGAAATAAATACTCATTTAAATGATATCATGAAATGATACAAATCCAAGAATGTTGTGATTACAGTAAGGATAAAAAAGGAAAAACAATTTACGTATGTCATTGCGGAGTCCTCTAACTATCATTTGACTAAGAAATATCTTGATTTGCTGATTTGTGTTGTTTTATTCAACATGAAATGTCATTATGGAATAGTTAGGTAGAGACACAACATGGACCAGTTGGACTACAGTCTTAGGTATCTGACTAGTAATTGTCTCAGTTTACATGGGAATTATTTTGGAGGGAAAACTTGAGACTCCATGGAATGATAGAAGGTTAGTTTGTTGAAAATAGTAAGGGGCGTTTCTCAAAGACTGCCCACCAAACCAAAAAGATAAATGCAGTAAAAACAAGTAAAAAATGAGATGCACACCAAATTAATAGATTCTTGTACTGAGATTTACAATGTTGGACGTGCAATGCAAAACTGACCTTAAAGTGTAAGTTATGATGAGATTACTTATTGTAATAATGATATCAGTTAAGGATACAAACATCATAAATATGATGAGTGCATGATATATGTTTGATCATATTTATCTATCTTTTTAATATATATGATGGGATGCTAATTAAATGAAACAATCATCAAAATAATCTCATACATTGCAGCTCTTTCATACAGATCCTAATGGATTTAGATCCACCGTATTGTTGATGAAAAACCGACAATATGTTGTACTAATTTAACAGCAAATCAAACAGCTTTTGATGTTGGTGCCCCAATCAATTATACTATATACCTACTATGCTGCTACTCCACTTACACAATGCATGGTGCCATAAAAGGTACTTCTCCATCATATATGGCATATTAATTATAATGGATCATTTTTTTTTGGCTAATATGCACTTAGTCACACTGGAAAGGTGGGGGTTAATAAAGTAGATAATTTGAAGATGGACATAATACCGTCAAAGTGAGCTGCCCGGCAAGAATAAAAACTGCTATAAAGCTGTTTATCAGTGCAAATGTTCTCCTTCTTGCAGCTGGACTTGATATTGTAGTAGCAACTATTGTTACTTTCTGGAAATCAGGGAAAAAAGTAATTGGGGGAGTAAATGGGGGTCCTTTGTATTATGACCATTTATATAAGGAAGCAACATGCTCACAGCATTCCAGAACTTGCTATCTATATGTCAATACACAGATAGAGAAACATTGTACCTGGAAGTAAAAGAAGGATGAGACAACTGCACTCATCCACAGAAACAGAGATATGTATATCAGGTAGGGTGATCGAATGATGAGCCAGAAACCTTCAAACATCACAAGAATCCCAGGTTTGGTCTTTTGAGAATTGGAAGGTGTTATAGGTGAAGTGACCAGTGAAGATATTTCATCACCAAGCTCGGTATTTGGACTTTGTTCTGTTCTGCAGATGGCAATGGGTTGGGAGGTCTTAATTTTTTATGAACACAAGGAAGTACCAACAAATCCAATCATCAGCAACAATTACAAATTATTGTGAAAGGAAATCATTTAACTCATATTTTATTATCAATTGTTGAAACTAATAAAGTTAAAGTTGTCCATAAAAGTGGAGCATTCAGAGATTGTATTTTGAGACTCAAGGTTCACTAAGAGCAATAAAGCCACCAAATACTTATATAAAATATGTAGGCTGCTCATGCAAAAATTAACAGGACAAGAACTTGGGACTCATGTCCAGAAGTATTACATACCCTATTGATGGCAGTTCTGTTGAATCATGATTAGCATCGGTACAAATTCCTTTTGATGACAGAGCAGCAAGTTCCATCAAGATGGAGGAAAACAGGAGCAGAACTGAGGAAAATGCAGGAAATATGACATTGTATTCATGAAAAATCAAACAGGGGGTCATTTTGTTATGCACAACCAAGAAAAACATACGTACAGGGTCCCATCCATGTCAAGCTTGCAGCAAACAAAGAACCAACGAGTTGCCCTAGCGTAGCACCAGCCCCAATAAAGCCAAACAATCTTGAACCTGACTGAATTGAAGTAGAAATAAGGATTTGGAAAGAAAAGGAAAAATGGCTTAGGAGTTACCCATATTTTCAGGTGCGATTGTCAAATGATACCTCACTATCCATGACATCAATTACCCTTGCCCAAGTGGACGATATTGTAATGAGATTAAGCAAAGCAACCTTCATGGAGAGAGTAATTCAAATGAACAACAACTTCAGTCTCAAAATATGAACAGGGTCATGTAATACGAAAAGGCTTACCCAAAGAAAGAAGCTTATTCTCACAACTATGTAGAACCAGCTGTGGCTTCCCCACGCGGCAGGTTTATCTGAACTATCTTCAGTTGACTTGATCATAACATCAAGAAATAAACAACAATAAGTTCGGCTAAGTCTTCTTCAATTAGAAAAAAATAATAGAAAACAAGTGGTCCGAATGCAGGACAATAGATGCAGTAATGCATTCAAAAACATACTACCTCCGTTCCAAAATATAAGCCTTTTGAGAAAGCTCAACTAGCTTTGTAAAAAGGCTTACAATTTGGAACGGAGGTAATACTACTGAAGTTCCAGGGGAATTTGATGACCCGAGGTTTATCAGGGTGACATATATGGAAATTCAAGGAAAACATAATCATGCACACAAAAATAAAACAATCCGCCGTATTATCAGTGTGTGTTACCTGGGAGATAGACGCGGAGCCATGCTTCGAGGCAAACCAAAGCACAAAAAATACAAGAAGGGATACGCTGAAGAACCTGTGTATCAAAACCAAAGCCTGAAATTCCAGGTGTTGATGATAAAATTAGCTTTTGTCAGTGAAGAGAAAATGACTGTCAGAAAATTTCCAGTTCATAAAATCATAAGAAATCATTTGAATAAAAACAGGGACTCCTCATAGAAAAAAAAGCGTATTTTTAAAGTTGACTTCTAGCCCTAGCCAAATTGGCTAAACCATGAGAAGACAGGTCACTACACAGACATCCATTTTCTCTGCTACATAGAAATTTATACAGCAGAAGCAAAGTGCAAATTACCAGTAACATTTTTCAGCCTGCTCAAGTTCAAAACAAAAAAAAAAAATCAACTACAGCAAACAAAAGCAATACAAACCATGCATTATATCCAACAGACTCAAGGACTGTAGTTTCAGTTTACAACTCGAAGCACACTCAAGACAAAGATTGCAGGGGAAAGCCTAACCTGACTGCAGGAAAGCCTAACTTAACCGAAATTTTCGAATTGGACCAGCACTTCCACTATAGGAAACACACTCTACTTGAACTTAGTAGAGCCAAATCAAGTTTAACATTGGTGAGAACCTAATGTGATTTCTCTACATTTATCAAGTGTGGAGGTGAGCTCTCTAGCTAAGCTAAAACGACCCATCTGGGGAAGGTACGGACCTTGGTCTTGGGGATGGAGGGGAGGGAGAACACGAGGGAGGCGACGGGGGCGGCGAGGACGGTGAGCAGGAGCGAGCCGACGAAGAGGCCCGGGAGGGCGCCGAGGCCCAGCGAGATGGCCCCTTCGTCCCGCAGCGGCAGCACAACGAAGTAGGCGCTCAGGATCTGCATCACCCACACAATCAAAATTTTCCCTTTTTGTTCGTTTGATGGCTCATCCTGGAGGGCGGAGATGGCTTACGAAGAAGAAGGTGGATGCGGCGCTCATCAGCGGGGCGATCTCGTGGGGGCGGACGACCACCATGGACGCCACCGCCGCCTCGGCGCGCGCGCGGAGCCAATGCGGCGTTGGAGTCGACGTCGACGTCGACATCCTCCCCTCCGGCCGGCAACCGTGAGTGTCGGGGTTGGAGTTGTTGACTCGCCTCTGCCTCGTCACGCCGCCCATCTCTCCACTCGATTTCGTTACTCGTGCTTGAGATATTGCGTACAGTACTATTTTATTTTGATCGTATTTTATCTAAGAAATGGTTTCTTCTACTACTCCTTATTTCTCCTTGAAATACATATGCGCCACGAATTCGAATACACGGGATGTCAAAACTTGGTAGAGGCATAGAGCAATACCCCTTCTTCAAACACTCCCAAATGGCTTACAATCTTAACAATTGACAACATGAGGACTCAATCTTGTATCTTCCCAAACTTCTTTGTTGCAAAGTTACAGTGGAAAAATTCAAAATAATCTTTCTTAATAATCGTATGATTTCCGTGATAAAATTTCTGGTTTAAGAGAACACTATGAGCTAGTCCAATGCACAAGGGACAGAAGGATCAACCGAAATCTGATCACCAGAACAAGGCATATGACATGAGCACCATTAAACCAGACAGATGAAAAATACAAATTAACCAATGACAAAGTAACAATTACAACCATAGCTTCATACTTTACTATTCCCTCCGACATGTGACAAAGTAATATGGATCGGAGGGAGTAGACTGAATTGAGATGGTACTAATACAAATCTATGTATGAACACCAAGTTGACTTGACAGAATATTTCCTATTCATCTCGCTTCTTCATAATACAAAGGCATCCAAAAGAATGCAGGGGAACTAAAGACAAAAGGCCAATCAACTTAAAACCCTTATTTACAACAAGAACTTCTGCATTCTGATCGACCCGTTCACATGGCTTGTGTAGCCTTCCTACCATCATGCATCGCTCAGCAATGCCCCCTCGGAGAATGACCCGACCAACGTATTTTTGCCGGCATCGCAAGCTTGAAGGATCGTGCATATATCATTCTTCTCAAGGAACTTCTCTCCATTGACCAGAATGAGAGGGAGGTATTGCAGGACCAATCTTTTGCACTGTTAAACATGGAAAATGTCAACACATGTAACCTTCGGATACTGTATAATGAACGTTAACTGAAGAAGCTTAAAATAACTCCTTTGGGGTATAATTCCTTCAAAATCAAAAGAAGAGCCAAATAGCTTACCTGCTGCTCGTGACCTTGAAGCTTGTTGCATTCCTTGAGGAGAAGCTGAAGTATCTCAAACTACAAATATCACATGGAAAATATTAGAGGCAGACAGGGTAAAAGTCAGGGCAGAAGCAACAACGCAAGTAAAACAAAGGAATCACCTCAGCATCAGGATCTTTCAGTTTCTCCTCGATTTCATCCACGAAGCGGTGGCAGAACGCGCATGTGCTCTCACCTCTGACAGCAGACACAAGAGAGTTGCAGAGACCATATTGTTGGCAGAACTCGTCTGGCTTGATTTCAGCGATCTTGGCAAAGAGAAGATTTGCATAGTAGTCCACCAACTCAGCACACTGCAGAGAGAAAACACAACATGCCATTTAGTGAGAAAACACAGTTCCGTACTTTAATACGTTGTAATCGAGCTGGTTATTTCCTATAGTACCAAAAACTCTTCATAGAAACAAAACAAAGTGTTCATAACAATTACCTTCTTTTCCAGTGAAAATGTCTGAGAACAAGCATCATGAAGGACCTCCAACATCTTATCCTGTGATTCTTTCTGACTAAGGTAGTTCAGAGCATCAGTTGTAAAGTTCTGACACGCGGTGCATACTGGGCTGCCCCTCTGAACATGCACAGGAATTTTGCTGGAAGCTAATTCCTCCTTGGAAATTTGACCATAGTCCCGGGTCTCCTTCTCGATATCAAGAAGAACTGTGAACACATAAATTGGATATTACTGGCCAAAGAACAATTGCAGACACAAGGAGGAACAATTAATTTTATGAGTCTAAACCTCCCAACGCTGGCCACATCATGCAGTATCATGTTCGTGTACATTCATAGCTTATTATGAACGAACTAACAATACAGAACAAAGCATTAACTTACGACAGACCTTAATGATGTGATGTTAACTAACAAGCATGTATGATTCAGAAAGCAAATTATATCATGCTACTACGCTATCACTTTTAAAGTGTAATTAAGCTGTCGAAGGCGATGGCAGCAGATGGACGATTTCCCATATGATAAACTTTAATTCTGGTACCAAGTTGCTAAGCCGGCAGGATATCCTCAAATACCGATTCAACAGCAAGCAGTGAAGTTGTGTGAGGAATACCTGTGCTCCGCGCTTGTGCAGCTCCCAGGCTGACGAGCAGCAAGAGGATGAGGCAGAACGGCACTCTCAGTCCCAGACCCATCGCGGGATAGGCTGCCCCTTTGTTGACCTGCAATAGAAAAATATCATGAGACCCACGGAAAGACGCAAGAGGGGGGAACCAATCTCACACGCAACAGCTGAGAGCATGAGACTGCATCGTCTCCGATCCAATCCCAGAAGAAGATGACAAATTCACAATACGAAGCCCCAGCGAGACAACCGATTGAATCGACCGGGGCAGAGCTGGGGAAAACGGAAGAGGCAAATCGATCGGCGAAAAGCGCGAAAACACGACAGGATTCGAGCACTGCGACCGAAAATCGAGAGAAACTGGAGGTAAGATGAAGAAGGGGGAAGAATCAAAACCCACCTTGCGGTCGAGGAGCGAAGTCGCCGGGAAGGAAGAGGACGGGGAGGAGGAGCAGGTGGGGTGATGGTGGCGATCTTTGTGAAGATCGATTGTAGACGTCAGATGGGATTAAATAGCGTGCGCGGGTGAGATTGATTGATGTCCTTTCCGGCTCTGCTTGGGACGGGCTGGGTGTGGCGTGGGGGATTTGGATCCGTGGACGGGAAGAAGTTGAGGCGGTTAAGGAAGTGTAGTAAACTGCGTGCGTGTGTGGCATGCTAATCTAATCTTGGCATTCAGTTCTTTTATTGCAAGTACACTAACCTCGCGTGTAGAGCATCGCCAACCCAACACATGTTGGCATGTTGCTCCCCTTAATTAATACTAGTAAGTTTAGGCGCGGCGGCACGCCGCGCCCGTGTTGCTAATTTTCTAGCAGAAGTAGAAGAATTGCAAATTTGAGACGAACGTTTTGAAGAAGAAAGATTGAAAGTTGAAGCCCTGAGGGTGAAATGGCGTCGAACATTAGAAGGGGTCAATCCTGGGTGTAATTTGGTGGCTTCTCCTTACGTTGCTAGCTAAGAAGATACTTGTTTGGTTGCATTTTTTGAGGGGGTCAGCCAGTTTGAGGAGATTGGTGAGAAGTATTAGTTTCTAATGCAACAGTGTTAGTGTAGGTGCAACTTAGATAACTGCTAGCTAAGAAGATACTTGTTTGGTTGCATTTTTTGAGGGGGTCAGCCAGTTTGAGGAGATTGGTGAGAAGTATTAGTTTCTAATGCAACAGTGTTAGTGTAGGTGCAACTTAGATAACCTTTGCCGTGACGTCGAGAAGCTTGTGGGAGTGATGTGGTCTTCGAGGACCTCTTCTGTTTGAAGCGATCTTCGGATCGCCATGGAGCTTCATCGGTGGTGCACCGTCGACACAGTTTAGAGGTTAAAGACGAAGAGCATTTAAGGATTTTGTTGTAATTTTTTTAAAGGTGTTTTGTACTGATGTTTTCTTTTAATCCCAGATCTTTTTTGCAAAAAATAGTAAGAGCTGTTGTACTGTATGCAGTAGGCTAGATCCTCACGGAGTTTGTACGTGTAATTATGTTTTCTTATCCGTACTGAACTTCAAATGAAATGCATCTGGATGTAGTATTAAGTGCTGTCTGAATCGATCTACACGCTTTTCAGTCTAGATAGTTGACGGATACAATTTTTTGTTGAACCTGGCATATCCAATAGTTCCTTTTTTTTCTTAATTATTATGTTTTCATGCAGTGCTCGGCTGTGTCTTTTTTTCCTGCTTGAAGCTACAGTAACTGAAATAACAAAACGAATAGAGAGGAGGCTCGTTCCTTCTAGTAAAGTGGTAAACTGACCAGTAGCTTATAGATTGAAAAATAAGAGCAATAGATCTGCTGGAGCTCGAGATATCAAGCATGGCGGAAGGAGAATCGCTGGCGCCTACTGCCGTTTCTTTTCCCCACAAGATGTTGATCCGGCGTAGAGCTGGTGCCTGGGACTATGGCGCCGGCGTGCGTAGGCTGTAGCTGGCGGCCACACTTGGAGGAGGCTTGTTCACTACCATCGACGACGGCGGGGGAGAAAGAAGCAGAGCCGGTGGGGAGGGTGGGGATCCGAAGTGCTCCGCTGACATCGCGGTGCCGGTGGTGGCGGGTGTCTTGGGGAGGCGCTCTGTTGTTGCAGCGGTCGGTCGAACCGGATCTCAAAGGAATGGATGGAGGGCCTGGTAAGCTACTTCTTGCTGGTATACTGTAAAGCGTTTTCGTGTTCCATTCCTCTCTGTAGGTGAAATGAATTATTGAAAGAAGTGAAGATAAACTTTTTTGCTGTTGTGTCAAGAATTTGACTGTTCTATGTTGATGTTTACTTGTACCAACCAATTCCATATATTTAGTTAATGTACAGGTGATGAAGGAATTTCCTGTTTCCGTCCTACAAAATGTATGAAAAAGTGGCTACCAAACCACATAATCTTTTAGGAAAATCCAGAAATATCATTCCTATCTGGCACACACACCTTCTGTACTATTTGATAGCTAAACTCTGAAACATGCTGCAGTACTTCAAACCCAAAAGTCTGTTCCACTGGTAGCTTGCTTTAGCATGTGCTCCGTTGGTTTCATCAGGAGGCAATGCAATTTAGATGTTGATCAACCTGTTCTTTCCACTGAGACTGGGGGGTGTATAACCGTACAATGATTCTAGATGCCGATTTTGCAACCATCCAATTCCAACAACCGGCGAGTATCTCACTTAAAACAGGACAGCAAGCACAAGTCCTCAATCAAAAAATAGTTCAGATTCATGTACAAAAAAGTTTCAGATTATGTTCATCGGATAGGATTATACTGCCTCTGGTCGTACCGCTTTTCAGTGCTTTTCTCCGTAAGGCAAATAATTCCCACCAGATCAATATATAAACAAAATACTGGAGAGGCAAGAAAAGATGCCATTATACAGATGCTTAGTAAAGTGACAGAACTTAAACCAGGCAATCTATAGATGTTTTGTATTAATTAGTAGACTAATTGGTCATATTTTTTTAACAACAACGTGAGATGCAAGATTTGGGACTCCAATTATGCCTTGACTTGATGTGCATCACTAATAAGAAATGCATGTAACACATCCTAGGCATTGTCTAAACTTATCACATTGTGCTTGCAAGTAGGTACTGATCACATTGTGACTCCAAGTAGACATGCCGTGACAAATTGGAGGCATCCCGTGAGTAGTTTTAGTACTGAATAACTGCAGGCGGTAGTGGATAGAAGGTTGGATAGGCTGCATAAACATGGTCTTGTTCCTGCAAAAGATTCCAGATGATTAGCCCCTATAATGGATATATCAATGGAAATTTTGAGACTGAATAATCTGCAGGAACTTACCACAGTAGCATTTAGATGGATTCATTTTTTCTAAATAGCATAAAAAAACATGAGCACATGAATAGGTCGGTATAGTACAGACAACTAAAATCTGAGAATCTTAACTGCAGGCGGTAGTGGATAGAAGGTTGGATAGGCTGCATAAACATAGTCTTATTTCTGCAAAATTTTCCAGATGATTAGCCCCTATAATGGATATATCAATGGAAATTGTGAGACTGAATAATGTGCAGGAACTTACCACAGTAGCATTTAGATGGATTCATTTATAACATAAAAAAAAACATGAGCACATGAATAGGCCGGTACGACAACTAAAATCTGAGAATCTGAACAGAGTATTTTCTTCTCTCAAAGCTTTGAAGATATCACAGTCTGCATTGTAATAGAAGGAATTTATGCACTGAGCATCAGATACCAATCCTTCTATGCATTTTTTTAAAAAAAATACCTTGGATTTGCTGCCACATTTGGGAACCGACGGCTAGGACTCTATTGTATCTATCGCCACAGAGCTAAGTTTTCTTCCAACATCTTTTTCATGATAGGATTAGGTACAGTTGGCTGTCGCTTAACACGCAATAAGCTCCCTTAGTATGAACTGAAGTATCCAACACACTGATCAAATGGCAAGTCATGTGCAACTATGTGGACATAACAGAAGCTCACATTAATATCATAAGGCATGTCAGACAAAGTAACAAAAAAGGATGACTCGTAATGCGCAATAAAATTACCAAAAATACTTGGAAAAAGAATGGTAGTACCAATATTTGTCTTCAAAGCAAAGCAGAGAAGTGAGAACATGTGAGAAAAAATGAACATCCCCAAATGTATAAGTTGTTCTTTCCTTCAGTTGTTCTCTTTGTTGATCAAAGCTCTTGGTTGGGACATATTCCTTCATTGTGTTTCCCTGTAATATCTGTCAAAGCTAAATCTTTATTTCATGGAGAAGATGCAATTTTCTGATCTGAACATACAAAAATTCTGAAGTGGATATATGTGAATACAGCATACTAACCTTATAAAAGAACTTCCTGTCTACTGCTTTCTGTTTTATTTTTGCACAGTTACTGATATTGGCATTTAATATATAGTAATGTTGCAAGATTATCTTTTCCTCTGATGGTAGGAGAGTGGATCTCAGGTAGCAGAATTAGGCATCTATAATGGAACAACATAATGAGTACACAAAATACAGGCTATCATGTACGGAGCTGAATTGCAGTGATCTTTTTTTTTCAATTCGGGCTACTCCCCTTTCCATCACCAAATCCATGTATCTTTACCAATTAACCAATTTCTTGACGCCGGGGTTGATCCTAAAGAGATACCACTTCCTCATGAATTTATCCTGAATCGGGACCTTTTGGCTCAACTTTATCCTAGTTTTGCCGAAGGAGCAACCCCTTTTTTCACCTTAAATTGGTCCAAATTTGGATAGTAGGGTGTGTCTTCAGCACTGATGGCCTCTAAAGATGACCTGCACTCATCGGATACCCAGCTTGATGGCAGAGCGCTACGGCGCTGGACTAACAATAGTTAGGTGCCGCTGAGAAACACCAATGGCCTACATCACCAAGAAAAATCTTCTTTAGGGAGCAGAAAGCAACAAACTGATAAACCCGTAGAGAAAAGCAAGGACAAATGAAGAAAACAATCCAGAAGAGGATGGCACAGATGATACACCACCGCACAAAGCATCTTGATCCTGCCAGGCTCCGCCTATCCTCCTCTGAACCGATGATAGTGCACCGGCAGCCGACGAAGTGTACCTGGCTGACGATGGTGATGGCGGAGCCATGCCACCTCAACCTGTGGGTGTTCCCCAGCTCGAAGGAGCGGGATGAAGCCGGCACACCCTGTGTCACTCTTGGTATAGTATGTGTCGACGGCGATGGCGCTCGAGGAGTGGGGGAAGAAGGTTGTGTTGCTACATGCCGAGCAGGCATAGAGCGGACGAACCGGCAAGGTCGTGGGGAGCTGCAGCTGTCTAGACACAGCAGGGCCAAGGCACGTAGGAGCTCGTCCTGCGGATGTGCAACCTTGATACGTCGGTACAGACACGGCAGCCATGGAGGGAGATGGGGCGCCGCCCCACCAGGTGGAGCACTCGAGTGGCAGCGATGAGATTTTTTTTTGGAACTCATGTTTAATCAATTGCACATGCAAATTCATAAAATTGAAAGCAACAATACAAACCTAAGTATGACATTATGCAGGAGAAGCCGGTCTAACTGTGAGGAAGCTACTAACTTGCAGGAGAAGACGCTGTCAATTTCCTTGGCCTGAAACACATGAATGCAAGATAAGGCACAGAAATAAAAGCTACAATAGCTGAAATAAAATGTAAGTGCAGAAAATTGCATACCAGGCGATGTTTGCTGCTGAAGCTCCTTGAACTCCAATTTTATTTTCTCCAACAGTGTATCTTCACTATGAATATCAGTGTTAATATCCTTACAAATTTGCCTATAGCTGCTGTTGACTTCCTCCTCTAGGTACATGAAACCAAAACAGAGGGCAGGATAACGGAATAAAAAAAAGGACATCGCACACCGATGCATCGGAATCTAATGGATGAAGAAAGCAGATATCAGGACAGACAAAGATGAGAAGCTGCACGCCGCACACCATCGTTCAGTGCAAGAACATCATAGACTGCCTGAAGAAGTGCCTCTGCTCCGGGTCTCCCTCGACCGCGGCTGCACGAGCTCCTCCGCTAAGCCCCATCGCTTCCGTTAGGGATCCAGTACCACCGCACCGCCATAGCCGGAGGAGGACTGGGTCTGCACTGCGACTTGCCGCGTGTGCCGATGGCCGAGCTCGACGTGCAGCCGCAGACCTTGCGGGCCATTAAGCCAGCATCAACACACCAGAGGAGGGCACTTCAGCTTATCAACCAGCCGTGTGGGACGCGGCGGTCGGGGCGGCAGCTGAGGATGAAGGCGTCGGTCGGCATCACGATGTGGCCGTCCGGTGGCACGGTAGTTCGGCGCTGCAGCAGTCATAGGGACGGGAACGTCCCTGCCATTGCCAGCAGCCGCAGGGTCACAGGAACAGGGACGGCGGCGTCCATGAGTGGGAGCTTTCCGGCGGCGCCGTGTGGAGAACTCCGAACGGCGACCCGACACCGTCGAAGAGACCGAAGCGAGGCAGCAACCATGGCGGTGAGACACAGCCGACGCAGCAGGCGCATCTCCTCTCCACTTATATCCCGTCCTCCACCGCGCCACCAGCATCCTGGAGAAGGAGAAGAGAGTCATGAGCCCATCTTCCAAGCCATCAGCCGCCCTCGGAAGAGAGATGACTGCAAGAGAGGAAGAAGAGGGCGTCGGCCCTATCGAGAGCACGGGAGAGAGAAGGGGAAAGAGGGCAAAGAAAACTCTGGAATCGATCTATCGTGAAGATGGGCACCGCTTTTACTGCCGCTTTGACCAAATCAACTAACAGGGGAGAATGCCTACAGAAACAGGAGGGGAAGGCCAATAACCGGTAGCCCAAAGCCCATCGGTCCAAATAAAAAGGCTAAAAATTACCAAATCACGTGGAGGCAACCGAAAGGAGCCGGTAGGCGAGGGATAGGCAGGGCAATCCATATGAATCCACAATGTTTGAGAAGGCTATCTACAGTGACAATCCCTTGCCGTGTCAAGTTCTAATTGGATAAAATGTTACCATCAACAGTTCCCAAACTGCTAAGATTTAAGCATATGAGGTCAGCTTTTATATAGGTAATAATACTTTCACGTGCATGTGCATATTTTAATTGTACTGTAGTACTCCCTTCAGCCATATGAGATACTATCCCTATAGTGGGTATTATCATGGAGTAGTATCATAGTCATGTTATATTTATTGTTTTTTAGAATCTTAATGCAAATTTGTGTACAAGATTTGTTTAGAATTAAATTTTCTCGTTGTTTGCGCTATGATACGGTATCTACCTATGTTACTCTAATCTTCTCTCTCTTTCTTTAATTAGCTACCACATCAGCATTTTTATGGAACCAATATGAATGATACTAGCTATGATACTAGCACTATGGCTAGCCTCATACCGGTTTATGGGGCAATTACGTATTTCGAGAAATAAGTTCGACTATAAATTTGGTCTACAAAAAATGAGATAAATGCCACAAAAATTATACCATCGGATTCGTATACAAAAAATGTTCCCAATAATATAATTTTTGTGGTATATATTTTATATTTTGTTGACCAAATTAGTAGTTAAACTTGTTTCTCAAAGTGTGTATTTGCCCATTAATCCGGTATGGAGGGAGTAGTATTATTTAGTACATAGGCACCGTGGACTAAACATTGTTTGAGTACTCCTCATGCATTCATTTTCTTTTGAAGGTTAGCAAGAGAGCTGCTAAATTCATTGATTACATAAAATAACTGTTACAAATTTGAAAAACGTTAGGGTGGAAAATCAGAGGCAAGGTCCTAATCAACCTAGAAAAGAAAAAACACCACAGCATCAAAAGGGATTGTTGCTCCTGCCATGTTCCAAAGGGCCTGAAAGAACATCTCTCTAATTAAAGATTTGTGTGTTTGATGACAATATGTGTGATATACTAATGTGTGTTGATATACTGCAAAACGTATTTGTGGTTGAATTTGTATTGAAAACAAAAAGAAGGAAGCAGGAAATTAGCTCCAGGCCGGATATTTGCCCCCTGAAAATTGGCTAAGGATTTTAGCGTCGAGCTTACTGGATCCATGTCGGATATTTGTCGATGTCCGGATATTCTAGTGGCCGGATAATCCAGGCCCGGATATTTGCAGCATATCCAGCCCCTGAAAAATGGCTAAGTACCTGGCGGCAGGGCTCTCATTATACTTCCGATATTTGGCCGGATATTCTGGGGGGGGGGGGGGGGCTGGATTATCGAGTCCATACTTAGGCCGGATTATCTGCCCCCAGATTTCCTGCAACGGCTCGATTTGGAGAGGGGTATAAATACCCCCTTCTTCCTCAAGCTCAAGCTGCTCATTTCATCTCAAGTTCATCCACCATTGGAGCCACACAAAGAAAATACAAGATACACTAGATCTCCCCCTCCAACCATCCAAAGCTCTTGATATTTAGAGAATCAAAGGAGAAGACCCTGATCTACATCTTCATTACATTTCTCCCTCATTTGCTTGAGGGCCCTTTGCTAGTGTCCCTTTTGGAAACCCTAGTTGCCTGCGGCTGATTTGTTCTTGTTATTGTTGTTGTGTTGTTACAATCTTTGGGAGCCTCCGATTCAGTTGTGGATGTGTGCCCCAAGAACCTTGTAAAGGCCTGATTTCCGCCTCGAGGAAATCCCTTAGTGGAAGTGGGCTAGAATTTTGTGGCGTTGCTCACAGGAGACCTGAGTAAATCCTTCATGATGTTTGTCCGGTTTTGTGGCGACCACACTCCTCCAAACGTAGACGTACTTCCCCTCAAAAGGAAAGAACTATGGGAATCATCTCTATGTCTCCGCGTGCTCCACTCTCGGTTACCTCTACCCTTGATTGCTCTATTATATCTTTCTAGCTATATCTTGCATAGTTGTATTCATTGTCATCTAGGTAAATTCACATAGTTGCACATCTAGAGAATTTACCTTTGTGGCAAGCCTAAATTAAAAAAGAACTAAAATTTGGGTAGCACCTAATCACCCCCCTCTAGGTGCGGCATACGATCCTTTCAGCCTCAACGGTTTTTTTATCCTGTTGAAAAAAATACCTATTTCTCGTGTGCCATATTTCCCAAGCAACGACGAGGAGGATGAGAGATTCACACTCTTCCTTTTTATCTATTAGAGTGTATAGGCCACATAAATTCAGACATTCCGCAATTAATGGGCTAACACTCCATGACGTCGGTTGTAAGGCATGCCATTTAGAGCAGCTCATCCAATGACGATGAGACCCTCCTGGCCCAAAACGCACTCTGTAAGGACATCCACCGGTTTCTCAAGGTTCCGAACGCATAGCGAATGTAAGTAGTTATTTTCTAATCCATGTCTCTACAACACATTCGTGGTAAGAATTTGATCAAGAGCATCCGTCCACATGAAGAACTTGCACTTTCCAAGAGACCAACACTTCCAGATGAACGTGCAAAAGTTTGATGTAACAGAGCCGAGAAACTGCAAAAGGTAGGCCGAGCGTGCAGTGTATTCACCAGATGCCTCGCCGCACCATCGAATGGTATCCGGGACGAACGCTACAACATCTCTTGTAGTATCGACATAGTCGCAACCAAAACCATCCACACTACACCTCTCATGTCATCGGAGTGAACGTGTGGGATCTCTCACCTCGAGCGTATTTCATCTCCGACACGCTTTTCAACAAGATGAGCCCTACGATGGATAGAGCCACATGCTTGATTGAATTTGTGGTGACGCCACAAGCACCAGAGGACGTGCATCAAGCCGTCCACAAGTCCTTTCGGTCACCATGCATGGGTGCCGATCTAGAAGTCCACCATCCCACTAGCTTAGGGTCTACATGTGGGGACCAGAAAAGCTTGTGTCAGAGCAATCCCTCCCATACCTCTCTCGCCATGATGCAACCTAACAATAAGTGTTGGATGACAGGGACTGAGACAAAGGGGGAGCGACCAGGGGCTAAACCCCTATGCTTGCCACTTTCTTCAAAACGTTAGGCATGTCAACTCCTTTTTTTATGGTGTTACACACTGAGTAATCTAAGCTCTATCCCCCTCCCCCGGAGTTGAGTTTGATCTCAGGCTCTTGGTCACACTGAGGGCACCTCGCTGGATGGGGAAGACATGACCAACATCAGTTGTGATTGATCAACCCCATAGTGAACTTGCAGCATTAGGTCGTCCATGTTTTTATTTTTACATGCATAATATTTTTAGCCAGCCTTTTTTTAGAATCAACTGTAATTATTTATGAAGAATGTGATATGCTTTGTCCGTGTTTTACCTTGTGTTTTTCATAGTCGTGGGGAAACCAATACGGCAACACATCTTTTGGTTAAACATTTAGAAGGAGCAATGTTGTCTGTAGGGGCAGAGCTAGCATACCACCATATATTCGTGTCAAATGACATGACACCAATGGATTTCCAAATGCCCTTCAGAAATTAGAGAAAAAAACGTTAGCACTAGAAAATGACACTGTTAGATTTTAGATTTGAAGAATGACATGAATGAAGGATTTCCGTGGCTTTGCCCCTGATTGTGTGTGACGATCCTCCTGCTTTTATTGCAAATGTGTTAGCCAACAATGCATTAGTGATTTATAATTAATAAAATGCACCGTGCTGGCTTTCCCTAAAAAAAAAAGGCGAGCGCACGGGAACAGACAGCAGCAAACTTTCAGAGGCAACGTGAAATGCGAGTGTATGGCGAAAAAGCAGCAGCGTACGTTCAGACTTCAGAGCCAACGTGCCTAGCTCGGCAGGGGAAATAAACTATGGGTGGGGAGAGGAGAAAGCAAAAAAAATCGTCGACAGCAGGGATCGAACCTGCGCGGGCGTAGCCCAACAGATTTCAAGTCTGTCTCCTTAACCACTCGGACATATCGACTGTTGTGCCAAGTTTCGTTTATTAGGTTTAATGAATAGTCAATATAGTGGGTAGACACGACGATTAATGTATGCGACGGTTATCAATGTGAAATCAGTGCGTAGCCCACCCTATTGTGAATTGTGATAGACACGCCGATTTTCCTATTAGAGCAAGTTTAATAGTAGAGCTAACCATAGGCTATTAACCAAATGCCATGTCATCTATAGTCATTATAGAACCAACATATACAATAGTAAACTATAAAATTGTAATATTTTATTATAAAATTGTAATATTTTATTTATGTATGGTCCACCATTCACTCTCACATAGTACCTAGGAGCACGTGCTAGAGCTGGCTCTTGCATAAAAACCCAATTCTCTTATCTCTCCTTCTCTCTCTCATCCAACTAAGCAACAATATATTATTTTAATCCTTATAGCCATCTGACTAGGACTTATTGTACTTGCTCTTACTTAGCTACTTAGAGCAATTCCAATAATGTAGCCTGCCCGTTGGCTATAAAGCCAAGTGCCATGTCATCTATAGCCAATTTAGAGCCAACATATACAATAGTGAGCTATAAAAGTGTAGTACTTTTACAATACTGTTACCCTCCAAAATCCACCGACGGGCAATGGCTAAGCAACACGAAGAGCCGGGAGGCTCCCAAGGCCGCTTAGTGGACCCTGGCACCTCGCGTCGTCCCGCAAATCTTCCACCACGTCCCGGCGGTTGCTAGGGCGTGCCACCCGACCTAGACCCGATCAGGAAGGTGTTAAAGTGCTTCGATTGTTCCCGCATGGTAGACACGTAAACATTAAATACGAGCCCTATCGGCTCTCAGGTTTCCCTGTGGATCGGCTCAAAGAGCCGATCGCCCCATGGTTCACGTTGGATTTACAATGACATGGGGATCCTGCTTGATCAAAACAAAGCTAAACCGCCGCATAACCGGAACGTCCTACGTGTGATCGGGCCTAGCAGCTACGAAAGATGATGCAAACTACCCCTACGAGAGGCCTAAAAACCAACATAACGTTGATTCCGGAACATCCCTTGCAGGGAAGGTGAACAACACCTAACGCACCGGATCATCCGACCAGATAAGGCCTAACTATGCATATATTAAACTAATCCTTGCGGGGCAAGGAGCAACTATAACGGATCGGATCTACTAAGTAACGAACAAGCAAGATGCTGCCCTTACACCCAGATAGGTGTAAGGGCAGCTAGGTGTCGAGGGATGGCATTGCCACGCAGATATGCACGAGAAAGCATCAATGCAAGCCCCTAAACACCTAATGATAAGTAGTGCCGCCGCCATCAACAACGCTTCAGACGAGCAGACAAGGTAGACGAATAAACATATCGCCTAGATCGCAAGATGCGATCTAGGCAGCATGGTGCTTACCCGAAGAAACCCTCGAAGAAAGGGGTGGCGATGCGCCCGATTTGTGTTTGTTGAACGATGATTGTCCTCCTTTTCCGATAACCCTAGATACATATTTATAGTCCAAGGGACTTTCTAATTGAGGCGTGCACCTAACCGTGCACGGGCCAGACTCTATCTTTTAATCTAAACACGATACGAACTACTATATTACAGATACATGGGCAACTTAGCCCAAACTCTCAGCGCAAGGCCGCTTCGAAGATGCTCCATGTGTACGTCCTTCAAGCCCATCTTCACTTACGGCCCATCTCCTGATTTGGCCAAAATCCGGTGATAACACATGCCCCCGGTTTTGATAATGATAATGGCAAAACCATCTGCCTCCTTCGAAGGGTCATGTCGTGCGAACCGTCGCAGTTTTCTTCATGATGACGTCTTGCCTTCTCAACTTCCCCGCACGATTTGACGGTTCTGGCACCACGTCCTCGGAACTGCTTAGGCATTAAACCACTATATCCCCCTTTTATTTGGCCACTTCTTGCAGTCCTTTCTTCATCCTCCTCGCACTAGCACTTCAAAAACCCTCCTCTGCCGCCATGTCTTCTTCTTCCTCCTCATCGGGTCTTTCCACGCAGTCCTCCCCTTCCGCGAGCCGACGCCGGAATGGAACCCGGAAGAGGCCCATGCGGCCAACATCCGCCGCGCCATCGAGGCCGGGACGAGCCGAGCCACAACTTCTCCATCTGGTCGAGGACGACCAGTCCCGACCGATGGGGAGAGCGTCCTCCGTGGCCTCGTCAATGGGGCGGAGACGGAGAGCGACGATGACGACCTTCCCTGGGAGGGAGCCTCCGAGGAGGTGGAAGAGGAGGAGGAGGACGATAGCTCCTCCGACGAGCCGCCAACCCACTGCCCCTGGCCCGGGAACCTCGCGACTTCGACAGCGATGACGACGACGCTCGATGAAGAAGACGAGGACAATGAAGGTCCTGCCGGTCGCTACAGAGCCGACGACGAGCCGGCCGAGTAGCGCCGACGCGGCGATGACGACGAGGGCAGCAGCGGCCCCTAGATAGGGTAGAGCTAGGAGTAGTAGATGGGGCAACGCACCCCCTAGCAATTTCTTTTGAGAGCAATCGGCTCCTTCTATGTAAGAAATATGGTTATCAATGAAGAAAATTCTCCAATTTGACCGTGTCGATCTCTTCCATATTAGATTAGCCGATTCTCCCCTTTGTTGACGCTCAATGAGCCGATGGTAATGCATCAGCTTTTATAACAAATTGCAAGACAGACCGATCTAATCGCCTTCTCAAATGTTAACTTGCAATCCATGAAATTCAGATCCAAACTTCCAATCGAACGGGTCCAGCGCGCGGCCTTGAGACCCCTAGATCTTTAGACTTCAAAATCATCCGACCGTGATGTTTGTCCTGATGGCAAAACTCCTGAATTAACGCCTCCAGGAAAGCTTCTAAGACCATGGCTGAAATATCTTGACGTCAAAGCTGATACACCTGTATCACAGGTACCATTTGCTCACAACTTCCCTTGCGATGCTCTGTTTCCTTGCAGCGACAAACTGGTCTAGAGCCTGATCAACGATGATGGCTCCTTCTTCAAACTCCTCCCTGTCAACCCTGGTTTTCCTCTGCAAGAGCTCGCCACCTTTCAACATGGTTACGACGCAGACAGCCGATTTCAACACCATCGGCTCTTTCGAATGAGGAATTTTCAAGGCCACCCGAGCCTCGGTCAAGGCGAGGATAAAAGTGCATCCACCGAATGGGCCACCATCGGCCCCATTGTAGTGCAGCATCAGCCGATTCTAACCAAATCGGCTTTCAAAAGCAGAGAACCTTCAAAGTGAGCTGCCCCCGAGCTTCTTCCTAATGAGGCAACCTCGGTGAGAATGCGTTCAGTCCAACGGACGATCGTCGGTTGTTCTCATGATCCTAGCCTGATCTCGCACGTTCATGTTGTTCTTGCTGTTGGCCGGGCTGCGATCCTCAAACTTGTCGGCAAATACCAACAGATTAAATGAGGAAAAGGGCCGTCTTGGACGCCCGAACTGACTTCTGCTGGTGCCGCCGAGCTTGAAGTCTTGCAAGGAGTTGGAAGTCCTTGAAGAGAGGGCCCGAGTCACCAAGCAATCCCAATGAGGGGTTCCTCCAGTAGAGCCTTGCCACGTAACTTGACTGCTCCATTAGGCTTCCGCTTGTAACAGTTGTATCCCTTGAGTCGATGGCCGTGCATCGGCTTTGAATTCTTAAGCCGATGTCTACGCATCGGCTGTGCCCAAAAATTTCTGCATTTTCGTTTTTTTTATTGGCCGATTGCATCGCCCCCCCCCCCCATACTTGAGCTGTTCTGCTGGTCATTTGATATCCATTCTCAGCTTCGTATCCTCGTGTCTCATCCATCTATGTGCCCCCCCGAGCCGATTCTGTCAAGTAATTGATGGTATCGGCTCTTCGGCATCTGTTGGATCAATGCTGAACACAGACAAAAGTATGTTGAGGATAATTTCGCCGATTGCCGTCGGCCTCCTTTTCCGTTGCAATGCTTGACGATGGTTTGCAACTTCTTGGATTTCCGCTGTAGCTACGTGCATGCTGGAGATAAGATCCTTTGCTTTTCATTTTTGAGGGCCGATCTCGGGGATCGGCCTTGCCACGTACGTCCAATGTCTTGGACCTGCTACTCGTCCGGGTCACGATACCATGTTTGTATCAGCCGATGCCTCGCATCGGCATCGCCGATGCCTCCGCATCGGCTTTCGCGTTTTGGGCGCCATACTTTCTTTGGCGGGCGCGTCGTCTCCAATGTTTGCTGAATTTTCACGGCCGATCGCCGTGCTCTTCTCAACGTGTACAGTACGTGCCTCGGCTTCTTCCAGTTTCAGCCGCTGCACTCTACGCTTCGAGAATGGTTGAGTCCATCGGGCACCACCTTGGTCGGTGATACCTATCTTCTTCTCCATCCGACTCCTCGAAGTCTTCTTCTTGAGATGACTCAGCTCGCTTGTTATGAGGTGGGAGAGGTCCTAGACGCTCGAACACTGAAACTTCGTTTTCCTTCTCCTTTGCTGTTTGCATTCTGGGCAATTCTCGATTGTTGGCAATCGGCTCATTCCCGAGTCCCAGCAATGTTTGAAGAAGGGACAGTCCCAGTGCTTATCCACGTCGTCTTGCTCCCTTGACCTCCTCTAGCGTGGCGTTCGTACCCGTCGTTGTTTCTATCACACCGACGATACCTCCCGATCGCATCGACCGACGATATCTTTCATCGTCTTCGTCGTAGCGCCGACGTCGGTACTGCTGCTCATATTTGTTGAGGAGATGCACAGAGTGGGCGCTGATACCGTATGCTTCTCACCTCCTCCTCGGTTAGGTACCGTCTATCATCATCTTGGGGCCGGTCGCGTGGAACGGCCTCTCTTTATCTTTGCCACGAGAGTGGCCGCCTCTGCTTTATCTTTGCCATGGTGGATCACAAACCCTGCCATATTGACATCAAAAGAGAACCCTGGCTCCCTTATGGAGTGGCTTAGGTCCACCATGTTGACGTCCGGAAACGGACGCATGTCTACCTTCATGGCAAACCGTCCGAAAGTTAATCGGCCTGATTCTATCGCCATCTGAATTTGTGCGCGTAATACTTTGCAGTCGTTGGTGGCGTGCGTGAACGTATGATGCCATTTGTAGTATGGCCTTTTGTTCATCTCTTGCGCCGTAGGGATCTTCAGGGAGCTTCAACTGTTTCTCTTTCAGCAGATCGAAGATCTGTTCAGTTTGCTCACATCAAAGTCCAACCCTTGGAGGCCCTGGCGGGTTCACCCATTTGCAGGACACATCGGCGTCCGAGTCCACTCGGCTATCGCGACTTCGATCTTCCGCAGATCTTCATCCTCATCAGCATTGACCAGGGTTATCGCGCTTGAACTTGTCATGGTACAGTTCTGATGGCGCTGTTCATATAAGGTCGTCTATTGACCAGTGCACGAGTTGTACTCCACTTGGAACGTCAAATCCTTGAATGACGCTGCAAGGCCTGCCACGCCAGCTCGACTGCTTCTTTCTCAAGTGAACCGAATAGCATCGGTTCTTGACAGTTCGAAATGTTGGATGTATTCAGACACTGTCTTCTCGCTCTCGCCGAACCTCGTGCTAGTTCGGCAATACCAGCTTCGAGCTTCGAATGATATTGGGTGTGAAACTGTTCCTCCAGCTGCTTCCATGATCGTACCGAATTTGGCTGCAACGAGGTGTACCATCCAAAAGCTGGACCGGTGAGGGATTGCGAGAAGAACCTCACACGTAGCTGATCCGATGAAACCATGCCCAGCTGGGCCAAGTATCGGCTCACGTGCTCGATGGAGCTAGATCCTTCCGACCCACTGAATTTGTTGAAGTCCGAAGCCGGTACTTAGGTGGTAGTGGGATCAGGTCAAACTCATTGGGGTACGGTTTGGAATAGCCGATTATCTTCTTCTTCGGCAAGATGCCGAACTGATCTCTCAGAGCACCGATCTGATCTGCGGTGGAGGTGGTGGCAGGAGCTCTCCTGGACTGGTGCTGGCATACTTGGCTAGCCACACTGCTTCTCAGCTTCTGCTCCCAAACTCCCCGCCGTGCTCGCTCCTGCGGGAACAATTGCTCCTGCTCCGGCAATCTCTCCCGTTGGAGCCTGGATCGCTGCGCCCGTTGTTGCAGTCCCAAGACAAACGTGCACACGTATCCGTGTGGGATCTCCTTGGGCGGCTCATATAAGAACTGGTTTTTTTCGATATAAGAACTGGTAGTCGCCCGGATCACCTCCAACCTTGTAGACAACGTATGCCGGTGAACCTTGTTGCTGTGGAGCTGCCATTGAGTACGGCCTGGTGTGGAGTTGCACCTCTCCTTGGTGAGTCCCTAGAACAGGTCCTGAAGGGGAGTACCGATGCTCCATGATCTCTTGCACCACACGGAGCGCGACGCGCTCCAAAGAATTCACCAGGCTCTCAGAGTGCCGATGTAGCGAGTGAGCCACCACGTAGTTGATCTCCCGTCGCAGGGCTCTGGTACGTTCATCCGAAGGGAGAGATAGATCCACCCCTTCAAGGACACCTTGTGGCGTGAATCCTTTGAACTCGATGCCGTGCGAACGGGTCTTCTCAAAGGAGCCGATGAGTTCGGCTTCAGCGATGGCCTTCAGCTCATCGTACTTCTTCTTATGATCAGGAGGAAGATCCTCGTATGTGATCTGTCCCTCTGCCATCTCGGATGTCGGTGTTGACGTGGATGTTGCAGAAGATGTCCCACCGGGCGTGCCAGAATGTGTTACCCTCCAAAACCCACCGACGGGCAATGGCTAAGCAACACGAAGAACCGGGAGGCTCCCAAGGCCGCTTAGTGGACCCTGGTGACAAAGGATTAACTTGTCAATGCCTACAGATTGTAGACTAGGGTTTTGTTAGAAGTAGAGGGCAAGTAGATCTCGAAGGTTTCAGCCGAAAAGTACTCGACGATTATGAAAGCTAGGGTTATGTTGACAGTAGATTCGATCCTTTCTTTGTCCCTCGACTCCCTGATGCGCGTAAATGTACACGTCCGTTGGGAACCCCAAGAGGAAGGTATGATGCGCACGTGGCAAGTTTTCCTCAGAAAGAAACCAAGGTTGATCGAACCAGGAGGAGCCAAGAAGCACGTTGAAGGTTGATGGTCGCGAAATGTGATGCGGTGCAACACCAGGATTCCGGCGCCAACGCGGAACCCGCACAACACAACCCAAGTACTTTGCCCCAACGAAAGTGAGGTTGTCAATCTCACCGGCTTGCTGTAACAAAGGATTAAGCGTATCGAGTGGAAGATGTTTGCAAAGAAAATAGTAAAACACAATTGCAGTAGATTGTATGCTATGTAAAGAATAGGACCGGGGTCCACAGTTCACTAGAGGTGTCTCTCCCATAAGATAAAAGCATGTTGGGTGAACAAATTACAATCGGGCAATTGACAAATAGAGAAAGGCATAACAATGCATATACATGATATGATAAATATAGTGAGATTTAATCCGGCATTACGACAAAGTACATAGACCGCCATCCAACCGCATCTATGCCTAAAAAGTCCACCTTCGGTTATCATCCGAACCCCATTCATTAAGTTGCTAAGCAATACAATTGCATTAAGTATGGTGCGTAATGTAATCGACAACTACATCCTTAGACATAGCATCAATGTTTTATCCCTAGTGGCAACAACACATCACAACCTTAGAACCTACTGTCACGATCCCAGATTTAATGAAGGCATGAACCCACTATCGAGCATAAATACCCCTCTGGAGTTAAGAGCAAAAACTTGGCCAGAGCCTCTACTAATAACGGAGAGCATGCAAGATCATAAACAACACATAAACAATAGATTGATAATCACCATAATCATAGTACTCTCTATCCATCGGATCCCGACAAACACAACATATAGTATTACAGATAGATGATCTTGATCATGTTAGGCAGCTCACAAGATCCAACAATGAAGCACAACAAGGAGAAGACGACCATCTAGCTGCTATGGACCCATGGTCCAGGGTGAACTACTCACTCATCACTCCGGAGGTGACCATGGCGGTGTAGAGTCCTCCGGGAGATGAATCCCCTCCCGGCAGGGTGCCGGAGGCGATCTCTGAATCCCCGAGATGGGATTCGTGGCGGCGGCGTCTCTGGAAGGTTTTCCGTATCGTGGCTCTGTGGGGGTTTCGCGACGGAGACTTTAAGTAGGCGGAAGGGCAACGCGGGGGCCACACGAGGTGCCCAGGGGGTAGGGCCACGCGGCCGTGGGCTGGCCGCGCCGCCCTAGCTCCTAGCTGCCTCGTGGCCCCACTTCGTTATCTCTTCGGTCTTCCGGAAGCTTCGTGCAAAAATAGGACCTGGGCGAAAGTTTCATCCAATTCCGAGAATATTTCCTTACTAGGATTTCTGAAACCAAAAACAGCAGAAAACACAACTGGCTCTTCGGCATCTTGTTAATAGGTTAGTTCCAAAATGCATAAATATGACATATAATGTGCATAAAACATGTAGGTATCATCAATAAAGTAGCATGGAACATAAGAAATTATCGATACGTTGGAGACGTATCAGCATCCCCAAGCTTAGTTCTGCTCGTCCCGAGCAGGTAAAACGATAACAAAGATAATTTCTGAAGTGACATGCCATCATAATCTTGATCATACTATTTGTAAACATATGTTATGAATGCAGCGATCAAAACAAAGGTAATGACATGAGTAAACAAGTGAATCATATGACAAAGACTTTTCATGAATAGTACTTCAAGACAAGCATCAATAAGTCTTGCATAAGAGTTAACTCATAAAGCAATAAATCAAAGTAAAGGTATTGAAGCAACACAAAGGAAGATTAAGTTTCAGCGGTTGCTTTCAACTTATAACATGTATATCTCATGGATATTGTCAACATAAAGTAATATAACAAGTGCAATATGCAAGTATGTAGGAATCAATGCACAGTTCACACAAGTGTTTGCTTCTTAAGGTGGAAGGAGATAGGTAAACTGACTCAACAATAAAAGTAAAAGAAAGGTCCTTCAAGAGGAAAGCATCGATTGCTGTATTTGTGCTAGAGCTTTTATTTTGAAAACATGAAACAATTTTGTCAACGGTAGTAATAAAGCATATGAGTTATGTAAATTATATCTTACAAGTTGCAAGCCTCATGCATAGTGTACTAATAGTGCCCGCACCTCGTCCTACTTAGCTTGGACTACCGGATCTTTGCATGCCATGTTTCAACCAAGTGTCACAAAGGGGTACCTCCCTGTACAAGGTCTAAGGAGAATGCTCGCATTTTGGATTTCTCGCTTTTGATTATTCTCAACTTAGACATCCATACCGGGACAACATGGACAAACAGATAATGGACTCCTCTTAAATGCATAAGCATGTAGCAATGATTATTATTCTCATATGAGATTGAGGATATATGTCCAAAACTGAAACTTCCACCATGATTCATGGCTTTAGTTAGCGGCCCAATGTTCTTCTCTAACAATTTTGCATGCTCCAACCACTAAAATGATAGATCCATCAGACAAGACGGACATGCATAGCAACTCACATGATATTCAACAATAGTTGATGGCGCCCCTAAGCATGGTTATCGCACAACAAGCAACTTAATAAAATATAAAGTGCATAAGTACATATTCAATACTACGATAGTTTTTAAGGCTATTTTGTCCCATGAGCTATATATTGCAAAGGTAAATGATGGAATTTTAAAGGTAGCACTCAAGCAATTTACTTTGAATGGCGGAGAAATACCATGTAGTAGGTAGGTATGGTGGACACAAATGGCATAGTAGTTGGCTCAAGGATTTTGGATGCATGAGAAGTATTCCTCTCGATACAAGGTTTAGGCTAGCAAGGTTATTTGAAGCAAACTCAAAGATGAAAGGTGCAGCAAAACTCACATAAAAGACATATTGTAAACGTTATAAGACTCTACACCCTTCCTTGTTGTTCAAAACTCAATACTAGATATTATCTAGACCTTAGAGAGACCAAATATGCAAATCAAATTTTAGCAAGCTCTATGTATTTCTTCATTAATGGGTGCAAAGCATATGATGCAAGAGCTTAAACATGAGCACAACAATTGCCAAGTATCACATTATCCAAGACATTTTAGAATTACTACATGTAGCATTTTCCAATTCCAACCATATAACAATTTAACGAAGAAGAAACTTCGCCATGAACATTATGAGTAAAGCCTAAGGACACATGTGTCCATATGCAACAGCGGAGCGTGTCTCTCCCACAAAGTGAATGCTAGGATCCATTTTATTCAAACAAAAACAAAAACAAAAACAAACCGACGCTCCAAGTAAAGAACACAAGATGTGACTGAATAAAAATATAGTTTCAGGGAGGAACCTGATGATGTTGTCGATGAAGAAGGGGATGCCTTGGGCATCCCCAAGCTTAGACGCTTGAGTCTTCTTAGAATATGCAGGGGTGAACCACGGGGTCATCCCCAAGCTTAGATCTTTCACTCCTCTTGATCATAGTATATCATACTCCTCTCTTGACCCTTGAAAACTTCCTTCACACCAAACTTCAAGCAAACTCATTAGAGGGTTAGTGCACAATTAATAATTCACTCATTCAGAGGTGACACAATCATTATTTTCACTTCTGGACATTGCATAATGCTACTGGACATTAATGGATCAAAGAAATAAATCCAACATAGCAAAAGAGGCAATGCGAAATAAAAGGCAGAATCTGTCAAAAACAGAACAGTCCGTAAAGACGAATTTAAAGCTGGCACCAGACTTGCTCAAATGGAAAAACTCAAAACTAATGAAAGTTGCGTACATATCTGAGGAAGATTTTTTCGAATTTTCTACAGAGAACTGTGCCCAGATTCGTGACAGACAGCAATGCTGTTTCTGCGCAGCGATCCCAAATATAACATCAACTTTGACATAGAAACTTTACTTGGCACAAAAACATGATAAGGAGAGGTTGCTACAGTAGTAAACAACTTCCAAGACTCAACAAAACAAAAAATTTCTGTAGGTAAAAACATGGGTTGTCTCCCATAAGCGCTTTTCTTTAACGCCTTTCAGCTAGGCGCAGAAAGTGCAAATCAAGTAACATCGAGAGTAGAAGCATCAACATCATAACTTGTTGTAATAATAGAATCAAAAGGCAACTTCATTCTCTTTCTAGGGAAGTGTTCCATACCTTTCTTGAGAGGAAATTGATATTTAATATTATCTTCCCTCATATCAATAACAGCACCAACGGTTCAAGAAAAGGTCTTCCCAACACAATAGGACAAGATGCATTGCATTCGATATCCAAGACAACAAAATCAACGGGACAAGGTTATTGTTAACCGTAATATGCACATTATCAATCCTCCCCAAAGGTTTCTTTTTAACATTATCGGCAAGATTAACATCCAAATAACAATTCTTCAATGGTGGCAAGTCAAGCATATCATAAATCTTTTAGGCATAACAGAAATACTTGCACCAAGATCACATAAAGAATTACATTCAAAATCATTGAATTTCATTTTAATGATGGGCTCCCAACCATCTTCTAACTTTCTAGGAATAGAAGTTTCAAGTTTTAGTTTCTCTTCTCTAGCTTTTATGAGAGCATTTGTAATATGTTTTGTAAAGGCTAAATTTATAGCACTAGCATTAGGACTTTTAGCAAGTTTTTGTAAGAAATTTATAACTTCAGAGATGTGGCAATCATCAAAATCTAAATCATTATGAGCTACAGCAATGGGATCATTGTTCCCAAGGTTGGAAAAATTTTAGCAGTTTTATCACAAGCAGTTTCAAAGTTTTAGCAATTTCAGGCAGTTTTGTACGCTTTGCACTAGGAGTAGAAACATTGCCAACACCAATTATTTTACCATTGGTAGTAGGAGGTGCATCAACATGTGAAGAATTAACATTACTAGTGGTGGTAATAGTCCAAACTTTAGCTACATTATTCTCTTTAGCTAGTTTTTCATTTTCTTCTCTATCCCACCTAGCACGCAGTTCAGCCATTAATCTTATATTCTCATTAATTCTAACTTGGATGGCATTTGCTGTAGTAGTAATCTTATTATCAATATCATTATTAGGCATAACTTTCAATTTTAAAAGATTAACATCGAGGCAAGTCTATCAACTCTAGAAGCGATAGTATCAATTTTATCAAGCTTTTCCTCAACAGATTTGTTAAAAGCAGTTTGTGTACTAATAAATTCTTTAAGCATGGCTTCAAGACCATAGGGTACACTCCTATTATTGTTGTAAGAATTCCATAAGAATTACCATAACCATTACCATTAGCAGAAGGATATGGCCTATAGTTATTACCAGAGTTGTTCCTATAAGCATTGTTGTTGAAATTATTATTTTTAATGAAATTCACATCAACATTTTCTTCTTGAGCAACCAATGAAGCTAAAGGAACATTATTTGGATCTACATTAGATCTACCATTCACAAGCATAGACATAATCACATCAATCTTATCACTCAAGGAAGAGGTTTCTTCAACAGAATTTACCTTCCTACCTTGTGGAGCTCTTTCCGTGTGCCATTCAGAGTAATTTATCATCATATCATCAAGAAGTTTTGTAGCCGCCCCCAATGTGATGGACATAAAGGTACCTCCAGCAGCTGAATCCAATAAATTCCGCGAAGAAAATTTAGTCCTGCATAGAAGGTTTGGATGATCATCCAAGTAGTCAGTCCATGGGTTGGGCAATTCTTTACCAAAGTTTTCATTCTCTCCCATGCTTGAGCAACATGTTCAGTATCTAATTGCTTAAAATTCATTATGCTACTTCTCAAAGATATAATTTTAGCGGGAGGATAATATCTACCAATAAAAGCATCCTTGCATTTAGTCCATGAATCAATACTATTCTTAGGCAAAGATAGCAACCAATCTTTAGCTCTTCCTCTTAATGAGAAAGGAAACACTTTCAATTTAATAATATCACCATCTACATCTTTATACTTTTGCATTTCACAAAGTTCAACAAAATTATTGAGATGGGCAGCAGCATCATCAGAACTAACACCAGAAAATTGATCTCTCATAACCAAGTTCAGTAAAGCAGGTTTAATTTCAAAGAATTCTGCTGTAGTAGCAGGTGGAGCAATAGGTGTGCATAGGAAATCATTATTATTTGCATTTGTGAAGTCACACAACTTAGTATTTTCAGGGGTATTCATTTTAGCAACGGTAAATAAAACAAACTAGATAAAGTAAATGCAAGTAACTAATTTTTTTGTGTTTTTGATATAGAGAGCAAGACAAGAAATAAAGTAAAACTAGCAACTAATTTTTTTGTATTTTGATTTAGTGCAGCAAACAAAGTAGTAAATAAAATAAAGCAAGACAAAAACAAAGTAAAGAGATTGAGAAGTGGAGACTCCCTGCAGCGTGTCTTGATCTCCCGCAACGGCGCCAAAAACAGCTTGATGCGTAAATGTACACGTCCGTTGGGAACCCCAAGAGGAAGGTATGATGCGCACAGCAAGTTTTCCTCGAAAGAAACCAAGGTTGATCGAACCAGGAGGAGCCAAGAAGCACGTTGAAGGTTGATGGTCGCGAAATGTGATGCGGCGCAACACCAGGGATTCCGGCGCCAACGCGAAACCTGCACAACACAACCCAAGTACTTTGCCCCAACGAAACAGTGAGGTTGTCAATCTCACCGGCTTGCTGTAACAAAGCGTATCGAGTGGAAGATGTTTGCAAAGAAAATAGTAAAACACAATTGCAGTAGATTGTATGCTATGTAAAGAATAGGACCGGGTCCACAGTTCACTAGAGGTGTCTCTCCCATAAGATAAAAGCATGTTGGGTGAACAAATTACAGTCGGGCAATTGACAAATAGAGAAAGGCATAACAATGCATATACATGATATGATAAATATAGTGAGATTTAATCCGGGCATTACGACAAAGTACATAGACCGCCATCCAACCGCATCTATGCCTAAAAAGTCCACCTTCAGGTTATCATCCGAACCCCATTCAGTATTAAGTTGCTAAGCAACAGACAATTGCATTAAGTATGGTGCGTAATGTAATCGACAACTACATCCTTAGACATAGCATCAATGTTTTATCCCTAGTGGCAACAGCACATCACAACCTTAGAACCTACTGTCACGATCCCAGTGTCAATGAAGGCATGAACCCACTATCGAGCATAAATACCCCTCTTGGAGTTAAGAGCAAAAACTTGGCCGAGCCTCTACTAATAACGGAGAGCATGCAAGATCATAAACAACACATAAACAATAGATTGATAATCACCATAATCATAGTACTCTCTATCCATCGGATCCCGACAAACACAACATATAGTATTACAGATAGATGATCTTGATCATGTTAGGCAGCTCACAAGATCCAACAATGAAGCACAACAAGGAGAAGACGACCATCTAGCTACCGCTATGGACCCATGGTCCAGGGGTGAACTACTCACTCATCACTCCGGAGGCGACCATGGCGGTGTAGAGTCCTCTCGGGAGATGAATCCCTCTCCGGCAGGTGCCGGAGGCGATCTCCCGAATCCCCCGAGATGGGATTCGTGGCGGCGGCGTCTCCGGAAGGTTTTCCGTATCGTGGCTCTCGACGGGGTTTTCGCGACGGAGACTTTAAGTAGGCGGAAGGGCAACGCGGGGGCCACACGAGGTGCCCAGGGGGTAGGGCCGCGCGGCCAGGGCTTGGGCCGCGCCGCCCTAGCTCCTGGCTGCCTCGTGGCCCCACTTCGTTATCTCTTCGGTCTTCTGGAAGCTTCGTGCAAAAATAGGACCCCGGCGAAAGTTTCGTCCAATCCGAGAATATTTCCTTACTAGGATTTCTGAAACCAAAAACAACAGAAAACAGCAAATGGCTCTTCGGCATCTTGTTAATAGGTTAGTTTCAAAATGCATAAATATGACATATAATGTGCATAAAACATGTAGGTATCATCAATAAAGTAGCATGGAACATAAGAAATTATCGATACGTTGGAGACGTATCACTCCCCCTTATATAGGAGGCGGAGCCGAGGGTTTCGTGGTACACAAGTTACAAAGTTCGGGAGGGTTTCGTATCCAACCCGTAAGATTACAAATCTCTATCTTTCCTAATACAAACTATCTTTCCTTAATACATGGGCTTCCGAGTCTTCTTATTCTTCGAGTACCGGGCCTTCAAAAACCCCGGTACCATCTTTGGCAGGCCTATTGGGGATGCCTATGTAGCCCCGAGATTTTTCTTGAATTGAAGAATCAGGGAAAATCTCCAATTTTATTCATCACATAGTCTTTCGATATGCAAACACTATTTTGTACAGGGATAACGGTAGTTGGGGCTAGTTCATCTGACGGATCAGGTACTAGTTAACTGCTCTAGTGGCAATCCGCAAAACCTACTTCAAGATCACGTCCCCGGACATGATCTCGGGATACGGTGTAAACTTCGACAGTGCCGCTTAAGGTCTTACCATTCTGTCGAGTCCCGGTCATATTTTATCGGGTACCTAACGCGTCCGTTAGGATTTTTCTTCGTATCTGTTGATACGGAAAAAGTAGCAATCCGCCGGAGACGGTGCCACGCCGCTCAGAACGGATCTGGGGTCTTACCTTCGCAAAGTTTTGCGGCATTCAGAGATTTATTCGCGACTTTTAGCGCTCTGAGAATATATTGTCGAGTGCTTTTCGGCTGTTGGAATAGCACATTTTATCGAGTCATATTTGATGACTTTTTTGTCTTCCCGATGGGAGTATATGTAGAGTTATCCGTATAACTCGAAATATACTCACTTTTAAAAATTCATCGGGCACGAACAGCGTTCCCGATGGGAGTAGCCCCCGAGGCTACAACCAAGAACTTGTGCTTGGGTGTAGGCTCCACAGATTAGTATCCTTTGCCGCTATATTTATAATCCTTCTCGATATTTTTATATCTATCGGGTGCGCGACCAGCGCTCCCGATGGGAGTAGCCCCCGAGGCTATGAACAAATATTTGTATTTGATCATAGGCTCTCGCCATTTCTATCTTGTCAGACTCGAATTTTCTTTTTTCCAAAGTAGCCCCCGAGCGTTTGGGCAAAAACTTGTATTTGATCAAAGCTCCGGAGATAGTCTTATGTTGTCGATAAACTTTTGAAACCTCATAGTCGAATTTTTCTTTTATCTTGACGACGTCATTGCTGATGATAGCCACGATTTCTATTTTGGAAACTGACCATTACCGCTTGTTTCGCTGCCTTGTGGGTCCCAATTCCTGATCTAACGGACACGTCGTGCAAGTGGGGGACACATGTTCTCCCCTTTTTCTGGCACACGTTCTGTAACCTCGTCAATGTTAAAATACCTTTTTACCCTTGTTTCCACGTGGTGATCATCTCCTGCATTCTTTTTTCATCCAACGGTTCCGCCGCTTCACCGCACCTCTATATAAGATCCCCTTCTTCTTCCTCGAACACTTCCGCTCGCGCCGTTCCCCTGCTTTCCTCTGCAAAATTTCCTCCTGCGCTCCTCATCTCCCAAAGCTCTTCTCTTCGTAGCTACACTTCTCCGTCATTGTTGATGCCACCGCGTCGCTTGACCAGGCACAGCACACCCGATTCATCGATGGCTGCCGCGGATCTAGGAGCCGCGGAGTGGGAGAGGTCCAAGATCACGAACCAGGACCTGAATCTCTTGAAGAAGCTGGGGATTACCAAGAAACCCAAAGCGGTTTGCTTCCCCTGAAGAAAGCTACCCAACCCCTCCAATGGGGTATCGGGTAAGTTTTGTTGATCACCTCATCCGCGGTCTTTCCGCCCCCATTCACCCTTTTCTTCGGGGGTTACTTTATGTTTATGGTCTTCAACTTCACCACCTCACGCCCAACTCTATCCTTCACATTTCTATCTTCATCACCCTCTGCGAAGCCTTCCTTGGTGTCCAGCCTAACTGGGCATTATGGAAGCACATTTTCTTCTGTCGCCGTAATGGCTCTGCCAATGTCGCCTATAATATAGGCGGCGTTGTTATTTCTGTCCGCTCTTCTGTCAACTACTTCGACGTCAAACTCCCTGACTCCGTTCAAGGGTGGCGCAAGAAGTGGTTGTACATTCGTGAAGAAAACCATGGATGCGCCGAAGACAACATTCCTCCTTTTGACGGTGCCGAGAAAATCCTTCGCCGCCGTTCTTGGGACGCAGAAGCTACCGAGGAAGAAAGAACTTCGACAGAGGCCCTGATGACTCGCATCCATGAGTTGCAAAATACTCGTGGAAAAGAATTATCAGGCATCCAAATTACGGCGTATTTCCTTAGGACTAGAGTGCAGCCTCTTCAGGCTCGCAAAAACCCTTTCTGGAATTATGCTGGCGATGAAGACACAGATCGCTTGTCGACGAATCTGGAAGTCAAGGATTTGGATAGGCTTATTCGAAAAATTTCATCTCTCAAGAAGAAAGACTCCATCCCTTCCACTTATCGCGTAAAACCATACAGCGCCGCCCATGCGCTTCCTAAGGTAAACATTGTCGCGTAATTTGTTATTGCCTTGCTATTTGTGTTGTTACTCCTTTCTGACATCCTTCCCTCTTTTTATACAGGACCACCCAAATCTTGTTTCACTTCCTCCTCTTCCTGAAGGTGGGGAAGTCGAAGAAAGGGCCGTTATCTCCGATGATAACCAAGATGCCCCCTCTTTTGCAAATGAACCCGCAGAATCTCGAAAATCTGCGGGATCTGACGAAAAAGAGGATGTCTCTGAAGCCACTGCATCGGCACAATCTCCTCCTCCTGCTGTTTCTCCAAGGAACAAAAGGAAAAGGGATGATGCCGAAGGTTCCGGCACCTCCAAGGTCGAAGAAGGTGTCCCTTCTCACCAGAAGGCAGGCTATGATCCATACCTCGAGGCTCTCATCAGTTCGTAAGTACCCTTTCTCTGTTTATTTGTACTTGAAGATTCTTGTCTATCTTGCTTTTTATATTGTCGACATTTACTCGTAGTGATGATGAAGAAGAAGTACCAACTGCTGATGTGGCTGCTCGAACGAGTACGTCACATACATTAGTCGCCTCGGAGACGCCAGTTGAAGGAGAAGAAACGTCGCCTCCTCGACAGAACGTCGGCGCTGCTACTCCTCCGTCAAGCCCCCTTGTCCCTTCACCAAAAAGGGCAAGGGTTGAAACAATTCCGGAGCTTACTCTTCAATCGAGTAGCTCTTCTAACCCTCTCTTGGATGACGTAAGTTCTTAATGCTCTTGTCGCTGTTTATATTTTCTCCGTTTGCTCCTATGTGTCGTCATTTTTCCCATACCGACATTTTCTTTCTTTGTCTTTCCTTGATAGCCTATGATCAAAGAGCTTCTTCGCATCGGTGCCCAATTCGTTGGGTACCGTGATTACGCCAGCAAAACTGAAGGTAATGCCTGGCTACTTTTTGCTTCCTTTCTGCGTTATTGTCGACGTTTATAACTAATCTTGTCTTCCTTTTTCAGAAACTGGCAGAAGCCAATGAACGTGCTGACACGCTTGCTCAAAAATTAGAGCAATGTGAGGAGGCTCGTAAGAAGGCCGAGTCGGATGCTGTTGAAGCTAGGCAAGAAGCTGACAAAGCTAAGGCTGATGCTGCTGGTGTCGAAGATCTTCGGAAACGTCTACATGATGCCGAGACTTCGCTAAGCGAGCACATAACTGCGCAATATGCTCGCGAAGCGGCGATCACCAAGCGTATAAGGACACAAAATCGTCGCTTTGTCAGTAAGTATTTGCACCATTTCATATCCTTTGGATTTTTCTTTTTTGCACTTGTTTGTTGACCAAATTTTCTATTTTTATTTTGACAGATAGGACCTCTCAAGAATTTGAACTTGAGAATCCCGACAACGATTCTCTTCTTGACGCCGTTTCATTCCTTGAGTTTCATGGGACGGAAGCGCGTGAAGGCATGGATGAAGCCAGGGCGGGGTTGTCGAAGCTTTTCCCCTACTTCTTCCCGAAGAAAGAGGAGCCCGCGACTTTCCTTGGTCTTGCCAAGTGCTATAATCCTCCCGAAGATCTTGGGCTGAAGATGCGCCATGAGAACATGAAGGTTGCCGTTGAAAGCACCGTTGCCCTAGTTGCTGACAGTCAACAGACTATTGACTGGGCCAAAGTTGGCGACACGGAGCAGATAGAGCAAACAAAGTGGCGATCATTGATCAAGGCGGCAAAGCTGAACACGAAGAAAATCCTGGCCTATCTCGGGATCAAGCCATCTTCGACTCCTAGCTCGTCAAGGCCGGAGGTCTAATTGAATGCCTTTGTCTTTTCTATATTTTTTTTGCTTTCTTTATTTCTTTTGTTGTTGTCGCCATTCTAGCCTTGGCGACAATTACCCTGCCAGTCCCTTAGGAGAACTTCTTTTGTAATGAACATGTAAATTTTCTAGAAGCAATGAAATTCCTCTTGGTGCTCTCATTGATCCGGGGATTTTCTTTTCCAGTTAATATTTGATAATTATTCAACCAATCCTTGCTCTCCCGATGCTGCTCCCGCGTCTTCCTTGTCGAAGAAAGTAAAAGCCGATGACAATTTCCTTGAAGGTTCTTCAAGCACACCTTTGTCGGAAGATTTACAGAACTTCGACAACAACTTCAGTCCACGAAGAAACAAACTCTGGCAATGATGGAACAATCTCGGAAAGCGACTGAACAAGAACGACTTGCTCGTCGACAAGCCGAAGAGGCTATGGCTGCCAAGGATGCTGCTGTATTGGAAGCAAAAGGAGCTAATACCCGGGAAAATAGCATGCTCGAGCTGATGTTGGAAGCTAGCACAGATATGTTAGGTATGTATCTCAAACTTTATGATGCCTTCTCTTTATTTTGCTGTGCCTTCTTCCAAGTTTCTTGCCTTGTTGTCTAATAGGCTCAGTTCTTGATGCTGCTGCCGAAGATCGAAGAGTGAATGAGAGAACGAATCTTCTTGTCAACCTTTCCCTTAACCATGGCTCTTTATTTTGGGCCACTCCTGAACGAACCCAGCAGATTGTCAGGTTCCAAGATCGTGCTTGCCAAGTACGCGAATTTCTAAATTTTTGCACGACAACGTTGACCCTTGTTTTCAAGACTTTGTTTCCTCGGAATGAGGTTCCTGCGACTCTTCCTGAATTGCTAGAGACCTTCAGAGATGCTCCTCGTATTCATAATTTCGTACGAGCCCAACTGACTGCTGGAGCAAGATTTGCCATGATTATGATACATATTTGCCATCCAAAGTTAGACCTGTCGACGATTGTCGTTGATTGCATGGCGAAGAAAACGCGGCGGAAGAATAATATTGATGCAATCAACGAGATGGTGACTCCTGTGGCCGAGTCGATGATAGACGAGCTTCTTCGGATGGATTCAGAATTCTTCGTCAAGGGATCTTATGCCGAGCATAAAACAACCAGAGGCTTGTCAATAGATACTATTTTAGGTTCTGACTGATTTGTAAAACTTTGTCAAAAACATTTGTTGTATATCACAGAATGCTCTATATTGTTGGAGCCCCCGAGCCTTTTGGCTAGAGTTTGTACTATTTTTCTCTTCCCAATATTTCTTCTTGTGCTGTAATAAAACACCTTGATGGACTGCAGGATCTTGGTGTCGAAGTTCTATATTTTTGTTTGTGGACCAAAATGATGAGATTTTCTGACGTGTGTACTATATTTAATCATTACCAGCTTCCGATTTATGTATTTGGCGAGGTACTATTGTACCAAGGCGAAATATTTTTCAGTAAATCGAGTTTGCCTGTTTTGATATTTGAAGGTGTAGAGCCCCCGAGTGTGTCGAAGTATATCTTTACTATTTTTATTATATTGCAGCACCGCGAGCCCGCCTCATTAAAAACCTTTCCCGGCCCCACTCGGTGTCCCGAAAAAGGAAAAGAGTGCGTCTGAAAACTCGCGGGCGTTTCAAGACATTGTATGTTTACAGAGGAGACTATATTTCTCTATCTAGGCGTAAAACGCCTGAGCTGCGCCACGTTCCAAGGATTTGGCTCAATGTTCCCCGTCTTCTTGTCCTTGATCCTGTATGCTCCTCCTTCGATGACTTGTGACGATGTAGGTTCCAAGCCATGGTGACTCGAGTTTTTCATGACTTTTTTGATTGAGTCGCAAAACTAAATCACCGACTTGAAAAGATCTTGGCCGCAATCTTCGACTGTGGTAATTCTTCAGGTCCTGTTGATATTTAGCGACTCGCGACAGAACTTCATCTCGAGCTTCGTCGAGTGCATCGACGTCGTCCTCCAAGGCTTTTCTCGAGATTTCTTCATTATATTCTGTAACTCTTGGGGAATCATGCTCGATTTCTATCGGCAGGACTGCTTCGGCTCCATGGACCAGAAAAAACGGCGTTTCCTGTGTCGCCGTATTTGGTGTTGTTCAGATACTCCACAATACACTTGGAAGCTCCTCCCGCCAAGTATGCCGAGCTTTTTCCAGTGGTCCTAGCAGGCGTTTCTTGATGCCATTGCAGATAATGCCATTGGCTTTCTCGACTTGTCCATTGGTCTGTGGATGTGCGACAGACGCAAAACTCAACTTAATGCCCACTTCTGCGACGCTTTGAACTCCTTGGACGTAAAGTTGCTGCCGTTGTCTGTGACGATGCTATGAGGGACTCCAAATCTGAAGACGATGCTTTTCACGAACTTAATCGCCGACGCACCGTCCGGTGAATTTATAGGCTTTGCTTCGATCCATTTTGTAAATTTGTCGACAGCAACAAGCATATACTCATAACCTCCTGGCGAAGCTTTGTGTAGTTTTCCCACCATATCGAGACCCCATTGAGCAAAGGGCCAAGATAGTGGGATTGGCATGAGTTCTGCTGCCGGAGAGTGAGGTTTGGCGGCAAATCTTTGACACGCGTCGCAAGTTCTCACTATTTCCTTCGCGTCCTCGATTGCCGTTAACCAATAGAATCCTGCTCTGAAAGCCTTAGCCGCGATAGCCCGGCTGCTCGCGTGGTGCCCGCATATTCCTTCGTGCACATCTTTCAGGATAATTCTTCCTTCTTCGGGTGTAACGCATCTCTGTAGCACGCCCGAAATACTTCGTTTGTATAACTCCCCTTTTACCACAGTGAAAGCTTTTGATCTCCTGATTATTCGCCTTGCTTCGACTGGGTCGTCGGGTATCGTTTTCCTTAGGATATATGATATGTAAGCCTACATCCATGGAATTTGCACCATCATGACTAGCTCTTGTTCTTCTTCTTCTTCTTCTGCTGTGTCCTTGATGATACTCGAGGGTTTCTCTTTCTTCTCCTTCTTTGTTTTTGCTGGCTTTGTTGATCTTTCGCTTATCTCTTCCCAAAACACGCCTGGAGGTTTCGCGAGACACTGTGACCCGATGTTTGCAAGAACGTCGGCTTCATCGTTGCTCATCCTGATGATGTGGTTTACCTCACAACCATCAAATAATTTCTCCAACTCATTGTACACCTCTTTGTATGCTATCATACTTTCGTTGACTGCATCGCATTGGTTCATGACTTGCTGTGCCACCAATTGTGAGTCGCCGAAAATTTTTAGTTGCACCGCAAGCTTTCGCCATCTTCATCCCGTGTATGAGAGCTTCATATTCTGCTTCATTGTTAGACGCGTTTGGGAACGTCATCCAAAACTTACTTGTCGCCTTCAGGTGATGCCAATATCACGCCTGCTCCACACCTTCCGCTTTTGGACCCGTCGAAGTTCATGGTCCAAGTTCTCGATAAATCTGGGGTCCCGTGTTTTGTAGCTCCATCCATTCTGCAATGAAATCTGGTAAGACCTGTGATTTTATTGCTTTCTTTTTCATACGTGATGTCCCGAGGAGAAAGTTCTATTCCCCAAAGGGAGACACGACCCGTAGCTTCTGGGTTGTTTAGTATATTTGATAAGGGAGCCTCGTTGACCACTATTATCGGGTGCGCCGAAAAATAGTGTCGCAATTTTCTTGCTGTCGTGAATACTCCATATGCCGTTTCGATATTGCGGGTACCGCTGCTTTGAGGGCGACAGTACTTCGCTGATGAAATATACTGGCCTCTGAACTCCATGAAGCTTGCCTTCTTCTTCTCTCTCGACTACTAGGGCCGTGCTGACCACCTGAGGTGTGGCTGCAATGTACAAGAGGAGAGGTTCTTTCTCTTTCGGTGCCACCAATATCGGTGGTGTCGAAATTGCCCGCTTGAGGTTCTCGAAGGCTCTATCTGCTTCTTCGTTCCATTGAAATTTTTCCCCTTGTTTGATCAATGCATAGAACGGTAGCGCCTTTTCTCCTAGCCTGGCGACGAATCTGCTTAAAGCTGCAACTCGCCCCGTTAACTGTTGTATTTCTTTCAACTTTGTTGGCTTTCACATAGTCACTATGGCCTGGATTTTTTCAGGGTTGGCTTCAATCCCTCTTGCTGATAGTAAGAACCCGAGGAGTTCTCCTGCGGGAACTCCAAAAGAGCACTTTGTCGGGTTCAGCTTGAGAGAACTTGTCGAGGTTGTCGAAGGTTTCCTTCAAATCTTCGATCAGAGTTGACCCCTTCTTTGATGTTATTACGACATCGTCGATGTAAACTTGTACATTTTTACCAATCTGTGTTGCTAGGCACTTCGCATCATCCGCTGATACGTTGCTCCCGCGTTTTTCAAACCAAAGGGCATTGTTTTGTAGCAAAACACGCCGTAAGGTGTGATGAACGCTGTCTTGGCTTCATCTTCTTCTTTTATCCTGATCTGGTTATAACCAGAGTATGCGTCCAAAAAGGAAAGACGTTCGCATCCTGCCGTGGAGTCGATGATTTGATCGATCCTTGGGAGGGGAAAGTGATCCTTGGGACAATGTTTATTGAGACACGTAAAGTCGACGCACATGCGAAGGACTATTGTGTGTTTTTTCGGCACCATCACTGGGTTAGCTACCCATGTGGCTTCGGTAGATATTTCCCTGATGAAACCATCATCTTTGAGTCGATCTATTTCTGATAACATGGCTTTGCGGCTCGGTTCCGAAAAACGCCGCAAAGGCTGCTTGACTGGTCGTGCGAGAGGATCCAAATTGAGGTGGTGCTCGGCGAGTTCCCTGGGTACTCCTGGCATGTCACTGGACACCATGCGAAGATTTTCCAGTGCTCACGGAGGAACTCGACGAGCGCGCTTTCCTATGCGACGTCCATGTTTGCTGCAATGGATGTCGTTTTCTTTGGGTCTGTCGGGTGGATCTGTACCTCTTTTGAATCCTTGGTTGTGTTGAAAGTTGGCTCCTTAGAAGATCTCCCTACCTCTGGCAGCACATCATAATCAGTGAACCTTGGCGCCGCATATTCTGCTTGCATCCCGAAAGTTTCTGACAGTCGATGAAAATCCTTGTCGCATTTATCGGATAACGCGAAACTTCCTTTGATTGTGATAGGTCCCTTGGGCCCAGGCAACCTCCACAACAAATATGTATAATGCGGCACTGCCATGAACCTGGCATACGCTGGTCGTCCCAATAAAGCGTGATATTGCGACGGGAAATCCACAACTTCGAACTCCAAATTCTCTATCCTATAGTTTTCTCGGGTTCCAAACTGAACGTCGAGGTTGATCTTGCCCAACGGGTAGCTTGGCTTCTCTGGTGTGATCCCGTGGAAACGTGTGTCGCTTGGTTTTAAGTTTGCTAGGGATATGTTCATCTTCCTCAATGTATCTGCGTACATGAGGTTTAAATCGCCGCCATCTATGAAAACTCTCGACACGTCAAAACCAGCGATTACTGCGGGTAAAATAAGTGCTGATTGTCCTGGTCGAGGAACTTGCTGCGGATGATCCTCGATTGTGAAGCCAATGTCTTGCCCCGACCAATTTAAGTACTCGACTGTTGGTGGAGGCATCTTCTCTGCCATGAACACTTGTCGTGAGATTACTTTCTGCGCCCTGTTAGATGGCATAGCTTTCTGAATCATCGAGACCGCACCGTTAGAATTAGGATCAACATATGGAGGTGGGTGTGGTGCTGCCGCTATTCTTAGCTGGTGCCGATTTTCGTCCGTAATTGCGGGAGGAGGTGGAAGATGGATTTCGCTCCTTGGCCCCTGGGGGTTTCTATTCGTGGCCTGGGCATTTGCGATTCCTGCGGCTCGCAACATAGCCTGAAATTTCGGCAGTCTTTCTGGAGATGCCCTGACTGCCTCTTTCCGTTATTGTCGAGATAAAAATGCATATGGCACGGACCGTTCATCATCTCTTCGGGGGACACATAAGGTCTTTGGAACCTTGGTCCACTATTTTGTCTGTTGCCACGAGAATCGCCTCTATTGTCGCTTTGATGCTCATTACTCTTTTGATAGTCATCTCGACTGTTTCCTCCAGGATTTCCTCGAAAACCAGCCGATATATGGCCAGGGGCATCGTTGTTGTAAAACTGGCGAGAAAATCGCCTTCTATTTTGATAATTTCGACCACGATCCTCCTCTGGCGACCTGTGTCGCTTGTTGTATATTGCGTCTTCTCCATCTGCCCATTTATTGGCTATCTCCATGAGTGCTGATATGGTCTTAGGGTTAGTTCTCCCTAAGTCCTCGACAAAATCTCCTCGCCGAATTCCTGCCACGAACGCATCTATTGCCCTCTCGTCAGATATATCTTCTGCCGAGTTCTTTATGATGTTCCACCGCTGTATATATTTCCTCATTGATTCGTCATGTTTTTGCCGACACGCTCTCAATTCCTCCAATAACGCAGGTTTCTTGCAGGTGGATCGGAAATTTTTCACGAAGATGTCCTCAAAGTTATCCCAGCTATCGATGGAACTTGGCGGGAGTTTCTTTATCCAAGATCTTGCAGCGCCGCTCAAGTGAACTTGGATACTTTGCATAGTGTTGCTCTGGTTCCTCCTACCAGCTTCACCATCTCGAGATAATCCACGAGCCAATCCTCGGGATCTTGCAGGCCGTCGAATTTCTTGAAATTTTCGGGTAGCTTGAACCCTTTTGGGACTCGAGTCTTTCGAACTCTTCTCGTGAAACACGGGAGCCCATACATATCTTCGTCGGCAACTTCGGTGAGTGCCGACGCTCCCTTCTTTCTTGTCGCGCTCTGTCCACCCTTACTTGGACTGCTGTGTCTCTTGCTCCACTTGTTCTTGGGGGTCTTGAACTGCTGCGGTGGGTCGTGGACTATTTTGCCTAGGATTTTCTTCGGGAGGCGTTGTTGCAAACGCTGTTCCCATTACTCCTACTCCGGCCATCGCCATATTGAACAATGGTTCTCTCGGGTCCCCAGGAGGTGGTCTGGACGCCAGATGTAAGCTTGTGTTGCCATGTAACCTGCTTCTGGCGTTTTTGGGATGATATTTCCTCTTTCATCGATCGACATAAAGGACATGTCGAGATTTTGGATTATGTTTCCTCTTTCTGCTTCGGGTATGTTTTGCAACCGAGACATTGCTCTCCTCCGAGCTTCTCGTGACTATCTCCCGAAGTTCCTGAAAGGCGACTTAACTCTGCTCGGCGTCTGCTTGATGAAGCTGCTTCTTTCCTCCTATTCAGGGATGCTGTCTGTTTTTCCAACTCTCTGCTTACCCGAGCAAGTCTATATTGATATGCTTGTAATTCTTGTACGGTAGCAGTAGTATTCATTGGTTCTGATCCATCCATGGCTCTTGCAGCCCTATCCCACGCTGCTTGCGGGAGTTGGACTTTTGCGCGAGTTGAAGATCCGGCATATTTAGTGCCTAGGCCTGTTCTGAGATCAGCGGGATCGACGTATGGATTTCCCAAATCGTCGAAAGCCTCTGACGTTTGTGGTTCTGATGGACCCGCTTCTTCTATGCACAGATTTGGTGGTATTTTGTGTATTGATTTTTGTCAAGATTGGTGACACCATCATATAGAGTGGTGAAGACCTTTCCGATGGCGACAGATTTGTCGATGAAGTTAAAGCTGTCGACGCTGTCGGAGTCGCTGCTTATAAAGGAGTCCGCAGACGACTCGAAGGATGTGTTGCTGAAGATCTTGGCGAGCTTTCCGCTTGCCTTGCTGTCGACGAAGCGTGGCGACGAAAACTCCTCGTCACTCGACGAAAAGTTAAGATCAACCTGAAAATTCCGACGAGATCGGAACTTCGATACGGTAGGATCCTTCTTTGTTGACACCAAATCGGAATTCTCCGAACGTCATGATGATGGGCTCCTCCAGATAGGCACTGATACGTCCAATTTGCATCACTATTTTGTATCATAATTTGCTGTTATTCATTGATATATTTCATATTGGGACACAATACTTATGTTATTTCATCTATTTTGCATGTTTCATCATCATTGGAGGATCAAGCACCGGAGCCAGGATTCTGCTGGAAAAAGCACCGTCGAACGCAATATTTCGGAAGATCAACCGTGGAAGGGAATTTCACGTAAATTCCTATTTTTCCAGATGACGGAGGGAGCCAAAAGGGGGAGCAGAGAGGAGCCACAGACCACGGGCGGCGCGGCCCAAGGCCTGGCCGCGCCACCCTGTGCTCTGGGGGCCCCACACCCTTTCGCCCTTTTCTTCGCGTACTCCTTCGTCCCGAAAACCTAAGCCACAGAGGACCTCACGAAGGTTACGCCTCTGCGGGGCGGAGAACACCAGAGAGAAAGAGCTCTCCGGCGGGCAGGAATCCGCCGGGGAAATTCCTCCCGGGGGAAATCGACGCCATCGCCATCGTCATCGAGCGGGACATCATCTCCATCATCATAATCATCATCTCCACCATCTACACCGCCATCACCACCGCTGCACCTCGTCATCGCTGTAGCAATTCGGGTTAAATCTTGATTGTTTGATAGGGGAAACTCTCCCGGTGTTATTCTATACTTGTTGTAGATGCTATTGAGTGAAACCATTGAACCAAGGTTTATGTTCAGATTGTTATTCATTATCATATCACCTCTGATTGTATTCCATATGATGTCTCGTGAGTAGTTCGTTTAGTTCTTGAGGACATGGGTGAAGTCTAAATGCTAGTAGTGAATTATGGTTGAGTAATATTCAATGTTATGATATTTAAGTTGTGGTGTCATTCTTCTAGTGGTGTCGTGTGAAGGTCGACTACACGACACTTCACCATTTATGGGCCTAGGGGAGTGCATCTTGTATTCGGTTGCTAATTGCGGGGTTGCCGGAGTGACAGAAACCTGAGCCCCCGTTAGTATATCGATGCAGGAGGGATCGCAGGATCTCAGAGTTTAAGGCTGTGGTTAGATTTATCTTAATTACTTTCTTGTAGTTGCGGATGCTTGCAAGGGGTATAATCACAAGTATGTATTAGTCCTAGGAAGGGCGGTGCATTAGCATAGGTTCACCCACACAACACTTATCAAAACAATGAAGATTATTAAACCACATGAAGCGAAAGTACTAGACTAAAATCCCCGTGTGTCCTCAGGAACGTTTGGTCATTATAAGTAAACAAACCGGCTTGTCCTTTATGCTAAAAAGGATTGGGCCACTCGCTGCAATTATTTCTCTCGCATTTTATTTACTTGTACTTTATTTATCTGCAATATCAAAACCCCCGAATACTTGTCTGTGAGCATTTACAGTGAATCCTCCATCGAAACTGCTGCCAACACCTTCTGCTCCTCGTTGGGATCGACATTCTTACTTATCGAAGATACTACGATACACCCCTATACTTGTGGGTCATCAAGACTATTTTCTGGCGCCGTTGCCGGGGAGTGAAGCGCTATTGGTAAGTGGAATTGGTAAGGAAATTTACTGTTTGTGCTGATTTTATTTCTGCCTGCTGCTATAAATCATTATGGAGAGATCTTCTCTTCAATTTCTATTTGGGAAATCTACTACTACTGCAACGGTAGTGGATGAAGCGCCAGGTGAGGAAGTAGTACCATATAAAATACCTATGAAAATTATTGAACGTGTTATGGATAACCGCTATGAAGGGGATGGAACTGTTCATCCTGGTGATCATTTATTGTTTTTGCATGAATTATGCGGGTTATTCAAATGTGCAGGTATTTCTATGAATGAAGTTAGGAAGAAACTATTCACTATATCGCTGTCTGGTAAAGCGGCGCACTGGTATAAATTGCTGAAGAATGGTGATTCTATTGATTGGGAGGACATTGTGCCTTTATTTTATTCCAAATTTTATCCTCCAAGTGAAATTCACAAAGATCGGAACCGCATATATAATTTCTGGCCTCATGATGGAGAGAGTATTGCCCAAGCTTGGGGGAGATTGAAGTCTTTAATGCTCAAATGCCCCATTCATGAGCTTCCTGGTAATGTTATTATTGATAATTTCTATGCAAGACTTTCTTTTCAAGACAAGACCTTGCTGGATACTTCTTGTTCTGGATCATTTACACGCAAGAATGAAGAGTTTAAAAGGGACCTTCTTGATCGGATCCAAGAAAATACTGAAGGATGGGAGAACGACAAAGATAGAGAATCAGGTATAATTTATGATTATAAATGCATTGAAGCTTTTATGGATACTGATAAATTTCGTAATATGAGTGCTACATATGGTCTTGATTCCCAAGTTGTTGCAAATCTTTATAAAGCTTTTGCCTCTCATTATGAACTGCCTAAGAAGAATTTTGATAAGTATCATGAACCGTATAAAGATAAAATTGATTCATCTGTAAACAAATGTGTAGTGGTTGAAACTATTGATAATGTTATTCCTGAAGCTTATATTGAAAAAACTCCTTTCCCTGCTAAAATGAAGGAGTACTCTGTCATATCTAGTGCGTTAATAAAAGTGAAAAGAAACCTAAAGAACCCGAAGAACAAATTAAAATTGAACCTGCTGTTGCTATAGTTAAAGATCTTGTGACTGAAAATGTGGAGGATGGTCATATTATTTTCTGTGAAGATGCTTCTAATATTGTTTCACATCCTAATAAATCCAAACAAGTTAGTGTTCCTATGCTATCTGTTAGAATTGGTGATCATTGCTATTATGGTTTATGTGATATTGGTGCAAGTGTTAGTGCTATTCCTTATGAGCTTTACACGGAGATTATGCACGAAATTGGTTCTTGTGAACTTGAAGATATTGATGTGGTTATTCATTTGGCTAATAGAGAAACTATTTCTCCAATTGGTATTGTTCGAGATGTGGAAGTTCTATGTGGTAAGATTAAATATCCTGCTGACTTTTTGGTACTTGGTTCTGCTGCTAGTGATCATTGTCCTATCATTTTTGGTAGACATTTTCTAAATACTTGTGGAGCTATTATAGATTGTAAGAAAGAGAAAATCTTGACTAGATTTGCTGGTGAACCTTATGAATTTAACTTTTCTAAATTTACCAAAACTCCTTATAAAGCTGACTTGCCTAGTAATGATTTTAAAATGGAGCAGTGTGCATCTATTGTTCTTGTTCCTAATAATCCTTTGCAGCAACATTTGGAGAATAGTGAAAGTGAAGCTTTTAGGAAAGAAAGAGATGAGCTTGAGGAAATTTTTCTTCGCCAACCTATTCTCAAGCATGATTTACCGGTGGAAGATTTGGGTACAACACCGCCACCAAAGGAAGATCCTGTTTTTGATTTAAAGCCTTTACCTGATAATCTTAAATATGCTCATATTGATGATAAGAAAATATATCCTGTTATTATTAGTTCTAAGCTTTCAGAGATTGAGGAAGAAAGGTTATTGGAAATATTGAAGAAACACCGAGGAGCTATTGGCTATACTCTTGATGATTTGAAAGGGATTTCTCCTTCTATTTGCCAACATGCTATTAATATGGAAGAAGATGCAAAGCCTGTTGTTGAACATCAACGTCGTCTAATTCCGAAGATGAAGGAAGTGGTAAGGAACGAGGTATTAAAACTCCTTGAAGCTGGTATTATATATCCTATTGCTGATAGTAGATGGGTTAGTCCTGTTCATTGTGTTCCTAAGAAAGGAGGAATGACTGTTGTGCCTAATGATAATGATGAGCTTATTCCTCAAAGAATAGTTGTAGGTTATAGAATGTGCATTGATTTTCTAAAAGTTAATAAAGTTACTAAGAAAGATCATTACCCTTTACCCTTTATTGATCAAATGCTAGAAAGGTTATCTAAAAATACTCATTTTTGCTTTCTTGATGGTTATTCTGGGTTTTCACAAATTGCTGTTAAAGCTAAAGATCAAGAGAAAACCACTTTTACTTGTCCTTATGGAACTTATGCTTATAGGCGTATGCCTTTTGGTTTATGTAATGCTCCTGCTACTTTTCAAAGATGCATGTCTGCTATTTTTCATGGTTTTTGCGAAAGTATTGTAGAGGTGTTCATGGATGATTTTTCTGTCTATGGGAATTCTTTTGATAATTGCTTGCGAAACCTCGATAAAGTTTTGCAGAGATGTGAAGAAACTAACCTTGTTCTTAATTGGGAGAAATGCCACTTTATGGTTAATGAAGGAATTGTATTGGGACATAAAATTTCCGAGAGAGGTATTGAAGTTGACAGAGCTAAAGTTGAAGCAATTGAGAAGATGCCCTATCCAAGGGATGTTAAAGGTATTCGTAGTGTTCTTGGTCATGCTGGGTTTTATAGGAGATTTATTAAAGATTTCTCTAAAATTTCAAAGCCTCTTACTAATCTTCTTCAAAAAGATGTACCTTTTGTTTTTGATGATGATTGTAAGGAAGCTTTTGAAACTTTAAAGAAAGCCTTAACAACTGCTCCTGTAGTCGAACCTCCTGATTGGAATTTGCCTTTTGAAATTATGTGTGATGCTAGTGATTTTGCTGTAGGCGCTGTTCTTGGACAGCGGGTAGATAAAAAATTAAATGTTATTCATTATGCTAGTAAGACTCTTGATGCTGCTCAAAGAAATTATGCTACAACTGAAAAGGAATTGTTAGCTGTAGTCTTTGCTTGTGATAAGTTTAGACCCTATATTGTTGATTCGAAAGTTACAATTCATACTGATCATGCTGCAATTAGATACCTTATGACAAAGAAAGATGCTAAGCCAAGGCTTATTAGATGGGTACTTCTGTTGCAAGAATTTGATTTACATATTATAGATAGGAAAGGTGCTGATAATCCTGTTGCTGATAATTTGTCTAGATTGGAAAATATTGCTTATGATCCTGTTCATGTTAATGATAGTTTTCCAAATGAACAATTGGCTGTAATAAAGGTGAGCTCGCGAGAGAGCCCTTGGTATGCAGATTATGCTAACTTTATTGTTTCGAAGTATTTGCCTCCAACCTTTTCAGCTCAGCAAAGGAGGAAATTCTTTTATGACTTGAGGTATTATTTTTGGGATGACCCACACTTGTATAAAGAAGGAGTGGATGGTATTATGCGAAGATGTGTCCCTGAATATGAACAACAGGAGATATTGAATAAATGCCATGGAAGTGTTTATGGAGGACATCACGCTGGAGATAGAACCGCGCAAAAGGTTCTACAATCAGGTTTTTATTGGCCAACACTCTTCAAAGATGCAAGGAAATTTATTTTATCTTGTGATGAATGTCAAAGAGTTGGTAATATCTCTAGACGCAATGAAATGCCTATGAATTATACTCTTGTTATTGAACCATTCGATTGTTGGGGATTCGACTTCATGGGTCCTTTCCCTTCTTCAGACGGTAACACTCATATACTTGTCGCTGTTGATTATGTTACTAAATGGGTAGAAGCTATACCTACAAAAAGTGCTGATGGTGAGACCTCTATAAAAATGCTTGTAGATATTATATTTCCTAGATTTGGAGTACCTAGATATATTATGACTGATGGAGGTTCTCATTTCATTCATGGAGGTTTTAGAAAAACTCTTGCTAAGTATGGTATTAATCATAGAATTGCTTCGCTTATCATCCTCAAACTAGTGGTCAAGTAGAATTATCAAATAGAGAGATTAAAGCTATTTTAGGAAAGACTGTTAATAAATCTAGGAAGAATTGGGCTAGCAAATTGAAAGAAGCACTATGGGCTTATAGAACTGCTTATAAAAATCCTATGGGAATGTCACCTTATAAAATGGTTTATGGAAAAGCTTGTCATTTACCTTTAGAACTAGAGCACAAAGCTTATTGGGCTGTTAGAGAACTAAATAAAGATCCTAAATTAGCCGGTAATAAGAGGTTGTTGCAATTAAGTTCTCTAGATGAATGGAGAAGTGAAGCCTATGAAAATGCTAAACTCTTGAAAGAAAAAGTTAAGAAGTGGCATGATAGAAGGATCATCAAAAGAGAATTTAATGTTGGAGATCAAGTTCTATTGTATCGGTCTCGTCTCAGATTCTTTGCAGGGAAATTACTCTCGAAGTGGGAAGGACCATATGTTGTTGAGGAGGTGTATCGTTCAGGAGCAATTAAAATTAGCTCTCCAGGGCAATGCCACACAAGTGGTGAATGGACAAAGACTCAAGCATTATATCTCGGGTGATTCTTATAATGTGGATGTTGATATTATTCAAGTGGAAACACCGGAGGCTTTCATCAAAGGACAAATTGATAGTCCGCCAGAACTGGACTTTGAATAGGTAACAGTATAGGTAATAAAAAGTCCGCGTTTACCTTTCCGAACATTATTTCTGCTGTTTTTAGAAAATATGAAAAATTACGAGTTCGAAACGGAGTGGAAAGGACGCACGAGGGCGTGCCACCATAGGCCGGCGCGGCCCCACCGGCCGCGCCGACCTATGGTCTGGCCGCCGGTGTCCCGTTTCCACTCGTTTTCGGCCTGGAACCTTCCTTTTGTCGTAAAAATATTTGCTATATAATCCCCCGGACCCCTGGAGGTCCGTAATATCGTTTTCTCGTCGTGTTTTGTTTCGAGCTGTTTTCTGCCAGATTTGTTTTGATCTAGAAGCACCATGGTCTCTAACAACAAAGACAAGGGGCCTTGGAGGGAAGAGATAGATGAAAGGATCAATAAGGAGAAGGAGAAGATAGCATCAGCAAAAGGAGAGTGGGAAACTACGAGGAGTAAGCCAATCTTGGTGGGATCGGTTAACACTGGACGTTCTTTTTCTCATAACTTGCAGGGAGCTCTTCCGCCTGCTCTGGACCTCGACTCTTTCCCTTGTGTGGAGGAAGCCATACGGGTTGCTGATGAGTTTTGTGATCAATATCGTGCTCTAAGAAGGGAAGTGGAGATACTTCAGGAGGAGAACCAGCGACTTCGCAGAATGCTGGAATATTACTCAAATCCCAGCACAAGGCCGTCACCGCCACACTCGGGTAACAATGAGTCTCTTCAGGTTTTGGTGCAGAATTGCAAAATTGAGAAGCTGAAGCTGAAGGAGATCCTTATGAAGCGCGAGAAGAATCCATCACCATCATCACCGAAGGAGTAATTCATCATCGGTATTGGCATCCCCTTGGTTTGTTCCAAGCTTGGGGGAGTGCCGCGGTATCACATCATCATCATTACCTTTATCTTTTACTATCAAGTAGTGTTATATCATGAGTAGGGAAGTTATCATATGGAATAGTATGCAATGTGGAAGTATCTCTCTTAGTTAGTTATCTATGTATCCGTTGGTGTGAGTTATCGTTATGGAATATTAATGAGAAGTCTTATCATTTACTTTTTGCACACCTTATTTTAGTTTGCAATCTCCATTATATGATTACTCTTGACATGAGTATTGATATCACTTTGGGAGCATTAAGTAAATCTATTTGGTTTTGGCAAACTTAGCATTGGTCAATAGTAACAACATCTTGATGTTTAATAGAAGAGAGAAATACACTTAGATACACTACTCCATTATCTCTATGCTTAGTATTCTTAAGTTAAAATTGCTTGTGCTTATGAGGAAGATGCATGATTGTTTCTATCATATGTATATTTGTTTGTTTCCCTCAACCTTTATGCTTGCTATCAAACCTTGCTAGCCAAAGACCTGTATCGAGAGGGAATGCTTCTCATACATCCATTACCTTAGACCAAACCTATGCCATTTGTGTCCACCATACCTACCTACTACATGGTATTTTCTGCCATTCCAAGTAAATACTTCATGTGCTACCTTTAAATTATTCAAACTACTACTCCTTATTTGTGTCAATGTTCTATAGCTCATGAGGAAGTATGTGGTGTTTCATCTTTCAATCTTGTTGGGCGGACTTTCACCAATGGACTAGCGGCACATCCGCTTATCCAATAATTTTGCAATAAGAGCTGGCAATGAGGTTCCCAGCCTCAATTAATAACCTTCATTAATAATTCTCTTCACATGTTTTGCTCTGATTCATCAGTAAGCAACTTAATTTTGCAATAGACACTCCTCCATGGTATGTGAATGTTGGAAGGCACCCGAGGATTCGGTTAGCCATGGATTGAGAAAGCCAAGGTTGGGGGGAGTGTCATCCTTAATAAAACTAAAATACATGTGTAAACAAAAGAGAAGGGGATGATCTACCTTACTGGTAGAGATACCGTCCCTCATGGGAGCCGCTCTTTGAAGGTTCGCTTGGCAAGGGGGTTAGAGTGCCCGCTACCATTCGTTGACAAAAACAAACACCTCTCAAAATCTTACTTTTATGCTCTTTATATGATTTCAAAACTTGAAAAGCTCTAGCACATGATTTAATCCCTGCTTCCTCTGCGAAGGGCCTGTCTTTTACTTTTATGTTGAGTCAGTAAACCTATTTCTCTCTATCTCAAGCAAGCAATTGAGTTGTTGTGAACCAATCATTTATGCTATGATTCAGTTGATCATGTCTTTTATACTTTCTTGTTTAGTACCAATTTTATCTGAATGAATATGACTTTGAAGTTATCAATGATTATGAGGAGATTGTTATGCTTAAATATGAAAGCTCAGCTATAAAATCTAATATGAAAGCTTTGCTTAAAAGTACAATCCGTTAGTAGTTCTCTGACCAAGAACAAAGTTTGCCATCACCAATTATGATTTCTTATGCACCTTTACTTGTGATTTCTCTTTACTTATTTCGAGATGAGTTATATGAGGAAGTTGTTTACTAGAATGTCTTGTGTGAATGAATATGATGCTTCTTGTCCGTATTTTATTTATCGACTCTTCACTCCATAAACATGTGGTCTTGTTTATCGAGCTCAGTTTCGCTTGGGGACAAGCGAGGTCTAAGCTTGGGGGAGTTGATACGTCCAATTTGCATCACTATTTTGTATCATAATTTGCTATTATTCATTGATGTATTTCATATTGGGACACAATACTTATGTTATTTCATCTATTTTGCATGTTTCATCATCATTGGAGGATCAAGCACCGGAGCCAGGATTCTGCTGGAAAAAGCACCGTCAGAACGCAATATTTCGGAAGATCAACTGTGGAAGGGAATTTCACGTAAATTCCTATTTTTCCAGATGACGGAGGGAGCCAAAAGGGGGAGCAGAGAGGAGCCACTGTGGGCCCCCCACAGGGCGGCGCGACCCAAGGCCTGGCCGCGCCACCTGTGCTCGGGGGCCCACAGCCCCTTTCGCCTCCTTTTCTTCGCGTACTCCTTCGTCCCGAAAACCTAAGCCACAGAGAGGACCTCACGAAGGGTTACCGCCTCTGCGGGGCGGAGAACACCAGAGAGAAAAGAGCTCTCCGGCGGGCAGGAATCCGCCGGGAAATTCCCTCCCGGAGGGAAATCGACGCCATCGCCATCGTCATCGAGCGGGACATCATCTCCATCATCATCATCATCATCTCCACCATCTACACCGCCATCACCACCGCTGCACCTCGTCATCGCTGTAGCAATTCGGGTTAAATCTTGATTGTTTGATAGGGGAAACTCTCCCGGTGTTATTCTATACTTGTTGTAGATGCTATTGAGTGAAACCATTGAACCAAGGTTTATGTTCAGATTGTTATTCATTATCATATCACCTCTGATTGTATTCCATATGATGTCTCGTGAGTAGTTCGTTTAGTTCTTGAGGACATGGGTGAAGTCTAAATGCTAGTAGTGAATTATGGTTGAGTAATATTCAATGTTATGATATTTAAGTTGTGGTGTCATTCTTCTAGTGGTGTCGTGTGAACGTCGACTACACGACACTTCACCATTTATGGGCCTAGGGGAGTGCATCTTGTATTCGGTTGCTAATTGCGGGGTTGCCGGAGTGACAGAAACCTGAGCCCCCGTTAGTATATCGATGCAGGAGGGATCGCAGGATCTCAGAGTTTAAGGCTGTGGTTAGATTTATCTTAATTACTTTCTTGTAGTTGCGGATGCTTGCAAGGGGTATAATCACAAGTATGTATTAGTCCTAGGAAGGGCGGTGCATTAGCATAGGTTCACCCACACAACACTTATCAAAACAATGAAGATTATTAAACCACATGAAGCGAAAGTACTAGACTAAAATCCCCGTGTGTCCTCAAGAACGTTTGGTCATTATAAGTAAACAAACCGGCTTGTCCTTTGTGCTAAAAGGATTGGGCCACTCGCTGCAATTATTTCTCTCGCATTTTATTTACTTGTACTTTATTTATCTGCAATATCAAAACCCCCTGAATACTTGTCTGTGAGCATTTACAGTGAATCCTCCATCGAAACTGCTGCCAACACCTTCTGCTTCTCGTTGGGATCGACATTCTTACTTATCGAAGATACTACGATACACCCCCTATACTTGTGGGTCATCAGGCACATGCATCCATACGGGAGGGCGGGTGAGGAATAAAATTGACTAGATCAGTTTTTCCCTTGTTACCTCGATCCATCGTTGCTTGCCACCGACGAAGTCGACGATCTTGAACGTGCCATCGAGATCAGCTCCTTGCAACCTCTAGTTCCCACAGACGGCGCCAATTGACAAAGGATTAACTTGTCAATGCCTACGATTGTAGACTAGGGTTTTGTTAGAAGTAGAGGGCAAGTAGATCTCGAAGGTTTCAGCCGAAAAGTACTCGACGATTATGAAAGCTAGGGTTATGTTGACGATTCGATCCTTTTGTCCCTCGACCCCCCTTATATAGGAGGCGGAGCCGAGGGTTTCGTGGTACACAAGTTACAAAGTTCGGGAGGGTTTCGTATCCAACCCGTAAGATTACAAATCTCTATCTTTCCTAATACAAACTATCTTTCCTTAATACTACATGGGCTTCCGAGTCTTCTTATTCTTCGAGTACCGGGCCTTCAGTAAACCCCGGGTACCATCTTTGGCAGGCCTATTGGGGATGCCTATGTCACCTGGCACCTCGCGTCGTCCCGCAAATCTTCCAGCCACGTCCTGGCGGTTGCTAGGGCGTGCCACCTGACCTAGACCCGATCAGGAAGGTGTTAAAGTGCTTCGATTGTTCCTGCATGGTAGACACGTAAACATTAAATACGAGCCCTATCGGCTCTCACTGTGGATCGGCTCAAAGAGCCGATCGCCCCATGGTTCACGTTGGATTTACAATGACATGGGGATCCTGCTTGATCAAAACAAAGCTAAACCGCCGCATAACCGGAACGTCCTACGTGTGATCGGGCCTAGCAGCTACGAAAGATGATGCAAACTACCCCTACGAGAGGCCTAAAAACCAACATAACGTTGATTCCCGGAACATCCCTTGCAGGGACGGTGAACAACACCTAACGCACTACCGGATCATCCGACCCCAGCATAAGGCCTAACTATGCAGATATTAAACTAATCCTTGCGGGGCAAGGAGCAACTATAACGGATCGGATCTACTAAGTAACGAACAAGCAAGATGCTGCCCTTACACCCAGATAGGTGTAAGGGCAGCTAGGTGTCGAGGGACGGCATTGCCACGCAGATATGCACGAGAAAGCATCAATGCAAGCCCCTAAACACCTAATGATAAGTAGTACTGCTCGCTATCAACAACGCTTCAGCACGAGCAGTACAAGGTAGACGATTAAACATGTACTGCCTAGATCGCAAGATGTGATCTAGGCAGCATGGTGCTTACCCGGAAGAAACCCTCGAAGAAAGGGGTGGCGATGCGCCTGATTTGTGTTTGTTGAACGATGATTGTCCTCCTTTTTCGATAACTCTAGATACATATTTATAGTCCAAGGGACTTTCTAATTGAGGCGTGCACCTAACCGTGCACGGGCCATCTCTTTTAATCTAAACACGATACGAACTACTATATTACAGATACATGGGCAACTTAGCCCAAACTCTCAGCGCAAGGCCGCTTCGAAGATGCTCCATGTGTACGTCCTTCAAGCCCATCTTCACTTACGGCCCATCTCCTGATTTGGCCAAAATCCGGTGATAACAAATACATGGCCCACATTTTAGTCTCACATAGTGCCTAGGAGCACGTGCTAGAGCTGGCTCTTCTCTCTCCTAATCTCTCTCCTCCAACTAAGCACATTTATAATATTTTATCTCTTATAGCCAACTGACTGTATCTTATTGTACTTGCTCTTAGCTGGCTTTCCCTATAGTAGTTGATTTAATTGTCATTGGACTAAAATCAGTGTGCACATTTATTCCACAAGACTGAGGGGAGTACAATATTACTCCATGTGAATATCATACGGAGCACCACATTTTATTGAAATGTGGAAATGCATTGTACGATATTACTTCCTGAGCACCTTCTCATTTTCCTACTCTTATGGCATTTCACTAACATTACCATGAAACCATTAAAAAAGGTATATCATAAAAATATTGAAGTACACTAGTTTTTAAAGTTTAATCTTGGCGCAGGTTGACTCATCTTTTTTTCCACATTGCTTTGCATATTGCATTTCTATCAAAATTTCTTGTTCTGCATAATGGAGCCATTTTTTTTGCAAATGCTAATGCAGTCATTGTTATGAACAAAGTTTAAGCTACGAGTGCATCTCTACACGGGGAGAGATTTTATCACAGAACACAGAGGTGGTGAGATGCGACCGGCCCACCCGGCGACCGGGAAGGAGGAGCGCCGGCGGCGGGGTTGGGCCATGGTCTGGCGGCGGAGATTGAGCCAGGTGCCATCAACAGATTCATGGGATTTGAGGTAGAAGAGGGCCTCAATCGAGCAGGCACCAACGACGAGAGCGGCGGCGCGCATGATAGTGTATGCCTGCAAGACACTAAATGTGAAGCTTTTTGCCAAAACTAGTGTGATTCACCTTATGAGGCAAACTCATGTTTTGTATGTGCTGTAAGACACTTAATGTAAACTTAGAACATATCGGCAAGCTCCTTTCGTCTAATTCCTATATCATGTCTGGTTATAATTTGGATAAATATTATCTCTTGGTCATTCTTTTTATGGTATCAAATTTCCTGCCGATTTCCTGTTCATCTTTGGTTCTCCAATTGCCTGTAGCTTGTGTTTTGGTGAAACGAGTTGAAAAATGCATCTTGTAGAAAAGATGTATGCTATTGATTTATTTTTTTGTAAATGTTGGTGTTTTGTGTAAAAAAATTCTGTCAAATGGGCTTTTTTGTTGACAGAATTCTGTCAAGTGGGCTGATTGGCTATCAAACCAGCTAAATACAACTAGTGTGTTCTATGCAAACAATTACACCAGAAGTTGATGTTTTGTGATAAAAAAAATAAAAGTTGTGGTTTTGTGATAAAAAAAAGAAAGGGCTTGACTACACAGTGGTCAACCACTATTGGGCCTACCCCGGTGGTCAGTTCGGACAGCCCATTAGGGGCAAAACGCGTTTTTTCTTCTTTCCCAAAAAGGAAATGACGGGACCACACAGCCCACGTTAAAACAACGAAGAAAACAACCCACGTTACTTTGTCTCGACGGAAGCAGCTATAGAAAAGGATCCTACCTAACCAGATCTGGGTTCTTCTTCCTCCCCTGTTTCTCCACCGCCGCCAGCAGCAAGAGGAGGCAGCAGGAAGGGAAGGCAAACCCTAGAACCTCCATGAATTGATCCCCAGATCCTTCAGGAAGTAACACAACAGGAGCTGCTTCATCTGGACGACGCCCAGAGAAGTAAGAAAGGTAAACAAAGACAAAAACGTGATTCAAATTCATCCAGTTCCATCCAGTACTACTAGTATTCATCTAGCAGTTCCATCCAGTTGTAGTTGTTCCATCCAGATCCACCACAGCCAAAAAGTTACATACTGGATGGAACTCACATGTTACTCACAGTTCCTGCTGAGTTGTTGTCTGTACCAAGGTCAGTAGAAGTCTTCAGGAAAGTAATCTACTTGACATTCTAGCCTTCAGGAAGTAATCTAGTTGATGGCCTTTGAATTCTGTAGAAGCCATCAGGGAGGTGCAAGCTGAGAACCTGGTTGTGTTGATCTTGTAGACAGCAGGAAGTATTCAACCAGTAAAACAAACATGAATGATATCTTGGAACACCGATGTAGGCATGAATGATATCTGCATGAAAAAAGAAAGGAAATTAGGGTGTAAGAACCATAAAACAGTACTTGTATAAAGCTAACAGTAGCTGATGCTTGTTAATCAAACAATGTGAAGAAGTAATTTGCCCTTTGCTGTTTTGTTTTGATGCCAAACATGGGTGAAGTAACAAAAAAATGTTTTAACTTGTTTCTTCTTTGCAGGCAATGGATTGGTTTAACCTGCATGGTATTGACCTGAACCATCCGCCTGACTATGATGACTTCATTGAACCAGATGGAACTGAAGCACCAGTACAAGGCACATCAGTAGATGGTACTGGTGCTAATTCTGGATTCATGTCAGTAGATGATAACACTGATGGTGCACCGACTGGTCAAACACTGTCTAGTGAAGAAAGTGGCAGTGATGGTGAGGTGCAGTCAACGCCAGAAGGATTTGCACCACGTAAACCATACCTAGGGATGAAATTTGATACGTGGGAGGCTGCTAAAGTGCACTACAACAGGTATGCCGAACATGTTGGTTTCTCTATGAAGATGAGTTCTTCCAGAAATTCAGTATTGGACAAGCAGAAGGACAAGTACTTGTTTGTGTGCAACAAGTCTGGAACAAATGCAGAGAAGGAAGAGACTGAGGCAGTGAAGATGAGGAACAGAGCAATCACAATACGGACTAACTGTCAAGCAAAAATGCGTGTAAAAAGGAAGGGTTCAATTTGGGAAGTAACACAGTTCATTGAAGAGCACACACATGAAACTATCAAGAAGCTTGGTCTGAAGAAGTATTTACGGTCACACAAGAAAATACCGAAAGAAGAAAAGAAGTTCATTGATCTGTTAGACAGTGTGAACCTCTCAGCAGGAAGAATAATGGATATCATGTCTGAGCTTTATGGATCAGGAAAAGCAGTTCCTTATGACACAAAGACAATAAGCAACTACATGGCAAGTATAGATGAGAAGCAAAATGTGAAAGACATACCAGAGCTTCTGAATTACTTTGAGGAACTGAAGAAAGAAGATCCAAATTTCTTCTACAAATACAAACTTGATAGTGAGGACAGGGTTGAAAATATATTTTGGGTTGATGGACCCACTAGAGAAGTGTACAAGAATTACAATGACTGCATATCCTTTGACACTACATACATGACAAACGCTTATAAGATGCCGTGTGCACCCATCATTGGAATTAACAGATATGGGCAGACAATCCAGTTGGGATGTGGCTTCTTGAGGAATGAGAGGATAAGTAATTTTGTCTGGTTGTTTGAGCAGTTCCTGGATGCTATGGATGGTTTACACCCTCTCAATATCATCACTGACCAGGATGCTGCTATGACTACTGCCATCCAGCAAATGTTTCCTAACTCGTGCCATAGGAACTGTCGGTGGCATATAATGCAAAATGCGCAAGGATCCCCTCTCGGCCCTTTCATGGCGAAGCATGAGGAACTACGGAGGGAGTTCAATGAAATTGTTGACTATAGCCTGACACCTGTCGAGTTCGAGAACCGATGGGGAGACATGATTGAGAGGCATGGTGTATCGGACAACACAGACCTTGCTTACCTATATGAAATTAGAGCTAAATTTGTCCCAGCTTACTTTATGGATAGGTTCTTCCCTTTCCTACAAACTACTGCTCGCAGTGAAGGATTCAATGCAGTTCTGAAGAGATATGTCGACCCAAATGCAAGCCTGCTACGTTTCTTCAAACAATACATGAAGTTACAAGAAAGGATAGATATTACTGAAGATTCACATGAATTCATGGGTGAGGACAAAACTCTAAAAACATGGTGTGACTTTCCAATGGAGGAGCAAGTATTATCCATTTACACACTTCCCATATTCAGGAAATTTCAAATTGAGTTGAAGAAATTTACTTCCTACAACATACAGCAAATTAATCCTTCATTGTTTGAGGTTTCTCCAATCAGAAATGCAGTGTTTGGTTATGGATCAAGGAATTACAGGATAACTGTAAATCTGGAGCAAGACGAATACAGTTGTGAATGCTGCAAATTTACTAGAGATGGTTTGATTTGTTGCCATATAATGAAGGTTATGTATGCTTTGGGTAAAGTAGAAGTAATGCCAGAACATTACATTCTACCTAGGTGGTCAGTTCCGCCCCCCGACATACATATTCCTCAGACGGAACCCCAGCAGATGCCAGCGGGCAAATTGTCTAGGAAGGAAATGAGGTTACTTCGCTATGGTAACCTCACTAAAGATTTTGCAAAACTAGCAGTTAATGCATGTGCTTCAGAAAAAACAGATGAAGTGGCTAGGAAGCATATGCGTGCAATGGAAGCTGAATTTGCAGAAATGAAGAAACAAGCGGCAGATGCATTGAAGAGAAAAAAGAAGAAGAAGGAAACAGATCCTCCATGTGCAGAACATGCTGAAACTACTGAAAATCCTAGCAGCTCAACTGTTGGTGCTGAACATAATATGCATGTAAACAAGAAAGCTAGGGATCCACCTTTGACAGTAACAAAAGGGAGGCCAGAGGAGAAGAGGAAGAAGAGTGGACTACATCTTAAACCTGCAAAACCAACAAAATGTACTATTTGTGGGTCAACCTTGCATAATCCAAAAGATTGTCCATCTAAGATTGCAATGAAAGAGAAGACGCCAATTATTCAGCTTTTCCAATGATGAGGAAGTAAAAAATTGTGTCAGCACATGAGAAGTAGAAACATTAGTGGGCCAGAAAAGTTTCTTGTACTGCTTGAGCCATATGGATCGAAGATGCAGGGTGTTTAGATTAGTGGTGTTTACTTGTGTTTCTTTTTCTAGTAGTGAGTTTACTGAAAACTACTTTGTGTTTCCCAAGTGAAAGATATATATGTTGGTTTGCAATGTATGACCAGAAGCATAACACTAGGTGAACCGTGTTGTCTTGCATAATTGAAGACACAGAAATGATTTTGGAGAAAAATTAAATGAGTTACCATTTTGTGAAACTTGTCATTTTTTGGCTTTGAACTTGTTTCGCCATGAAATCTTGTTCTCCCACCAGTCAAGCCACTTGAAGCTGTATAGCATCCTGTATAGTGGCATTTCCTTCTGGTCGAAATGACCCAACTTTCTTCCATCCCATAACTCAATGCATTTCAAAATTGAGAACCCACAATCACAACTAACAGTGTTACAACAAAAAGGAAATGCAAAACAGTGTTAGTTTTTGAAGTTTTGCTAGAATGCAAATGTCTGAAAAAATGTAGACAGAAAAGAGAGAAAATATGGGGTAACTTACTTTGTCAGTTGTTTAGGAGATGGGATGTAAATCGTTTCGTAGTTTTGAATTGATACATTTGACTGCTTGTAGTTTTTGGCCCAGAGAGTCTTAACAGAATCAATTATGATTGCACTATCTTTTTTAAGCTTCTTGTCCCCAAGATTCCTCAAGGAATCAAAAATTTCGAACCTCTCAGCCTTGAGATTCAGGTTGATTAAGTAGTAGTGTCCACAAAAGTACTTCGGATCATCGATATTAGATAAGTTCTGTAGTACAGGAATCATGACCTGCATATGTAACTCTGTCAACACAGTTGGAAGTTAAAAAGCAAACAGCTATGTGTAGGAAAAAAAAGTAGTTTATGTAACCTGCTCTTTGTGGTCAAGACGGTTATTGTCTGTGAATGAAAACACCCTCTTAATGTCCTTGCCGGTGAAGGAATGGTCTCGCAATTTGTCCTGGTCAGCAAAGAATAGCAAGAAAATAGATCAGGATTTGAAGTAGCCTAAAATGTTATCTTCTAAAATTTAACAGAGTTACTTCTCAAAAATTTAAACAGACATGTAACTTCCAAAAAATAGGTTCTGCAACAAAAAATACACTTAAGTACACCTAGTTACTTCTGACATACAAGAACACGTGAGTTACTTTTGATGAGAGGTATAGAGGTTAGCTACAGACAAAACTATTTACATTTGGCTTTGAGTTAATAAACATGGATATTAAAAAGGTGAGGGAGTTCTTATATGTAACACTTACAGCTATGATGAGAGGCATCACACATTTTTTCTGTGCTTCCAATTCTTTAGAGAGAACATGTAATCCAACATTCATAGTCGAATTACTTATCCAACCTTCAGGTTTGACTGAATCAGCAAAATCCGGGACATGAACAAAATATGTTCCATAATCAACTATCAGGTGACCCTTCAGATGTGTATTCGCTTTCGATCCATGCATACATATTCGGTTGTACATGTCAATTGATTCCTTTGTAATAGTTTCTTCAGTTTTTTTGCCCTGCTGAACATATGGAGATAGCTGCGTCTTTGCTGGCTTTATTACTCTTTTCTTGTGAGCCTGAGGAATAGGAGTTTTACTGGATGTTCCCTCTGAAGTAACATGTTCAGAAGTTACTTTCTGCTTTGCGGTGTCATCAAGTGAAGTAACATTCAAAGTGCAGCTGCTTGTTGGGAAATACTTTTCGCCCACAATGGCTGCAAGCATTTCATAATCCTCAGCTGGTCCATAGAACTCATCCTCATTGCTTGAAGTAATCACAGGTAGCCCGGTGACAACCTCTTCTTCTTTGCCTTTATCATTTTCTTTGTTTGGACTATCAAACCCCAGATCAAATGATCCTGCTTCCCCGGGCAGCCATAAACTTTGTCTGTCCTTGTATGAAGTGACCTGAAAATCAAGCTTCTTTGTTGTTGTGTCATCGAGAAGGCCGGATGTTTTCTTCCCTTGTATGCTAGTCCTTGGTTTGAACTTTCCATGGCTTCCAGGAGTACTAGTGTCGTTGTTGTTATTTCCAGTGTGAGGACTAGATCTTCCTTCTTGTACATTGGCGTTTTCTTTGGAAAGAAACATTGGGTTCAGACAGGACTTTGATCTGGTAACTGCAATGACATCAGTATTGGTAGAACTTGCTGCCTTCAATGGAGACATTGATCTGGTTACAGGCCTCCTAGCAATGGTCGTTGGGCTTCCCTTCTGCAGAATAGGTGTAATCGAAGGTAATGTTGTGGTTTCATTTTCTGGGGCCGTATGCAGATCCTTGATAGGATGAACAGGTGGTGTGCACTGTTGATTAATATCGACCACTGCATCTACTGGAACGTCGGCTGCCCAAGACACTGATTTCTTTGTAAGAGATGCATCTTCAGAATGAACAGCAGATGCAACAGATCCTTCATGAGGGGCATCAGTCAACTTGGAGTGGATGGTCCTCGCATCAGACATGTCTGTAGCTGGACAGTAAGTTGTTACTTTCCTGATGGCATGCACAGATGACCAGTCCTCGGTTTGCTTCAAGCATCCTCTAACTGGTAGTGCGAGTGTTCGTGACTCGGCTGTAGTTGGATTTGCACTGACTTCACATCCAATAAGATCATTACTTGACTGTGAATCAGAAGCATACAATTTCAAGTTCTCCAGAGCAGATATGGCAACCTTTTCTTCCACTTGCAACTCATTGCCATGAGATTCTTTTGCGCAATCCCCAACTGGTGTCCCTCTGGTTTCCTGAGGAAGAATCACATATCTTGCCTTGTTAGACGGTTCTGCATCGGAGTTCACATCGGCAGACTTCCTCTTCTTGTTTCCATTGGGTTCGCTTGGCCTTGGCAGGTTCGTAGTTGTGACATTAGTTGCACCAACACTGTCTTGATGCTGTTGTGGAACAGAAACTACTTCTGGTGCTATCATCTGTTCTTCTGGTGCTATCATCTGTTCGGGTACTGCATCGGAGTTCACATTGGCAACCTTGATCTTCTTCTTTTGTTTAAGTTTGCTTGGCCTTGGCAGCTTACAAGTTGTGTCATTCGCTGTTCGAGCTATGTTGTCATCCAGTAGTTTAGGTGCAGGCAAAACAACTTCTGGTGCTTTTGTCAGCTCTTTGAGTACATGTGACTGAACCACCTTGCAAGGCAACTCATCATGTCTTCCTATGACATCTGATTGACGCTTCTGCTGCACAACTCGATTGCAATTCTTCCTCTTCCTGGGAAGTATGACAAAATCATCATAATCAGTGCCATACGCATTCTCCTTGCTTCCTTCACCTTCACTTTCGCTTTCGGACCCAGACAGGCTGACTTGGTAATCAGAATCTGAACCTTCAGTTTCCTCTCCTGAAAATTGCTGCTGAGTCTTGTTCTCAGTTGGAGCTCTTGAAGATGGTTTAGATCTGGTTGAAGATTTCTTCTGTTTTTTACCAGTAATAATGGTTGAAACTTTCATCGTGAACTTTGCAATTGCTACATCAATTTCGCTATACATCTCTTGTGCAGCTTCCCTATACCTTGAGATTTCCTATTTTCAGAAGACAATATACATAGTTATAATACAAGGATGTAGGGAAACATGGTAAAAAAAACAGTTTAAAAAGTTTTTAAAATGCCTGTGATGTGGTTGGACTTACTTCTTCTCCGCAATCTGTGGGCGCATTTGCCTTAACGAAGTTGTCAATCACAGTGGGTGTGCTTAGCATCAACACACCAGTGGTCCTGAAACATTTCTTCAGCTGAGGAAGGAAACATGGAAATTAGTTAAAAAAGAACAGGATAAAAAAAGAAGTAAAAATGCATGAAATCTTCGAAGTAACTTACAGGTAATCTTCCAAAAGACCCATCATCATTCAAGTCTTGTTCGATAGCTTTAGTTGCCGATTTGTTATCCCAGGCACAGATTCTTGGACCATCCTGACTGACATTGACATCTTCAGTATCCAGTGAGTCAATGTAAAGAATCTGCATGTCAAAAAGAAGCAGATGAAATAATAGTAACAGAAAAAAATTAGAAGAGATGTAACATATAATTCGAAGATACTAGATGATAGTACAGAAGTTAAATATGCTCACCTCCAAAAATGCCATGCAAGCTTTGAATGGATTTTTAACTCCCTTTGCCTTCGCTGTCTCAATGAGGACTGTGATCACAAATCGACACCAGTTGAGGTCTTTTATCTTCGATGGATCCATTATAGCTGGATAGCACTTGGGACAAACTCTAATACCAGTAGTTGGAGCTAGCACAGAGCAGACAACATACATCACCCATGTCATAAAGTACAAATCATCACCTTTTACCATCGCCTTCAGCTTAGTCTCGACATCTGTCAACTTTGGTTGCTTGCCATTGCCGAAGCCAAGGGTATTCATAACAAATGAAGTAGCTTCAGAATCCACTGTGTATAGAGCAGGATATTTTCCCAATGGTAAGCCAAGAACCTTTTTGACAACTTCATCTGTTATTGGAATGCTTCCTCTGCCAGGAAAATCAAGAGAGCATGACTCATGGTTGAAGCTGCCCATCAAGTAGTTGGAGAGATCTGGGTGCAACTTTGAACATTTTATGCCCAGGAAACTACCAAACCCATTGGCTGAAATAATTTGGTGATGACTTGCATTTTGACTCTTGTATAGTTTAACAACTTTCATTGGGGATGCTCTGTTAAAAAACAGTTGCTGCATAAAACACAAAAGCATGTCAAATACCAGTAAATACAACACAAACCTGCAGACAGGAAGAAAGTTAAATCAAACCAGCATGTTTACCTTTTTTCTCCTTTTTCCTGGAAGTTGTTTTTCAACATCTTGGGGTACAGTATGAACCTCTGCAGGTAATTGTTTTTCAACATCTAGAACATCTCTGGAGTCCTCCTTTTTGTGCTTGTACTGCAACCTTTTCCTTAGATTCTTAAACTTTGGGTGACCAGACTTTGGTGTTTTAACATTCTTCTGCATGACATGATCAGATCTTGGATTACTGGATGAAAACCTTAAACACAAAAAAGTAACTAATAAAAAAGCACAAGAATAAGGAAACTTACAGAAGGCGTCATGATGATCCCGATTGTTAGCACAGTAATGGAGCGAAAATAAGAAACTACCTGACAAAAAGGCAAAATAACATTCAGCAAAAAAACATGCATGAAGTGAATCTGTAAAAAGAAAGTAAGTCCACTGAATTATCAAATTGAGTTTACTTTTCATGCAAGCAACTTCATAAAACACAGAGAGTTACTTCAAAAAAGGAGTAGGCAACATAGTTACTTCTTGACAAAATTCCTAACAACACCACCTCAGAAAATAATGCTGAATCTACAAAAGTAACTTATAATGGTATGCCGAACATGTTCTACTCCTTTTTACTGAAACACACATGCCTATGATACAGTTCTACTTCTCCCACAATGAAAAACATTGAGTTACTTGCCAGAAGCACAAAAAACAAAATGAGTTACTTCTACAATCATGTTACTTCTAAAAAACTTTACAGAGCATGTATAAAACATAAGTTAACCCTGCAGCGACACCAAACATACTTCTGCATTGCATAATTACTTCTACAATTTCATAGTTCAAGTCAGATGGATTACTCAACATGGATTACTTCTACATTTTCATAGTTACTGAGTACAATGCGGCTGGTTAAAACATGGATGCTGAAAACTATGGACAAACTGAACTCAACCATGGCCTTACCTTGTGAACCTGAACACACTTCCTGGACGAACTTGGCAGAGGTGAACTTGACGCACAGGTGAACTTGACGCCGAGGTGAACTTGACGCCCAGGTGAACTTGACGCCGAGGTGAACTTGACGCCGACGAGGAAATCCCTACAAAAACGATGGCCAGCGACGAATTCGTCAACACAAAAAGCGAGAGGGGTCGTCCCGGTTGAACATAGATTGCGCCTCACCAACCTACGCCCGAAAATACGACCGAATCAGGGCCGGCGACGACTACTGCGGTTCGAGAAATGAAATCAAGTGGAGAAGATGGAAGGAAAAGGCAAATCGAAACTCACCCGCTTCGATACGGAGCGTCGAAGTTGCAGAGGAACCTCCGCCTCTCCACGCCTTCACCGGAAACCGCAGCGAAATCGTCGCCGGCGACGAGGTTGGTGCGAGGAAGATGCAAACGAAGCTCCTCGCCCTTCAAGCCGCCGAAACTACCAAATCCACCCACCCCCGCTTCGATACGTAGATTCGGAGATGCAGAGCACCACCGCCTCACACCTCTCCGCCGGGAAACACAGCGAATCGCCCCGCCGGCGACGAGCTTGTGCGAGCAGAGAAGGTGGGGGAAGGGGAATTTTCTCTCTCCGCCGCTCTCTCTCTTCGGGCGAGTAAATTTGAATCGACGCGTGCCGCAGGTGACGCGCAGGTGTCTCCGTGGCCGTGGGTCCCACCACGTGAGCAGAGAAAAGTCACCGACACGCGCGAGCCGTCGGATCAGAATCGCGCGGCCACGGCGCGTGAGCACGCTGTAAGACGCGCAGTGGTCAGCCAAGAGATAGATTTCTCGAAAAAAGAATCATCAACTAGTGATAAAATCTCACACGGGGAGGAGATCAGGACGCAACTGAAAACGTACCTCAAAAAAAGGACGCAACTGAAAACGGGGACAGCTCGCTTCGCTGCCACACCACACCACACCACAGCTCTCCTCTCTCCCCGTCCAAAACCCCAATTCCCAAATCTCTCGTCCTCGTCGCCGGCCGCCGTGTGCACCCAGCGATGGACGGCCGGACGGAGGACCAGCGCAACACGGAGGCGCTCCTCGGCCGCATCCTCTGCTACATCCACGACGTCCTCCCGGGCCCGCCCGCCTCCCGCCACTCCCCCGCCCTCTCCGCCCTCCTCGCGCTCCCCCACCACCACCTCGACCGCCTCTCCGCCCTCCCCGACGACCTCCTCCGCCACGTCGTCTCCCGCCTCCCCGTCACGGACGCCGCGCGCACCGCCGCGCTCTCCCGCCGCTGGCGCCCAGTCTGGCGCTCCGCCCCGCTCGTCCTCGCCGACCTCCACCTCCTCCCCGCCTCCCTCCTGGTCCAGCCACACGTACCACGTCACGACGCGCGGCGCGTCGCCTCCGCCGTCTCCCGCATCCTCGCCGCGCACCCGGGCCCCTTCCGCCGCGTCCACCTCGTCACCAGCTACACGGAGGACTCCCCGCCGGGCCTGCTCGCGCGCTGGCTCCACCTCCTCGCCGCTAACGCCGTCCAGGAGCTCGTCCTCGCCAGCCGCCCGCGCTCCTTCGACCTCGACCTCCAGCTCCCCGCCGCCCTGTTCCGCATGGCCACGCTCACCCGCCTCTACCTCGGCCTCTGGAAGTTCCCCGACACGGCCGCCTCCTTCCCCAACCTCCGCGAGCTCGGCCTCTGCAGCGTCGTCATGGACTGCCGCCACATGGACTTCATCCTCGCCGGGTGCCCCGTGCTGGAGATCCTGTGCCTCCAAGGGAACTTCTCCATGGATCGCCTCACGCTCGCTGGCCGCAGCAGCATCCGTTGCGTGCAGACCAGCATGGTCAGTGATCTGGAGATCTCCGTGGAGGATGCCCCACACCTCGACCGTCTCATCATCTGGTCAGCAGCGTCGACGACCCGGAGATCTCCGCGCAAGACGATCAACATTGGCGGTGCCCCAGCGCTAACCATACTTGGCTACTTGGACCCGGAAGTGCACACGCTGCAGGTCGGCAACACCATCATCAAGGTTTAACCCTCTTTCTCTCTCAAGTTTCGTCAAATGATCGATGCCAATGTGAGAATCTGTATGGTAAAATTGGGTGCATTTCAGGCTGGAACAAGGCCGGATCTGAGGACCAGGGTACCATCCGTCAAGATCCTTGGCTTAAAATTGTGTTTGGGTATCCAAAACGAAGCAAAGATGCTGCCTTGCATTCTCAGATGCTTTCCGAATGTCGAGAGGCTGCATATTAAGGTCCCCCGCCCCCCTCATTCTATCCTACAATGATTTTGCATCTGCGCACACTTATATTTATACTATTGCTGCTGCCGCGTGATTGAACTAAAGCTGCGATTTGCGTCAATTTGATTCATTTACAGTCCAAGAAAACTGCTGAGACCACAGGCGAGCTCAACCTCAAGTTCTGGGAGGAGTCCGGTGACACTGAATGCATCCGTTCACACATTAATTTAATGGTCTTCAAGAACTTCCGAGGGGATCAGAGTGAGCTGCGCTTCCTGAAATTCTTTCTTGAGAGAGCAGAAATGCTGAAAGAGCTGGTCATTGTGTATGGCAAAGGGTACTTCAGTTCGACGACCGAGGCCAATTCGAGGGTCAAGTCTCTGTTCGACACAACGTGGGCTAGCAACTGCTGTTCGCTGGTGCTCATTGAGAGTAAATTTCCTATAGATGAAGAGCGTGAAATACTGAACTTCAAGAGAGGATCTGATTTTTCTATAAGGGACCCTTTTTCCTTCGTCGTCCAAGCTTAGTGCTCTGTTGCAGCATCAACATGATAATGTTTGGTTATTTCGCCATGTGGTAAGGCCATGATAACTTTAGCTACATTGCTAAGAGTAGTTGTCCAAGACTGACCGAACTATGATATGTAGCATCCTTGAGCATTTATCCTCGGGTGTTCTCTACACAGTGACGAGTAGTATTTCTAGGGAACACAAATACTTAACATTCCAGGGCTTGCATCTTGTCTGCGTAAGCTATGGCATTTTGTAACAGCATTTACAAACATGTTTATTATGAATAATCTTATTTAAATCGCTTTGCTGCATGACTTGTCTGTTTGTGCTTGCAGATTTTCTTAATGCAGTAGTGTTTCTATCTTGTAGTCTGTTTACCAATAATTCTTGACTATAGAGTTGGGAGTATTCATGGTGGGTCCTTAAACCATTTATATTCCAACGGGCTACCATACATTAGTTTCAAAATTGCATAATCAGAATTAAACAGTGGAAACTACGAGCTGCTTGCAAACATATGACTTCCTACTGCCCAGCCTGATTTGTGGTCAAAACAAGGTCAAACATACCAGCCATTAGATCAAACCGATCATATATTGGTTAATCATATATTTCGGTACTGCATAGTGCCTTGTGGCCCTTTTCTACCTTTCCCATGACTAGTTTTAGTGTGCACGTCCAAACATCCTAAATTCCGATCAAAATTCTCTACAAATTAACAGAAAACACCAACCTAATTAGTGCAGCATGAACTGAATTTGATAGTTGAAACTTGGAAGCACCAAGCAGTACATGCAGTTCTACTTTTTGTTGTTTGTAAGACTAAAGGGAAAACAAGATTGTTGTGATTGTAACTTTTCAGCTTCAGAGTTAAGATGGAACCCCTTGCGTGTGTCAAGTAGGCCAGACTTTGCCTGTCCACCTTGGGCTCTTATAAACCTGTGTTGCATGTACATGTTCTACCGAAACTTGGCTAATTTATGAATCTACAGTCGACCCTAGATAGGTTACTTATCAATTTCTGTTACTTTCAGTTCTTAAGCATCACATTTGGTCAAATTCGAATGCTGAAATACTATCCTGTGAGAGTGCCATTTTTGTTGTCATTCAGAGAGTGCTACTGCACTAGATTGCTCAGGTATGAAGGTGAAGACATAAGCCTTCTGTACTTCCATCTTAGGACTGGATAACAGTTGGTTATATACATTCAGTTATTTTGCTGGCATATGTTTCTCCTATTCATTTAAATCTCTTCTTCTGCAACAAGAGGCCCCTTATGTTGAAACTCAACTATTTTCATGTGGAACGCCTGCAAACTTTAAATTTTATTTTCCGAGCATTGCTATGAAAGTGTATCCATAATGCTATAGACCACTATTGTGCTGCTAATTTTGCATTATCGCTTAATAACCCTATAAATCTGTTGCCTGGAGAAAAACACACACTTATATATTAGAGGAAGCAGGAAGAAAAGTCCAGTGTTGAGGCTGGAACTGAATCCCATTCTTTGAGGAGGCATAACCATGACACACCCTTCTCTGTAGACGAACCCTTCAAGTTAGCTCGCATCACGTGTTCAATCTTCCCTTATGCACATGGATCAATCCTGCAAGCCAATTCTGGTTGTGCTATGGCAACTATATGGTACACTATCTGATTCATATGGCTTTACTTCTTGCTCTGTTGCAATGTCTAGATTTTATTCGCGGTGTACTATTTCATTTGGATGTTGTAAAGATATGTACAAAAATGCTCAGTTCCAGGTTTGGGACTGGTACGAGTTTCAGATATTTTCCTTAATGTTCTTATCAGTTTCCTTAAATATCTGATCCGTCATGCTTGATTATGTTCGTCAGGAAAATCAATTACTCTGTATGACCATTGACCAAACGTATACATTCCTCCACTGCGAGTTGTGAATCTTGATGTGCACTTTCCCCCTCCCCTTTCCTTGAAAGAAAAACAAGTTCAGATGTGCATTTAGCCGCAAAATAGGAAATACTTAAACATGAATCTTATGCAAAGTGGGATGACTAAAAACATTCATATCATCAAAGGCCGCCTATGTTTACTATTGGCGGTTCATGGAATGCAACTGTTCATCCATACTCGATATGCAATTTATATGACAGGAATTGAGAAGTGGCATTTTTTAACAGTTATTATTACTAGTTGAGAACACATGTTTTTGGGATGTGTGAGAAAATCCACATAAATTATGAAAACTTTATCTAACCTACTAAATTTCAAGGCTCGGCACAATCAATCAAACTGGGGCTCTTTTGGGCCTGAGTTGTGGCATTATATGTTGCGACGGTTCATGTGTCACTTGTTGAATACAGTATTTTTGCAATTTAAAAGAAAAATATATTGAAATCTCCAGTAAAGTTTCATTCCAATGTAGTAAAAGACACATGGTCAACATTTTGAACTTCTGTTCTTCGTCCAACGATCTGTTCTAGAAACACCAATCATTTAAAAAAAAAAGAGGATTCCAACTATATTTAGGAAATCGGCAACCAGTTTTTTTTAAGACAACACCAACTCATTTATTAAGCGATTGGAACAATGTTTACAGGGAAATTTAGCCTCTCTGGGAGGGTACCAAGCCAAATATGGCGACCAACATGTAAGGTAGTAGCCATACAGGCTAGCTGGTGAGCTTCGACATTTGCTCGTCGACTTTCATGGCGGAAGCACGTCCTGGCGCGGCTGCTGGCACCACTCGCCGTCTCGCGGAGAATGTGGCCGAACTGCCCCAGGTTTTTCCCCTGGCAGACCTTGCACAACTTCCAAACAGTCAGAGGCGATCATAACCAGTCCAATGTTCAGGTCCAGTGCTAGGGCTATTCTCTCCCGGCACGCCATTGCCTCGAGGCAACCAGGGTGAGTGATGCTGTCGAAAACAGCCGACGATGCCCCAGGAACACGCCATCCTAGGCGCGGTAAACAGCTCCAACCGTGCCATGTCGCAACGTCCTCGCAACAGCCCCATCCACGTTCAATTTACACATACCCACCGGCAGCGGAAGCCAATATCGAACTTGCGCAGCCGAGCGTCCACCCTTCACTTCCTTCTTCGGTGGGGAAGAGATCTCCAAGTCTCAAAGAAAGCTGGTTATGAAAGCATGTGTAGCCCCCGGACTTTGTTGCATGTCTTCATGGATTAGCTTCCTTCTAGCATGTCTTCATCGTCTTAAGGTCAGCGTGATCCATCGTCTCGAACATGGAGAAAAGCCATTGTCGCACCGATGGTTCCGTGGACAACAAGCTGATATGCTCCATGATGACTGGGCTGGAGAGAGCCCATATACACCTCAAAATGGTGCACTCAATGAGGGAGTGCCGCCATGAATCTTTCATGCCACACATAGAGCACACTGGGAATGGAGCCATGCCCCTGTGGTGTCGAACATCATTCGTAGGCAAGGAGCACTGAGCAAGGCGCCGGAGGAAAACCCTCACTTTAGCTAGAACACTGCATTTCCAAAGCTTAGCCCATGACTTCCCTTCTGAACCAGCACTAGATGAGCCCGGGCGCTCGTCAAACCACTCCTCCCTCGTTCGCTTTTTGTTTACAGGTGCACGGTATGCCGAGCGAACCGTGAAAAGCCCCGTCTTCTCAAAATACCATGCCCAAAATCTTCCTAGATCCTTGTGCAGAGCGGAAAACCTCTGATCACCTCCTCATCCATTGTCAGGAAAAAATCATTAATCAAATTAGTTTTCCATGACGCTGATGAAGCACCATTGTAATCGCTCACCAACCGGGGTGCCCCCTCCTTTTTTGGCGCAACTGGCATAAGCCTTTCGTGTAACACCTCAAATTTCAAATAAAGGAAGAAGAACAAGTCCAATTATCCAAATTTGAGAACCAACAAAAACTTTTCAAATTTCATATAGTACCCTGCATAGGACTTGTGCATTTTGAGTGCTATGCCATGATGAGTGTTACTTGTGGATGTGATAAACTCCACAACCTTAGAGTGATCCAATGATGATCACCAAACAAATAAATGAAAAAGAGAAAGAAATCAAATAAGAATAAAACCCTAAAAACCCTAACATATGACATATGATATTGTTATAAACTTTGACCCTAGGCCCATTCGGTCTTTACCATTAGGGGTAATATGTTATTAAATAGTTATTACAACTTTGAGAATCAAAGAAACACCAATTAAATCAAAGCCAAGAATTAAAATATGCTCACATAAGATAATGGTCATTTTTGACAATTACAATCTGGTCACCACTTTGAGCCTCTCTATTTCAAAATTTCTAAACTAAACACATCCAACTCTTTGCATGTCATCCAAGTACCCAACAAAATGAACAACTTTTGTAAAAAGGATCATACCAAATTCATCTTGGATCAAGAGCTAGGATCAAGCAAAGTAGGGACTTTTTAACATAAACAAGATCAACACATTTTTGAGATTGATCAAACCAGACCCAATCTTGGCCACCACAAGCCCTAGCCTTGACCAGGGAACAACCCTACACCTAGCCCATGCACAAAAACCCCATGGACACGGCTCAAGCATGGCAGGCCATGGCCATGCCGGCCATGTCGCACCTCGACACCTCCCCCTCTCCTTCTCTTCACGCTCGGCCTCACCACCGTGTCCAACGCGTCGCCCATGATCCCAGGAGATCGCCTGTACCCGCCCCTGGTCGCGAGGACGCCGACAGATCCCGGACGACGCGCGCCCAGTACGTCCCTGGCGCGCCGCGAGCGGCATGGTGACGTCGCCGCGCACGGACGCGCGCGACACGGCCACGCGGCGCCCGCAGTACACCGCCGTACCCCGACCACCTCCGTGCGCCCTGGTACCTCTCTCGCCACGCGGAGCTCGCAGGACATGCTCCCGTCATCACCTAGCGCCTACCGTCGCCGGCGAGGACAAGGCCGCCCGCCACGGCCGCGCCAGTACAAGCAAGCGCCCGACCACCGTACGCCGCCAGTGATCGCGCCGTTGACGCTCCGAGGACCGCGGTGACGTCGTGAACACGACCCCGTCGTCGCCTAGCCCTCTAGACCCCGGAACGGCCGCGCCATTGTCGACCTCGCCGCAGCACCCACGGCACCTCACTCGCCTATAAAAGGAGGCCTCGCCTCGACCATCTCCTCACACCAGCTCACTCCCCTCTCCTTCCTCGACCTCCCCACCTCGCCATGCTCGATTAGCCACCACCGCCGTCCAATCGACGCCCACCGCCGCGGAAGCCCTGCATCGCCGGAGAAGGAGCCGCCCGACGACGCCATCGCTACCAGAGCTTCGCCGTCGTCCACAACGTCATCACGCACACGCTCGACCCTAGCTGGAGCCCCGGTGAGCCTCCGACCCCCTACCGCCGCCGCACCATGAGTTCTCGTCGGAGACGACGATGAACCTGAGCCGTTGATCGTTGATCTAATCCAACGCCCCGCCTTACCGCTTCGGCTTAAACGTCGCCGACGGGTGGAGCCCCTGTCAGCGGCCCGCGCGTGCACAGACGCGTGGTGGGCTGGCCTTGGGCCGTTTTTAAACCTTTGGGCCCAGTTAGCTTTCCCGCCAGCCCGTTTAATTCAAATTTCGTTTAATGAATTTAGTTTGAATTCAATACTGGACCCAACTTTGAAAATTCATAGGAACTGTTTGGCTTGGCCAAATTTAACAAACTTTATATATTTAGAAAGCTTAGGAAATTATCTACACACTGCCCCTGGTTTGAACCCTAGATCTATTATAGATTTAAAATGGGAAAATAAATAAGGCAGGGACTTTTCTGCCTTAGAATAATTATTAAAAATCAACTAAAATAGATATTTGAATAATTCCAATTCTTATAGCTCACAAATGACTTACACTAATTGATTATGCAATAAAATGGTGTGGTCACTTTGCATGATCATGCCCTAGATTAATTAATGAACAATATGGCTAGTTTAGTAAGGGGTATTGTCCCAAAATTATTATGTAAATCATATGGAGGATTTCCCTTCATTTAAATCTTGTCCCCAAATGAGTTCATGAGATGTTTGCACCTCTGGTACAAACACTCCTATATGAATTTTTGGAGATTTAAATCATTTGAGGAATTATAAAATAGTATGAGGTGAATTATCTCATTTAAATCATTTTCTCAAATAATGATAATGAAGGTTTGACTCAGGTCAATATGAATTCATATATGATTATTTGAGAAGTTAAATCTTAAGAAGATTTCAATGAGAGGAAATTATTTTCTCAAGAACTAAATGAGGATTATTAATCACATATGTAATGAAAGGAAATTAGCTTCTTTAATAAAGAAAACCAATGCACCTAATTATTTTATGAGTGTGCTTAGCATAGTTTGTGTGAGATAATGATGTGCTTAGCATAGACTTTAAGCTTGCTTAGTGATTATACCTTGTATTCAAATTTAGACGCTAGTACCGGCAATTACCAAGAGGAAGGAGAATTCTACCAAGAAGAGGAAGAAGAGAACCTTGAGAACTACCAAGGCAAGATAATACTCTTGCAAAGTGCAAAGCCCACCTTGGGCAAGGCACCATGATTTTATCTACCTTCATACAAGCTTATCCTATTTGTTTACCCTACAAGTCTTACTTGTTGTGTTTTTCAAATGAGTTATTCAAATGGTATAGTTGAACAAAACTATTAGAGTAGCAAAGCTAGTCCTATAGATGGCAAGCAATGTAGCACCCCTCATGATTAGTGCTAGTGCTAAAATACTAAAACTTTGACTACTTTAGATGGGAACATAGGACTTGATGGAATTGAAACCTTGGAATGGTGAGGCATTCCATTGAAAGTTTTGAAGTTGAATGTGACCAAGAGAAGATAGTGATTTTTGATAAAATCCTATTGAAAGTTTTGAAGTTGAATGGGACCAAGAGAAGATGGAGATTTTTGATAAACCCTGATATTGGTTTGAATGCGATACCTTTCCAAATACAAGTACCCCCACAATACCTGATTATGGGTAGGGCTTAACTGGAAGTTTATACATCTTAGTATGGGTTCCCTCTGAACACACATCATAGGGGTTATGCCGAGGCTGCCTCCGTTGTTGAGAAGGATGTGAATTGAGGTGAAATTGTACGGCCAAGCCCGTGCAGTTCCCGGGTTAACAGTTGGTTTTCACGGGAGGCCAAGCTCATGGGGAGAGGTGCTCATACTAGGGTTTGTAAGCGAAAGGTTAGGGTTGATGATCCGCGTACTGTGTTACGGTGACTCGGAGTTATTCCGACGGATGTAATCAAATGTTGTGGCACAAGTGTGCAACCTCTGCAGAGTGTCAATCTATTCGAATAGCCGTGTCCACGGTTACGGACAATTGGAAAGGCCATACAATTTCCCGTGTCAGTCTTTTGAAAACTTTACTGAATGTGAATGTGACTTGGTGACTTGGTAGAATGAAAATCCTTGTGTGGGAATGACACTAATGTTCCCCCTTGAGTAGCTAGTACATGATCTATTACTTATAAACTAAAATATGGCTTATACAAGTAAGAATAGAGCTTAACTCCAAGAGCTAGCATTTTACATTGGTATTAGTTTGCAAGTACTTGAAGTACTTACGGCTTTGTCCCTGGCTATTCAAATGGCCAGAGTACGATGATGAACAGAACTACCGCGAGGATGACCAGCAGGACGCCTATGATAACTAGGAGCTTTCTGACGTCAAGCGTTGGCCTGTGGACTACAGAGTCCCTTTATCTTTACGCTTCCGCATTGAACTTGTGTTTGTTCATTGATCAATAGATCAACTATTTGTGTAAGATGGATCATGTGATTCAAGTTGTAAGACCTATTGAGTTGTAATAAATGATGACTGTGATACTTAGCTATTATATCTCGCAACAACAATATTCCCGGGATTGCGATGAATGATATAATAGGCATCCGGACTTAAAATCCGGTGTTGACAAGTTGGTATCAGAGCCATTGTTTGACCTTAGAAAACCTTAGTTAGAATGGGCGTTCATAAAAACTTAACTTTGAAATCAAAATGAAGCAAATATTTGTGAAAACTTACCATACTCTTGTCTTTGAGGCTTTTTTTTTAATTTTTTTTTTTTGGTGAAATCATGCTTTTTCTTGTTTAAATATACCTAAAAGTTTGCCACACTTAATCACTCACTAATTCATTCCTCCATTTCACTTTCAGATGGAGCCGAATGAACCCCTCAACACCAAGTTCTACCAGCTCGGAACGGTGGAGAGTTGATCTTCGAGCACGACCTCAACGCGCTCTCTGACTTCCTTGGCCGTCCTCACCCGGAGTTCCACGGGATCGAGGTGAACGACCAGGTCGGAGGCGAGTTGCGTGGATCATCACCGCCGACTTGAGGGGCAAGCTGGAGCCTCCCACCTCGGAGAGGATCCTCTTCTCCTTCCGCGAGAGCAACTGGCTCGATGGTCTTGCACGTGGTCTTCGGAGGCACTTGCACGCCTGTGGACAGAACGTGGTGCGCATACTAGCGTCCCGCTACGCCCACCTGAGGCGTGATGCTATGGGTGTGCCCATGGAGCTGCGCCGCACCCACAGAGGCACCACGCTGAGCATCTGGACTACATGTTGTACCACACTCAGAAGGAGTTAGACAACTCCCGTGCGTACGCGAACCAGACTCACCTCGCACTGATCACGCATGGCGATGCCATCAAGCAGCTGTCCAGGGACCGCAACAAGCTTCGCCTGAAGTGCGTGAAGAAGGATGTCACCATTACACGCCTTCGCGCACAGATCGCATCACTTGAGGCCACCGTCAAGGCGCAGGAGGAGCAGCTGATGGAGATAGAGGAGGACGAGGCCGGTGCTGACCTTCGAGGAGGAGACGCCTTCCTGAGTGACGACGACGACTTCGAGGAGGACGAGTTCACCGAGGAGGAGGACTACGCGTTCTGGAGCCAGGACCTGATGATGTCGTTCCCATCGACATTGAGGATGAGGGTAGCCACACTTGAGCACGTATGTAGGTGTGAGTTGTATCCCGTCCCGTGTATCGTAGCATGAAGGGTTCTTAAAACCCTGGGTATGAGTGTGTTTCCTATCCCTTGTATCGTAGTCTGAGAAATGGTTCTTAAAACCATGGAAGTGTGGAATGTTAGCTTGTAATGTGTGAGGTGAAATGAATGAATGTGTGTCTGTCATCAAAAGCATTCAAGTTTTACAAGTTTTAAATTTACCCCACATTAAACCTTAGACAATTCCCTCTTATCTTATAATCTTCTATATATTCAGATGGCCCCTCCCAATCGCAACAACGATGCCATGATGCAACTGCTGCAGACCCTGCTTCAGACAGGGAGACAGAAAGAGCTGAACGTCAAGCCAACATAGCAGCACTGCAAAACCTTGCTCACCAAGGCCATGGGAATCATGATCACCCCGGATCCAAACTCAAGAACTTCCAGAACACCAACCCTCCGGTGTTTAGCAAGACCGAAGAACCTCTCGACGCCGACGACTAGCTTCAGACTATGGAAAACAACTTGGAAGTCGCCGGAGTTGAAGCCAATGAGAAGGTCCTGTTTGCAACCCACTACCTTGCCGGACCAGCCCGAGCCTGGTGGACTAGCACCCGTGCCATGAATGGGGGTCAAGTCATGACTTGGGCAGATTTCAAGCTCAAGTTCAGCAAGTACCATGTGCCCCCGGGTCTCATCAAGAAGATGCGGGATGAATTCCGCGAACTGAAGCAAGGAAGGATGACAGTGGTAGAATACCGCGACAGGTTCCTTACCCTGTCAAGGTACGCCCCGATGAGACCGACACTGCGAGAAGAGGCAAGAGAGATTCCTGAATGGACTGCATGATGAGATGCAAACGGTCCTAGTCAACATCCCCTTTGCAGATCTTGAAGCCCTTGTTGACTCCGCCATCCAGATGGAGGGCAAGTTGAACCAAGCCAATGAAAACCGCAAACGCCGCATGATGCACCAGAGTGGGCCCAGCCATACTCCCAAGTATCGCCCCTCAAGCGGAGGTTTTGCCCCAGAACACTAAGCCCAGATGCGGACTTCACGCCCGGATTCCAACCGGAGCGGAGGAAACCCAGGCCAGGAGGCCACCACAACAACAACCACAACTACGAACAACACCAACAACTTCAACCGCGCCAATGCGAGCCCCAACACCAATAACAACAGAACACCAACACCGCTCCAAGGACCGGGAGCAACGCCATTCCGGTCGCCAACAAGGACAAGTCCACTATCACTTGTTATGAGTGCGGTGTAGTGGGACACTACTCCAACGAGTGCCCCAAGAGGCTTGCCAAGCTCGCCGGCAACACTCCTGCACCTGTTCAGCAGCAACGCCGCGTTTCTACCGGAAAGAAGTTCGCCCCCAACAACCCCAACAACCGCAACGGCCGTCTCTTTCACATGGAGGCAGAAGAAGCCCAGAAGCACCGGACGTTGTCTTGGGTATGTTTCCTGTCAACTCGCACTGTGAGTGTTGTTTGATTCCGGAGCATCTCATTCTTTTGTCACTGAAGACTTTGCATCAACAAGTAAAATTCAACCTATCAGCTTGAAACATGTCATGATAGTTCAAATCCCGGATCAACCACTAAGGCCAGAAAATTCTGTAAAAATGTACCCATCAAAATACATGAGGTAGAATTCTATGCTAATCTGATAATTTTGGGAACCAAAGGTTTGGAGGTAGTGCTAGGTATGGATTGGATGGCCAAGCATCATGGAATGATTGATTGTGCAAGGAAAGCCATCACTATGACAAGTAGCACTGGCATTATAGTAGAGCATGTCTCTGAACTGCTACCAGAAAATTTACCTGCAACCAGAGTTTAACCAAGCCAACTTTGGATCAGATCAGGGTCGTTTGTCGATACCGATGTGTTTCCCGAAGGTTTACCCGGTATGCCCCCAGATCGGGACATCGAGTTCATCATAGAGTTAATTCCCGAACCGGACCTATAGCCCAGAGCCTATAGCATGAACCCAGCAGAGCTTGTGGAGTGAAGAAGCAACTGGATGAACTGTTAGCCAAATGTCTGATTCGACCGAGTGCGTCACCGTGAGATCCCCAGTGTTGTTTGTGGATAAGAAGGATGGTGCCGTCGTTATGTACGGATTACCGTAAGCTTAACGATGTCACCATCAAGAACAAGTACCCCTTGCCCAAGATAGAGGACCTGTTTGACCAGCTGACCGGTGTGTAGTATTCTCGAAGATTGATCTCAACTGGATACCACCGCTGAAGATTCGTGCCTCGACATTCCCAAAACTGCCTTCACCACTGATATGGATTGTACGAGTACAATGTCATGTCATTTGGATTGACCAATGCCCTCGCTTATTTCATGAATCTCATGAATAAGATCTTCATGAACTTCCTGGATAAGTTTGTTGTCGTTTTCATTGATGACATCCTAATCTACTCCAAGTCCGAGGAAGAACATGAGCAACACCTAGAAGCTGTCCTGGAGACCCTTAGAGAGCATAAGTTGTATGCTAAGTTCAGCAAATGTGAATTTTGGCTGAAGGAAGTAGGATTCCTGGGACATATCTTGTCTCAGGAGGAATTGCGGTCGACCCCGCCAAGATCAAGACTGTTGCAGAATGGAAAGCCCCAACCACCAGACCGAGGTCCGCGCTTTTCTTGGATTAGCCGGATACTACCGCAGATTTGTAGAAGGCTTTTCGAGCATCGCTCGACCAATGACCCAGTTGTTAAAGAAAGACAAGAAGTTCGAATGGACGGAGAAGTGTGAAGAGAGTTTTCAACAACTCAAGCTTAGACTGACCACAGCCCCAATCCTGATCATGCCGGATATCACCAAACCCTTTGACGTTTACTGCGATGCATCCAAAATTGGTCTTGGATGTGTGCTGATGCAGGAAGGAAAGGTGATATCTTATCTGTCTCGGCAACTGAAGCAGCATGAGCAGAATTATCCAACCCATGACCTTGAACTCGCAGCCGTAGTTTTAGCACGAAGGTGTGGCGCCATTACCTCATGGGTAATCGCGAGATCTATTCTGATCACAAGAGCCTGAAGTATATCTTCACCGAAGGAGCTGAACATGAGGCAGCGGAGATGGTTAGAGTTGATCAAGGACTATGATATGGAGATCCACTACCACCGGCAAGGCCAATGTGGTAGCGGATGCATTGAGTAGATGTCGCTAAACTCAATGATAGCAGAAGAACAACCCAGCCTACACCAAGAGTTCGAGCAGTTTAGAATGGAGTTAGTCAGTAAGGGATTTCTAGCTAGTATAGAGCTACAACCCACCTTGATTGGTCGATCAAGGAAGCCTGAAGGGCAACGCCGCATTGAAGGGATCAAAAGATAGCCGCGGGGAAGGCCCCGGGATTCACCATTGATGAAGAAGGAGTCCTTTGGTACAACGGACGTCTGTGTGTACCGTCGACTCAGAGTTGAAGCAAGTTATTCTGAAGGAAGCCCATGACACCTTATACTCTATCCACCCCGGCGGTACCAAGATGTACCAGACTTGAAGGAACATTCTGGTGGCATGGAATGAAGAGGGAGATTGGAAGCTACATCGCCAAGTGCGATATCTGTCAACGAGTCAAAGCCGAACATCAGCGACCCGCAGGATCTGCTGCAGCCACTACAGATTCCCGAATGGAAGTGGGACTCCGTAGGAATGGACTTTATCACCGGGTTGCCCAAATCCAGCAAAGGAAATGATTCCATCTGGGTAGTTGTTGATAGATTGACCAAGGTAGCCCACTTCATTGCTGTCAAGACCACCTACCAAGGCCCAAAGCTAGCGGAGCTGTATATCTCCAGAATAGTCGCACTACACGGAACCCCAAAGTCAATAGTGTCAGATAGAGGTTCACAATTCACCTCAAGATTCTGGCAGAAGGTGCATGAAGGATTGGGAACTCGTCTGAATTTCAGCGCCTATCACCCGCAGACGATGGACGAGAGAGAGTCAACCAGATCTGGAGGACATGCGAGAGCTGCGTCCTAGAATATGGATCCAAGTGGGAGGACCCTACGCAATTCTCTTACAACAACAGCTACCAGCCGTCTACAAATGGCCCTTCGAAGCCTGTACGGAAGGAAATGCCGTACCTCGAATTGGTCCGAAGTCGGAGATAGCCAAGTCTTTGGACCTGATGTGCTTCGAGAAGCGAAGAGAAGGTGCACAAGATCCGAGAGTACCTCAAGACCGCTCAGTCCCGCCAGAAGAGCTACGCCGACAAGAGACGCCGAGAGATGACCTTTGAGGTCGGAGATTTTGTCTATCTCAAGGTGTCACCCCTGAAGGGAATGCAGCGTTTCCAACTCAAGGGGAAGCTTGCACCCCGGTATGTCGGACCTTTCAAAGTTCTCAGCCGCCGAGGAGAAGTCTCCTATCAACTAGAGCTACCCGAAGAAATGGCGGCTGTGCACAACGTGTTCCACATCTCACTCCTCCGGAAGTGCTTAGAATTGCCAGAGAAGACCGAGGTATTCAAGAACATCGACCACCGTTCGGTGGATATCCATCACGACCTTACCTACCGCGAAGTGCCGATTCGCATCTTGGAAGAGGCATACCGAACCACCCGCACCCGAAGCATCAAGTTTCTGAAGATACAGTGGAGCAATCATACCGAAGATGAAGCCACTTGGGAGCGGGAAGAAGATATGAAGAAGGAGTACCCAGATCTCTTCAACCTCTAGACTGTTTTTCTTCTAGATCTCGGGACGAGATCTTTTGTAAGGGGGAAGGGTTTGTAACACCTCAAATTTCAAATAAAGGAAGAAGAACAAGTCCAATTATCCAAATTTGAGAACCAACAAAAACTTTTCAAATTTCATATAGTACCCTGCATAGGACTTGTGCATTTTGAGTGCTATGCCATGATGAGTGTTACTTGTGGATGTGATAAACTCCACAACCTTAGAGTGATCCAATGATGATCACCAAACAAATAAATGAAAAAGAGAAAGAAATCAAATAAGAATAAAACCCTAAAAACCCTAACATATGACATATGATATTGTTATAAACTTTGACCCTAGGCCCATTTGGTCTTTACCATTAGGGGTAATATGTTATTAAATAGTTATTACAACTTTGAGAATCAAAGAAACACCAATTAAATCAAAGCCAAGAATTAAAATATGCTCACATAAGATAATGGTCATTTTTGACAATTACAATCTGGTCACCACTTTGAGCCTCTCTATTTCAAAATTTCTAAACTAAACACATCCAACTCTTTGCATGTCATCCAAGTACCCAACAAAATGAACAACTTTTGTAAAAAGGATCATACCAAATTCATCTTGGATCAAGAGCTAGGATCAAGCAAAGTAGGGACTTTTTAACATAAACAAGATCAACACATTTTTGAGATTGATCAAACCAGACCCAATCTTGGCCACCACAAGCCCTAGCCTTGACCAGGGAACAACCCTACACCTAGCCCATGCACAAAAACCCCATGGACACGGCTCAAGCATGGCAGGCCATGGCCATGCCGGCCATGTCGCACCTCGACACCTCCCCCTCTCCTTCTCTTCACGCTCGGCCTCACCACCGTGTCCAACGCGTCGCCCATGATCCCGGAGATCGCCTGTACCCGCCCCTGCGAGGACGCCGACAGATCCCGGACGTCGCGCGCCCAGTACGTCCCTGGCGCGCCGCGAGCGGCATGGTGACGTCGCCGCGCACGGACGCGCGCGACACGGCCACGCGGCGCCCGCAGTACACCGCCGTTCCCCGACCACCTCCGTGTGCCCTGGTATCTCTCTCGCCACGCGGAGCTCGCAGGACATGCTCCCGTCATCACCTAGCGCCTACCGTCGCCGGCGAGGACAAGGCCGCCCGCCACGGCCGCGCCAGTACAAGCAAGCGCCCGACCACCGTACGCCGCCAGTGATCGCGCCGTTGACCGCGGTGACGTCGTGAACACGACCCCGTCGTCGCCTAGCCCTCTAGACCCCGGAACGGCCGCGCCATGGTCGACCTCGCCGCAGCACCCACGGCACCTCACTCGCCTATAAAAGGAGGCCTCGCCTCGACCATCTCCTCACACCAGCTCACTCCCTCTCCTTCCTCGACCTCCCCAGCACCTCGCCATGCTCGATTAGCCACCACCGCCGTCCAATCGACGCCTCACCGCCGCGAAGCCCCGCAGCAATCGCCGGAGAAGGAGGCCGCCCCGACGACGCCACCGCTACCGGAGCTTCGCCGTCGTCCACAACGTCATCACGCACACTGCCGACCCTAGCCGGAGCCCCGGTGAGCCTCCGACCCCCTACGTCGCCGCCGCACCGTCGAGTTCTCGGAGACGACGATGAACCCGAGCCGTTGATCGTTGATCTAATCCAACGCCCCGACGCGCCTTACCGCTTCGGCGTTTAAACGTCGCTGACGGGTGGAGCCCCGTCAGGCGGCCCGCGCGTGCACAGACGCGTGGTGGGCTGGCCTTGGGCCGTTTTTAAACCTTTGGGCCCAGTTAGCTTTCCCGCCAGCCCGTTTAATTCAAATTTCGTTTAATGAATTTAGTTTGAATTCAATACTGGACCCAACTTTGAAAATTCATAGGAACTGTTTGGCTTGGCCAAATTTAACAAACTTTATATATTTAGAAAGCTTAGGAAATTATCTACACACTGCCCCTGGTTTGAACCCTAGATCTATTATAGATTTAAAAAGGGAAAATAAATAAGGCAGGGACTTTTCTGCCTTAGAATAATTATTAAAAATCAACTAAAATAGATATTTGAATAATTCCAATTCTTATAGCTCACAAATGACTTACACTAATTGATTATGCAATAAAATGGTGTGGTCACTTTGCATGATCATGCCCTAGATTAATTAATGAACAATATGGCTAGTTTAGTAAGGGGTATTGTCCCAAAATTATTATGTAAATCATATGGAGGATTTCCCTTCATTTAAATCTTGTCCCCAAATGAGTTCATGAGATGTTTGCACCTCTGGTACAAACACTCCTATATGAATTTTTGGAGATTTAAATCATTTGAGGAATTATAAAATAGTATGAGGTGAATTATCTCATTTAAATCATTTTCTCAAATAATGATAATGAAGGTTTGACTCAGGTCAATATGAATTCATATATGATTATTTGAGAAGTTAAATCTTAAGAAGATTTCAATGAGAGGAAATTATTTTCTCAAGAACTAAATGAGGATTATTAATCACATATGTAATGAAAGGAAATTAGCTTCTTTAATAAAGAAAACCAATGCACCTAATTATTTTATGAGTGTGCTTAGCATAGTTTGTGTGAGATAATGATGTGCTTAGCATAGACTTTAAGCTTGCTTAGTGATTATACCTTGTATTCAAATTTAGACGCTAGTACCGGCAATTACCAAGAGGAAGGAGAATTCTACCAAGAAGAGGAAGAAGAGAACCTTGAGAACTACCAAGGCAAGATAATACTCTTGCAAAGTGCAAATCCCACCTTGGGCAAGGCACCATGATTTTATCTACCTTCATACAAGCTTATCCTATTTGTTTACCCTACAAGTCTTACTTGTTGTGTTTTTCAAATGAGTTATTCAAATGGTATAGTTGAACAAAACTATTAGAGTAGCAAAGCTAGTCCTATAGATGGCAAGCAATGTAGCACCCCTCATGATTAGTGCTAGTGCTAAAATACTAAAACTTTGACTACTTTAGATGGGAACATAGGACTTGATGGAATTGAAACCTTGGAATGGTGAGGCATTCCATTGAAAGTTTTGAAGTTGAATGTGACCAAGAGAAGATAGTGATTTTTGATAAAATCCTATTGAAAGTTTTTGAAGTTGAATGGGACCAAGAGAAGATGGAGATTTTTGATAAAACCCTGATATTGGTTTGAATGCGATACCTTTCCAAATACAAGTACCCCCACAATACCTGATTATGGGTAGGGCTTAACTGGAAGTTTATACATCTTAGTATGGGTTCCCTCTGAACACACATCATAGGGGTTATGCCGAGGCTGCCTCCGTTGTTGAGAAGGATGTGAATTGAGGTGAAATTGTACGGCCAAGCCCTGTGCAGTTCCCAGGTTAACAGTTGGTTTTCACTGGGAGGCCAAGCTCATGGGAGAGGTGCTCATACTAGGGTTTGTAAGCGAAAGGTTAGGGTTGATGATCCGCCTGTGTTACGGTGACTCGGAGTTATTCCGACGGATGTAATCAAATGTTGTGGCACAAGTGTGCAACCTCTGCAGAGTGTCAATCTATTCGAATAGCCGTGTCCATGGTTACGGACAATTGGAAAGGCCATACAATTTCCTGTGTCAGTCTTTTGAAAACTTTACTGAATGTGAATGTGACTTGGTGACTTGGTAGAATGAAAATCCTTGTGTGGGAATGACACTAATGTTCCCCCTTGAGTAGCTAGTACATGATCTATTACTTATAAACTAAAATATGGCTTATACAAGTAAGAATAGAGCTTAACTCCAAGAGCTAGCATTTTACATTGGTATTAGTTTGCAAGTACTTGAAGTACTTACGGCTTTGTCCCTGGCTATTCAAATGGCCAGAGTACGATGATGAACAGAACTACCGCGAGGATGACCAGCAGGACGCCTATGATAACTAGGAGCTTTCTGACGTCAAGCGTTGGCCTGTGGACTACAGAGTCCTTTTATCTTTACGCTTCCGCATTGAACTTGTGTTTGTTCGTTGATCAATAGATCAACTATTTGTGTAAGATGGATCATGTGATTCAAGTTGTAAGACCTATTGAGTTGTAATAAATGATGACTGTGATACTTAGCTATTATATCTCGCAACAACAATATTCCTGGGATTGCGATGAATGATATAATAGGCATCCGGACTTAAAAATCCGGGTGTTGACATTTCGCCTCGTGGCAACCAGTTATCGCTCTAGCATCGGTGGATTTGCCGTTGCCAATACAACGTATGAGACCAACAGTCAAAACATTGCGTCCTTCGATAATGGCTCTCCAAACTTGCGATGGGTTACCACCCAGTTCAGCCTCAAGAAGGCTCTACCCTAGGAAGTAAACAACTTTAAGCACCCGAGCACTGAGCGTCTGAGGTTCTTGGAGAATGCGCCATGCTGTCGGGCAAGAAGAGCAAGATAAAAATCTCGATGTCTCTGAATCCCAACCCACCGGCATATCTCGGCTCAGTCATCTTCTCCCAAAGACCCAACATGTCTTTCTCTCCCCATATTTGCATCCCCACCACAACTTTCTCAACATAGAATTGATGTGCTCACATATTCCCTTGGGTAGCTCGAAACGTGACATAGAAAAAGTAGGTATAGCTTGCGCTACTGACTCCATGAGAATGTCCTTCCCTCCTAGTGACAAGAGCTGCTCCAGCCAGCCTAGAACCTTTTTCCAAACCCTATCCTTCAAATATTTGAAGGCCCCGCCCTTCGACCTACCAAGTTTAGCCGGCATTCCAAGACATTTCTCATTTACGGTCTCCTTATGAACGTAAAGCTCAACCATGACATCCCCTCTGATATTCGCCGGACATTTCTTGCTAAAGAAAATAGAAGATTTGTCCGTATTAATACACCGAACCATTGCAGTACTTCACCAACACATCCTTCGCATCTTGCACTCCCTCAATACTTGCTTTGAAAAACAACATGCTGTCATCTGTAAACAAGAGGTGATCCACCGGGACTGTGGATGCCACCTGGATTCCATTAAACTCTAATAACTGATTGTGGTTTTTCAAAAGACACGAAAAGCTCTCTGCTGCTAACAAAAATAAATAAGGTGAGACCAGTTATACTCACATGAACGGGGATATAGAAACACCGGCGTGACCGATTCATGGGATCGGTTTCGAACATTTAGGGTAAGTTTGGTTTTACGCCAGCATTCGCCTTACCAAAATATTGGCACGTCCGCAACCATCTATTCCTGTTTGGTCGGGCTCCAAATATTTGGCAAGCCCAAGCCAGTCTGTGTCTCCCAATATATTTTCACGCCAATTGGTGGGCGTGGTTACGGCGGCCAAATCGTTCACCAAAATTTTGGCTACCAAATATTTGGCAGGGCGTGCTTGGGCTGGATCCAAACGTACCCTTAGGCCCACCTAGAACTCGCATCCTTCTCCTGTAGCCTCTTGATTTCTCTCTGAAAAAACAAACAAAAACAAATCCTTCCCCTTCCCTTCCGCCGTTCCTGCCCCATTCCACCGCGCGCCGCCCCATACCCTCGCCCCCCACCGCCGCGGCTCCGTCGGCGGCCATGGACACCCGGGTGTCGCCCGTTCCTGTGAACCCCGCGTTGGCGGCCGGGTTTCGGCGCCTAGGCATTGACCCGGATGAGCCAGAAGGACTCTTCCGGCGAGCGACGGCGGCGGCCATTGACACCCTAGGGCCGCTCGCGGCAATGGCCGCGGTGGCGCACGAGTTCTTGGACAGCCAACTGGACGAGTACGAAAAGTTCGTCGCCCGCTTGTTCTTCCCCACAAACTACGCCCTTCCCACCCCGCCCGTCTCCGCCGCCTCTCGCCTCTTCGCCCTACCCCCCGACGACGCCGTCGACCGGGTCAGCCGCCTCCCCGACGCGCTCCTCGGCGACATCGTCTCCCGCCTCCCCGTCAAGGACGCCGCGCGCACAGCCGCCCTCTCCCGCCGCTGGCGTGGGGTCTGGCGTTCCGCCCCGCTTGTCCTCGCCGACGCCGACCTCCTCCCCGCCACCTCCGTCGTGTCCAGCGTCCTCGCCGCGCATCCGGGGCCATTCTGCTGCGTCCACCTCACCAGCAGCCGCATGGCGGAGTTCCCTGGCCTGCTCACGACCTGGCTCCAGCTCCTCGCCGACAAGGGCATCCAGGAACTCGTCCTCGTCAACTGCCGGTATCCGCTCGACTTCGCTCTCCCCGCCACCTTCTTAGGCATGGCCACCCTCACCCGCCTCTACCTCGGCCTCTGGAGGTTCCCCTGCACGGCCGGACACCCGCGCTCCACCTGTTTCCCCAACCTCCGGGAGCTCGAGCTCTGCAATGTCCTTGTGGAGAGCAGGGATCTGGACTTCATCCTCGACAGGAGCCCCGTGCTGGAGACACTCACTGTGAAAGGCAATCTCTTCAAGCTTCACCTCCGCCTTGTCAGCCAAAGCCTCCGGTGCGTGCAGCTCTTCGGGTCCTACATCGAAGAAATCTACGTGGTGGATGCCCCACGCCTTGAGCAGCTCATCCATTCGGAACCTTGGACCCCTGATGGCAACCGCACCAGGATCAAGATTGGCCATGCTCCCAAGTTAAACTGGTTGGGATACTTGGATCCAGAAAATCATGTCCTAGATGTCGGCAACACCATCATCAAGGTGTGTTATCTTTCCATTTGTTCAATCGTACACGATCCATGTAACTTGGTGATTGATCTTCTCTTATTTGCCTGCATTGTTATTGCAAATTAATGCAGGCTCGAACAAGGGTGAGGCCAAGCACCATGGTTCCAAGTGTGACATTCCTGGGTATGGAGGGGCGTTTCGGGGTTCGCAATGATGCCAAGATGATTCCCAGTTTCCTCAGATGCTTTCCGAATGTTGAGACGCTCTACATCAGGGTGAAGCCCCAGACTGTTTCTTTTGGCATTCATTTGCACCGTCATGTACTAGCAATCATGTCTATTTCTTATCAATAGCTGATGAACTGTATGTGCGAATTTGCAGTGTGGAAACACTGATCAATCCGCTGGGAAGCTCAACTTGAAGTTCTGGCACAAATCTGGTACCATAAAATGCATCCGGTCACGCATCAACGTGCTCATTTTTCGTGATTTCCATGGGGGTCGAAGTGAGCTCTCTTTCCTCAAATTTTTCTTTGAGAATGCATTGGTGCTGAAGGAGGTGGTGATTATGTTGGCTGCTGGTTTCACTTCGATGGAAGAGGTGCACTCCAAAGTGGTGAGTTTGGGGTCCATCAAATGGGCTAGTGATGCATCTTTAGTGCTTATGACTCTCTGTTCTGATCCTCGGGGAGGTTGCATTCGGAGCTTCAAGAGAGGTTCTGATTTTTTTGCGCGTGATCCTTTTAATGACTACTGAAGTCACAGCAGGTGCCTATGTGTTTTTGATGCGAAGTAAATTGCTCTGGTAGCTGTCTGTGTTGTGTTGCTCAAATATGTACATGCAAGACACTGTTTGAGATTTATTTTCTGCGCACAATCTGCAAGCACCAAAACCCAGCTGCCACTTCCGTTGTTGATGCGCACGAGCAAGACTACCAGTCTGTTGCACTCATTGTTTTTGGTTGGCAATTACGGACAGTTGTATCAATGTTGGGAAATTCTAACCAAAAGCGCCGCACACGCGTTCTCTGGTGCGGCGGCTACCTTGCGATTGGTGAAACTGCATCGTGCTACTATAGAGGCCGCGACCCATCTCACCTTATCTCTTCCCGAGCTTCTCTCAGCCACAACTCTCTCTCTCTGGCCACATGGGGAGAAACACAGCATCACAGAGGCGCCGGACCACCGCATCGGAGCGCCGCACGGGGAAAGGAGGGAGGAGGCGCCGCACCGGGAGCGCAGGGAGGAGGCGCCGCGCCGGGGAGGTGGACGGACATCGCTCAGGAGGCACAAGAGTAGGAGGCCGCCGTCGACAAGTAGGCAGCAGCGAGGAACGTGCAAACGAGAACATGGAGCTACGCGCAAGGGTGATGTGGCTCATCTGCGTTCTCCATTTGCCCGGATTATACTCAAGCCTACTGCGTACTCCGTAGTTGCTCTCATTGGAGTAGATGATTAAGTACTCAATTCCACGAAGAAGGTGAAGAATTCGATACCATGCATCTCAAGAAATTTGGGGGAGAAGAGACCCATAGATAGCGCATATGCTAGGCAACTGAAATCGGCAGGTAGGAGTAATTAACCTGATAATATAAGCTAATTAATCTGGCAATTATGAATGCACTAATTAACCCGAAAAATATGCACTAACTAATATGGCAGCTGCTCCGAATTAATGTGGCAATTAGGACCGAATTAATAGGGTAATTATAAATATAATAACTGACCTAATTAATCCGGTAATTACTGCTAATCAATATGGTAATTATCCCTAATTATATGGTTTGCATTCTGCTTTGCGGTGTCGTGACACCTAACGAAAAGTTATTTAACGGGAGCTGCACTTTTGGCCCAACAAGACCCATCATTATTTTTGCTTGCGCGGGCCGAGCAAGAGCTGATCGTCTCAGGTTTTCGTATGATTACGAGCCGCCGCACGGAATCGATTTTATGCGGCGCCGCTGTGTAGTCAAGTCCTTTCAAGTGTTTTCATAAGCTACCCGTGACCTGATGATGATGGTGTTACAATGCATGGCTTTTGCTAAACAGATGAGGCTTTGCTCTGGTGAGAGAGAGTGATTTCTGAGCTAATTGGCGTTCGGTTTACTGCCATACTAATCCCTCTATATGTTACACGGGAGAATTATTTCCAGCTGGGTTTTGGTGCTTGCAGATTGTGCATAGATATACCCAGTCAATATTTGTGGCAGCTCTTTATGGTCTATCTTGTTCTTCAGTTGTGAAATTTGAATCCTAATATGCAAACTAGTTTGATTATTTTGCCATGTGCATGATAACTTAAGCTAGATTGCTAAGAATAGTTGTCCAACTGGACTGACCAAACTATGATGTGTAACATCCTGGACCAGCTATGCTAAAATGCTGGCCTCCTGCCATTTATTCTCTCAGGTGTTCTCACACAGTGAGTAGTAGTTGTCGTTCCAGAGAACACAATTCTAGGCATGCATCTTGTCTGCGTATGCTATATCATTTTGTAACAGTATTTGAAAAAAATGTTTGTTATGGCATTATCCTATTTGCATCACTTTGCTGCGTGACTTGTCTGTTTGTTCTTGCAGATTTTCTTCGTGTAGTAGTGTTTTAATGCTGTAGGCTGTTTACCAATAATCCCTGGCTATAGATGTGAGAGTACTTCTTGGGACTCAACAGAGTAGTTGAATTGTGAACAAATATAATGTAAATTGTCCCATGTCTTGTTGTAAGATTAAAGAATCATGTCAATAAATGGGCACTTCTATTCGCATACAACAAACTTGTATAGCATAGAACAGTCGTAAGCTTATTTTACCTGAACATGCTTGCAAGGATGTTGATGCCTGTGGGGTAGTGTGTGCTGATTGGTGCATATATTTTTTCTGACCAAGCTCTTAAATTCTGTTCGTGAGATATACTTGCTACGGGACATGTTGGTAGGCTAGATCAGCAGCTGGTGGCACGTTTCATATTTTGTAGCAACCAATTTTGTTTAGTTTGGCAATGATTAACTTCTAAAGTTTGATAATTTCCGCTGCAGGAGCTGGGTTTTCAGACCTTCAGAAATCGCTGCGGATGTTGCACTTTCTTTGCTTAGGAAGCATGTTAGTTTAGAACTTGCAAGAGATTTAAATAGCCAAACCTGCAACCATATAAATGAGGTATTCACACCTCAAAGCTATGATATGATATACAAATAATTATATCTTCTTAATGGAAAGATGCGGTTAATCTGTTTCCAAAATAGCCTAATACTCTTCGAGTATTCTGGGATAGTGGACAACATCTTTTAAAAGCAGAAACTTGCTTTTTCTGCTATTTTGTATGCTAATGGGAACAAATACTGCACGTACTGTTCATGATCATATGAGAAGATGCAAGGGCTATGGAGGGTTGGTAAAGATATTATGTGAGAACTTGTGGCTTCAACTCCAAGCCTTGCCATTCATTCTGCATATACTAGCTAGGTCTATTGAGTACACTATTTGAAATCTGGGAGTTGGTTGTTTATCTTTTTTTTTTTGAAAAGAAGACTATGCCCCAGCCTCTGCATCGATCGATGCATGCGGCCATGGTTTATCTGGGAGTTGCCTGTTTATCTGGTTATGTTATGACAACTTGGTTGGAAAATATCGCACTTGCACACTGCCTATTACACCATTACCTTAATTCATATCGCTTTACTTCTTAATCTGTTGAATGCCTAGAACTTCTTCATGTTCTATTGTTTGGTAAGTTTGGATGATATAAAGAGACATAGAAAAATGCCCAGTTCAAAGTTTCAGACTGATGCAAGTTTCAGATATAATTTACCAGAGGAATATAGATATGTGAAGTTTATGCATGCTACTTAATTTTCTTTATGTTCTTATCAATTTCCTTGAGCATGTTGCAGCAAATATCTAATCCATCTGGAAAGTCAGTTATGACCAAACCTGTGAAATGTGAATCTTGATGTGCACTTCTATGCAACATGTGTTTATTAATTTGACCATGCATTTAATATTTTTTGTTTCATTTTTGGACAGTTTGAACCTGCTTGATTTACGAAAAAATCAAGTTTGGCACTTAACAACATGAATTTATCTGGAAAAAGAAGAATAAAAGGATTAGACATCAAAACGAGTACAATTTTGTTGTGAATAATTAAGGCTCTTTTTGCTGTTGGCGGCTCATCAAAACAATTGGTCATTCAAATTCCAGTACTATTAGCAGTTATTTTACAGGAATTATGATATACTAACAGTTTTTTTTGAACATAAATATACTAATAGTTGGCTAGCTCTAGCTGTGAGCACTTGTTTTTGAGCTGTAAAAGAAATATGTTACAGAAATTAACACAACCAACCAATCTGGGATTCCTTTTGGGCCTGAGTTTGTATGGCGCAACCTGTTCGTTTGCAACAATTCATTTGTTGGCTACATTAAGATACATTGCGTGGAACATACACAGTCAGCAGGTATCAGCATGCTGAGAGATGTAATAATACCTAAACAGTATAATCACACTAGTGCACTCAGTAATTGAGGTGGTTACATCACAAACCTCTTTTTTCATCTTGTCTAGGAAAGTGCATGTCAGCATCTTTGGAAACAACTTGAGGATGAATGGAACAACGAAGAACTCAGCAATAGTTACCAGACTGAAGATATCTGCTGTTGTGCGGGCAAGTTTCTGTCTCTACTCAAGAGGCCTTTTTCCAGCAGCAATATTGAAGAAATCCTAACATTAGCCCAGACTAACTTTGTTCCTAGCCAGTAATGCTGCAGTGTAGAAATAGATTCTTCGAATGCTTCAGCTTAACAGCCGAATCAGCTCTACACGGACAAACAAAACGTTTGTACTCAGAGCAGGGCCAATGCCCAGAGTTTTTGCACCATTGATTGGATAGCTTAAGAGATTCTTGCAGCTGCTTGGCTCTGGCTTTAGCTTTTGCAGTGCTCTGATGCCCTGATCACATTCTTCTGGGGATGCCTCATTTTCCCCTTTCCTCTGCTTATGATCCTCACTCTGTTCTTCCTCAGCATCCAACTTAAGTCGTCACTTGCCAGCAATTGCAGTTGATGCTCTGCGGACTGCCTGCAGCAAACCTCTAGCTCCAAAAGGCAACGAGAATTCGATCCTTCCAATTCCGAAACCACGCTGAGAAATCAGTGAGCTGGACGCTGAGGAAACACATTACGAAGGCCTGGCAGTCAAATTCACACTCTACTGTTCCAGTGCTCCTTCCCTTCTCTTTTTCGAGAATACACCTTGGAAAAAGTATGTCAATCACATAGAAGGGATGCCCAATGCATCAACAACGTCAAAGGAAGCAGTTAATCTTACAAAAAACTGAACAGTCTCTTATCAATTTTAATACATCAACAATAGACATAGAAAAAAAGAACAAAAAACAGCTATGCCTTGGCCAGTAGCAGATCATTTCCTGGTTGAAGCAATTTCCTTACCTTTTTTTCGATATGGGAGCATCGCTCCGGCTAGCTACCAAGGTCTAAGGAGTCTGAGGATATCCAGTTATCAACCGCAACAAAAACCGTGCATAAACAGTAATACTCCTTTCGATTCATATTATTTGCCACTAAAATGGATGTATCTATAATTAATATATGTTTATATACATTTGTATTAGTGTCAACTAATATGAATTAGAGGGAGTACTTCAATTCAAAAAGTTCGCTAGCAGCAGCCATTTACGTCAAGCATCTAAAGGTATAATAGATGCCCTCCCATGGGGGTCTCACATCGATTTGAGCCTCGTGTCCGTTAGATCTTGTCAGAAAGTCAAGCTTGATGAATCTTGGCCATCCGTTCCAGGCTGTAGTGGCTCTCCATTCGTTGCCCTCCTAGATAAAGCCATGCAACATCGCTGTTCTACCCGCCTGCAGCTGCATGCAGGACCCACATTCGTCCAGGTCCACTTGTCATTTGCCTGTGTATGTTTTGGCTGGGTCATGCGAGGATGGAGCGTGAGACAGAAGAACCAACAGGCCAAGCATCCCCCAATCAGTGTCTTCTCCTCTCTCTCCCCCAATCCCCTCTCCGTCTCCACCTGACCGTCCTCCTCCCACCCCCTGCCTTCTCTCCGCCCCTTGCTCCTCCTCCACCCCTGCCGGCTGCAGCCCCGCCGGCCGGAGGACGGAGGAACCATACAGCGACGGAAGGGCAGCAACCCAGGCTGGAAGTGGAGATCGTGATGGAGGATCTCCTCCACTGCTTCGTTTCGTCGGGATTTGCTGACCGGCCGGGTGCATCGCCTTGCCGGACGACCACGAGCTCGACGAGGGATGGGGAGGTCGGAGGACATGAATCAGCGCAAGCTCGCGGGGGAAGAAGATCATGGCGGCTAGGGTTTTCACATCAGGTCAATGGCCTTAGGGTCGGCCAGATCTGGTCGGCTGGCTTGGCAAGGACACCCTCTGCCTACTCCCTCGCGTCGTACTTGAGGCCCAGTACATCACCACACTTTGTTGGGAATCCGCCCCAGGTACATCATCCATGTTCTTGATCTGTAGCTTTCTTCCCGTATATATATTTCACCAATTGATCTAATTGATTGTGACCACTTTCTTGTTTAGGTTCCCTTCATACTGTGGAGCAGCCCCCTAATCATGAATCCATGGGCCAGCCAATGGTTGTCTTTTCTTTTCTCCTAATTTTCCCACTCCCCACTATCTTTCGTTTCACATTCCACATAATTTCTCATCTTTAGTTCTGCAGATGGTTTTGTATCTACGCCTATAAGTTGTTCGATAAAAATCCAAGCAGATTGCAAGGAAAATTGAGGGGAGCTGGAAGAGGAGTCAATGGCTGAACACAGATCTGCAATAATCATACTTATATAGTTATATACTCTCCACCAGGTGATCTGGTTTACTGTGTGATATGTCACTGAAAAGTAGTCTTTTAGTTTCTACAAATTGGTAACATTCTTTGTGGTGTTAGTTTCTTGGCTGATTGCGTGACTTGCATATACAGTCTATTGCCTCTCTCCGATATTGCTAAATGAATGATTGATTAATGTGAAATATATTTGTGCTAGATTGTTTGAGACACACATCAGATTATAGCTTAGAATTCTGAAAATTTGAGACACGCATAGATAAAATTATACATATTCTTATTGTTATTACTTGATGTCTACCTTCACCTGTTGTTCTTTTCAGGAGCCTGTCATTTGGTCTCAATATCATCACCGGCCTCAAGAATTTGCTCTCTGAAAACGGCAATGTCAATGCGGTAGGCTAAAACTCCCTCAGCTTTACTGTTGAATATGGTTTTTTATGTTTAGCAATGAATTATACCTGCTTCATTCATCAATGCATACATCAAATGGGAGCCGTTTTATGATTAATCTAAATATCTAATCATGCTTCTAAGCTACATAGTAGATACTCAAATTACCCTACTCTACCATTTTTTTCAGTGCATTTACCTAACAGTAGATTGTTACCGATGCTGAATTTTGCTATGTTGATGTACTGGTGGACCAGATTCAGTGCTACATATCCCGGTGAGTTCCATGGTTGTCTCCTCCTTTCTCTCATCTGTTTTGTTCTTCAATAGGTTGCATTTCAATAGTTACTGATGCAGTTTGGAGGTAGCTCTAATTATGTAGTTTTTTTTTTCTCAACTTGTGTTTTGGTTTGGGTTTGCAGGTGTGCATGCTGGTTATTTTTTATAAATGCCAGATTTGAAAGACTATTAAGGAATGACAATAGGAGTACACGAGATGGCACATTGACTTGTCCTATACCTGTATGTCTATTACGGCTTTTCATACTCCTCTGGATTTATTTCTTCATGTACAATTCTATCATATGGATACATCTGTGTAAATCTTAGGTACGGTAGCGAAGACGATTTATCACAATGAAATCACTCCTAGCCCGTGTATTCTATTTATTTATTAGAGTAAATGTGTATCAGGACATACTGCTCCGCCATATTTAGATTTACTTCTGACCAAAGCAATGAAATCTGAATTTGTGTATTAGATATCCAGATGATTCTCTGGTGTTTTGTTACAATCATCAGAAATATTAAAACTAATTATTGATGTTGGACGTGAAATTTTTACAGGTGTGCGACTGTTTCAGTGGTTTTGGATTCTCAGTACATGCTGGCAAAACTTTCAAGTCAAGGGTTTAGGTTTGAATGTTTTGAGTTAGAATTGTCCCTATTATTGTAGGAAGTTTGAGGCATCTCTTATGACTACTTGCACTCATTTGGATAAAAAAGGTTAGCTGTGTCTATGGCACATTGCCAGCCTGTAATGCTGGCAGGAGCATCCATGTCATGATACCATTGAAATGATAAACCTTTTACTGCATACTATAGTAGGTCCATATAAACCATACCAATAATAATATGTGGCTCATTACATGGGAAGAAAAATAGTTTTGTAATGCTCTTTAAGCACTGCGGATTCATAACTTGTGTTCTTGGCTGTTAATGTTTTGTGTTTGGTACCCTGTATATTGATGTCTCGCAAGCTTGCATTTACTGTTGTTTCCAGATATAATGCTGATGCATGTATATGGCATTAGTAAAAATTACTCAGTCAAATTTATGGGCACTTCATTGCCAATAAATAATAATTATTGGATATTGTAAGCAATTAATATTTTTGAATTGGGTAATTATCTGTGTTACATATGGCACCCAAGGCAGACAGATAATATTCTGTTAGTTCAGGTTAAAGCATCAAAGCATCAGGGCAATAAATTTATGTTCAAAAGTTGCTTGAGATTATTATTTTCAGAAAGGCTGAAGTTTGTTGCTCCATGTTATGGTTCATTTATGAGTACTTCCATTTATACACAGGGTTCACCTCTTTACAGACTGCAACCTCCCTGGAAAGTAGCTGAGGTGTTTCTCACTAATTGTAAGATTTGGCTTTCACCTTCTTGAACAAAAAAATTGACATGCTGATTGTTTTTGCCTGAATATCTTATGTTAATGGTGTTACATGACCGCAACCCAAGAGGTGTAATTTATGGATGTGGTGACTTGATTTTCTGGACGCACGTGATCTTTACTCCGGTCTTTCATGATCTACCAGAAATGGTAGTATAAGGTGAGGTTTTAACATGTGTGATGTTTCCAAGTTTAGATAATGTTTGAAATATATGCTAAGATGTCATTTTGTATTTTAATGTTGTTTCAGTATTTCAGGTTTGTAAAGGTGCTCACCCAGTTAGTTAAGTGAATTCCCAATTCAGTGTAGCATGTGTTTTGAATTTCACTAATATTGGCGGGGGACGAGGTATGGTGTACTGAGAAGCACAATAAGAAGTTCCCTCCGCAAATTGTTAGCTTTGTTATATGTATAATGCATTCTTAATTATCGTTCTGTCATATTTCCTTTCATTTGCTTATGAAAAACCCCTCCGTTATCATTATTTTCCAGTAACATGCCTCCGTGGTTTGGAGAAATAAGTTATGTTCTTCACATAAACTAATCCTATCATATCTCATGTGTCTCTAATTGAAAATAGCAATACATGGGTTTTGATCTGCACAAGCTTTCCTGACTCTGGTGTTGACAAAGGTCAATATGATGGTTCCTGAACATGAAGGTTTATTTCTAATGAATGGTTGATATTTAGATGGATGACATTGCGAAATGCACCTAATAATTCTGCCAGTACCTTTTCTCCCTTCTCTCAAGCTGCAATAAAATTCGGATATTTAGAGTGTTTTTTGGACTTCAAATATGATGTATTTATTCACTATGCAAAAAATCATGTTCTTCTGTAGATTAGCTGATGATATATAAGAAAAGTTGTCATTTGGACACAGGCATATTGCATATTAGTCTCTAAAGAGTAAGATATAGTCCGGTCTGATCACTAGCATTTTTCTGCAGAGATATATCATGTTTCCTCTCTTGGGAGAAGACCAAGAAATATTGTTCCCTACAGCCCTTATATGTTCTTTGGCTTCTGGTGAGTTTTCCTGTGCTGGCTGTATATCTAAGCAACTAATCCAACACTGATATATTGTTCGATATGAGTGGTGTTCGATTGGTTCTCTCGGTTTCCTGTGTTGAAGATGGTGGGAATGTATGGCTTAATCTTTTGTTGTTCCAGTCAATGTGTAATTCGTGAGTGCAACCATAGTGTATCAATTAAATTCCAGAGACACATGGTGAGCTACAAGGTACTGATTATAAGAACAGATTACAATGTGTAATCTGTGTAGCGACGTCCCATGCTGCGTACATATCAACAACCTCTAGCGCCTATAAGTTCGTTCCCTCCAGACTACTCAACTATTTTTTTATCTTGGGTTTATAGTATGTCACATCATCAGCTATTCTACACCATTCTCCCTTTGTTTCTGATACATACCATTTAGGGGACTAAATATATCACACTGGAATTTGTACTCGAGCAATATTTGCTGGTGCGAGTCTACCCCCATTTATTTATTTCCCCTACCAATTATGCTGACAGATTAGACTTAGCGTGTCGTGCAATTATTCTGCTTACTAATACTGTAGTGGAGGATATTAATACTGTTGTGTTTGCTCGTGTTCCTGGTCAGCTTACACTATCTCAAAGTCTAATGTTTTATGTGTCGATGCTTATCTCATTCTCCAGTATTTTTTCAGACTATTGTGCTCTGCAATTTTCCTCAACAAAAAGTCCAATTGAAGATTGGTGTACCCATCATGTTGTTGAGGAATATCAACCAATCTATCGGTCTCTGTAACGGAACACGCCGAATTGTAATAAGGTTAGGAAAATGGGTACTAGAGGCTCGAGTTCTTACTGGCAACAATACTGGAGACATAGTGTGTATTTCAGGAATTGTATTAACTGTCTCCAGTTCAAAATGATAGTTTACAGTGCAGTATTGGCACTCGGCAGTATCCTATACGTGTATGTTATGCAATGCCTATTAACAGAAGTTAAGGCCAGACTCTTGGCAAGGTTGATATTTATTTACGAAAGGCAGTCTTTTCTCATGGACAGTTGAATGTTGCTATCTGAAAGGTAACATTGTGTCAACATTAAAATTACTCATTGACAATGGTAATGGTTGACCTGCCGATGAAGCAAAAACTATTATATATAAGGAAATTGTCCAGATGTGCAAGCCTATTGATTTTAAAGAGTAGATGTGTTTGCTGACTACATCTGCAGTTTCTGTCCAGAGGTACCAGACATCCTTTTGTACTGAAAAGCTAGACAATATATGTACTTTTTAGTAGCTTGTACAAGCTTGTATGTGTGTTAAGTGTATGAATAAACTTGTATATATTATCAGTGTATGAACCTATCTACTACGTATATATTAACAGTGCATCCAAATTCGCATACTATAGCAATAATTTATATCAGTAATATATATGCCTTTGTACATTTTGATTGCAGTACAATACTTACACGGTATTTTTTTGTGCATAGTTAGCTTCTTTTTTTTCATAAGTGTACAGAGTTAAGGTCAATATGAGAAAGAAAATCCAGAGAAAACGAGCGAAAATCCAGGGAGAACAAGGTAGACTTACTTGAGTTGTGCTGTAGTTGTAGCATGTTATACTTGGTACCATAAAGTTGTCCTTTGTTTCAGCTCGTTTGATGTAGGTACCATTCGTATGTACCTAAAAAGCATATATATTAAGGTTCAACCTTCTTAGTATAATAAATAAAGAACAAATAAACATGAGTATGCAATTCTGTTGTGAATTGATAAACGGCAAATAATAGTCCTTATATAAATGGGGAACAGTTTTGATTTATGGCGGATTAGGATAAGCTATTTTCTTATCAAAGATCCGAAGTTAGCTGACAGGTTGTCTGAAAAAAATCCAGTTACTGTACAGTGCTTGTGCTAGCCACATTTTTTGTATTCTCAGCATTATTTTCTTCTGAGTAGCGGCCAGTGAACAATTTATGGGCTAATTCCTTCTAGCAAGATAGTGAACACCCTAGCAGAATTTTTATAAGTAGAAGAGACCAATTAGTACAGCAGAACTACAAATTTTTTCAGTTCTATTTCCTAGCTGTTCATATAAGATGGAATTTTATTAGATGGTTTACTCTACTATGTTCATTCCCTCAAACAATTTGGTGGAATTTAATTAGATGGTTTACTCTACTATGTTCATTCCCTCAGACAATTTGGTGTACACTGTAAGTCGTACCTGGGCACACTTAAACTTGTTGCTGCTTAAAGCTTGAGCAGAGAAGATGGAGTTGTTGCGGAGTAAAATTGTAGAATTTCTCATGTGCATTCTATCGAGCACAAGGTGCGCAGCATAAGCTGTACCTTGATAGCTGGCTGGTGGCTGCCTTGTAGATCCCAAGTGAGGAAAGGTGCATGCATGGCACCCTCATAGGTAGGGAATAGAGCATCGCTGCAGAGGCTTGGATTAAGACATCGTGTGTGAGACATCGTGTGTGAGCAGGGAGCAAGCCGTGTAGTGTGATTATGTAGTAGTCGGTAGCAGATTTCGTTGCTGGGAATGGCCAGCAATGTGATCAGCATGTAATGTTTAGCGGAGCGGCAAACGGAGCCCCTCGCACGGCAAATTTGCCGACCTGACGCGCACTCCGCCAACGCCAACTGCTGGCTTCATCCCTGCTCGCACCCGCGTCAAGAGCTCCCGAAGCGAGTGCCGAGAGGCCTCCTCTGTCGCTGTCGCTGCACCTCCACCTCGGCCTGCCTCAACCTTTGACGCCGCCCGGGTGAGGAGGTCGGCCCCCCGCCGCCTCGCTCCCTTGCTCTACTGCACCTCCTGCCTCTACTACCGTCGGATTTTAGTCGCCACCTACCAGACGAGCACGGGGAGGACGCCGGTGAGGGAGGACGGCGGAGTGGATAGGTAGGTCTGGAGGAGGATGCGCGCCACGCTACATGCCGCACCGTCCAGCTGAAGGCCGCGTGCCGGAGCTCCAGCCTGAGCACGATTTTGAGTGGGGCTTGTGGGTGCCGCGGGAGGTAAGGACGTCAGCGAGGGAGGGGGGAACACCGTCGATGCAGGGGCGGTGCGTGTTTGCCAGCAGTGCTGTTGAGGAGAACTGGGAAACGAGGGGAGAAGTGTGAAGAAACGAGAAAGCGAGAGAGTGTGAAGTGAAAATGGATACTTTATTGATTGTGACTGCAGACTATATATACTAGCCGAACAGACGTGGTACATATGTCGGTTTACATCTTTCCGTCACTTCGGAAGAGTCATAGCGACGGTTCGCTATAGACAGCGTTTGGACAACACGAGATTCTAACTGCTAGGCAGAATATTCCATAGAATATTCCTATACAATTATAACTGCCTAATTAGCCTGATACTAACGCTAATAACAGTTTCTAACAAGAAGAAAAGGGCGATGCGTGCTGTCATTGGGATAGTAGAGGATAGAGATTAATAATACATTAAAAATCATACGAAAAATGAAATGAAATATTACAAGCTAAATTTGAGTTCAAAAAAGGCGATCAAATAAACATTTTGATGACTAAACTTTGAGTATGATAGAATAAATTTCGTCATGGACCACTATTTATTTTGTTTATGTGAAATGTTGTGTTGTGTCAAGATTATGTTGTATCAAATGTTGTGTTTGAAAGATATAGAGATTTGGTAGTTCCGAAAAATATTAGTATACAAATCGGTTAGAGCTGAACAACGGGTTTGTGCGCCAAAGCGCACCACTAAATCTGTCATAGCTATGACGGCTTTGTTCTGCTTCAAATTTACCCGCGCAAGGACGACGTCATTGTTTGCTTTCTCTTGAAGATAAGGGGCAGACGCTTCCACATGGCGGTTATGTCCAGCAGACGTTCCACCGCCACCGCGTTCATCGCTTTTGATGCGGTTTTTGCAACCCTTGCCACCAGCACACTGTCGTGTCGTCGTCACCAATGCTTTACCACTTCATCTCCGGCCGGATACGAGAGTGTGTGCAGAGGGAGTAGGACGACTGATTTTCGCTAGATTGGAAAAAAAAGTAGGGGAAGGGGAGCATGAGGGAAGCAATGCGGTCGACACGGGAGCGATGCGGTTGAATGTACTGTTTGCTACTACTCTGTTGGTGATTTTGTTTGTTTTATCCTAATATATCTTCCTATTCACTTTGTTTTTTAAAAGCTAAAACACGTATTAATATTGGTGTGAAATTCACGGGGTCGTGCGCCAAGGCGCACATCTAAATCTAGTTGGAGATAAAACTACAGGCACCACACTCCACTTGGAGTATATGGATATTTTTTTTTTGTTTGGTAGAGAAAGGGGTCAGCTTGTTTCAGGTGCATTTTTTCTGATAAAAGGCGATATATTACTAAGAAGTTTAAGCATCACATCCAGTATATGCATAACTAAGATGAATACAGCTGCAACAGATCCAACAAAAAAGACGAAATACAAGTTATTATTCTAATAGCTTTGATCGAAACCTAGCGCATTGTGTAGTTGGGTCTGCACTACACCCTAGGACATGTCGATCCATCGACAATTACAACATGGTATACTCATTGTTGGCGCCAATCATCCTTGTAGGAGGCCGTCGATCCTGCTTTTGTCATATTGCACTATAAAAAAGAGGATCCACACTGACATTTTTTTTTAGACAGAACAAGACTACTACTCTGCAAAAGTTTTTGGCCGACGGATGGTCATTCTAGGCGGCTAACAAGAGAGGCAGATAAATACGCACCTAGCTTGGTAGAATTCATGCCGGCGGTATTTGTGCTGCAATAGGTAGTCAGCGAAGGCGAGCGCGTTTTAATGTTGTTGTAGATGGATACATGCATATAAAAACGCGTCGTGCACCGTACGCAACGCTTACATTGAGTCTCTGGTCAAGCACATCATGTGTATATCTCACTGATTGGTGTGACCCACAACCACTAAGCCGTATGTCTTCCCATTATTTATCTCACATATCTATGTCCCGCATCACACTATACTTATCGCTTCCCAACCTCTCCCGGTGTTTACACTACCACAACGATGGGCACCGTAGAGGCGGCAACCGGCGGCGACAACAAGATGCTTATCCTTATGTATTTGGGGTGTTTTACCTCCATCTAAAAAAAGGTGCTGAGCCTGACGGCGAAAATGATATGCATGATCGTGGATGTGTTGAGCGGGGCGGCGGCAACGTAAGTTATCCTTATGTATTTGGGGTGTTTTACCTCCATCTAAAAAAACACTAATTTGGGGTTTTCTTTGTTGATCAGTGCATCAAGCTGAGGTGGATTGATTTAAAAGTACGTGGGTGGATCGATATTTTCAAACCAAACTACGATCTACTTTGCAAGTGCAGTCTACCACCGCGTTGCCTCATTGCATTTTGAGGGTGTGAACACCGGCTGTAGGTTCCTCGGGTGTCACCATTAATGGGAGAAGTGTGACTTCGTGTTGTATGTTGATAAAGAGCACTTGTGGGAGTTGCAACGTGTGTTGGTGAGCATGTGGAAGGACACTGTCAATGACTTGTACGAATTGTCCGACTCCGACTATGAGGAAACTTTGAAGCAAGTAAAGAAGGAATTCGAAGAAGAGGTGGTTCTTGCAATAGGCGCGATTAAGTCGATGTGCGCCTTTGTGTCAGATAAAGTTGGGTCGCTTGCGAAAACTCTAGATCACCGTATTTATGAGGAAGGGTTTTTTATTTGAGGTAGCAATAGGTGTATTCCACTATGTATTTTAGTTTCCGCAGTTGTATGGTTGTTTAATTTTTAACTTAAGCACTATGTATTTAGCATATCAGTCCTCGATGTTCAGTTTATCATGGATATGGTTATTTTAACTGTTACTTAAGTTCACATGCTTATTCTCTCCCACGCTGACGGGTGTGATCCAGAGAAAAGATCACCGAATTAGCCAATTATGGGCCCTTATAACAACTATGACCCATAATGTTGTACCGTAGTTATTCAAGGGCCCATACAAAACCCTAACACCCGCTTCCCACTGTTGGAGATATGCCCAAGAGGCAATAATAAAATGGTTATTATAATATATCTTTGTGTTTATGATAATGTTTGCATACCATGCTATAATTGTATTAACCGAAACATTGATACATGTGTGTTATGTAAACAACAAGGAGTCCCTAGTAAAGCCTCTTGTATAACTAGCTTGTTGATTAATAGATGATCATCGTTTCGTGATCATGAACATTGGATGTTATTAATGACAAGGTTATATCATTATGTGAATGATGTAATGGACACATCCAATTAAGCGTAGCATAAGATCACGTCATTAAGTTTATTTGCTATAAGCTTTCGATACATAGTTACCTAGTCCTTTCGACCATGAGATCATGTAAATCACTTATGCCGGAAGGGTACTTTGATTACATCAAACGCCACTGCGTAAATGGGTGGTTATAAAGGTGGGATTAGGTATCCGGAAAGTATGAGCTTGAGGCATATGGATCAACAGTGGGATTTGTCCATCCCGATGACGGATAGATATACTGGGCCCTCTCGGTGGAATGTCGTCTAAATGGCTTGCAAGCATATGAATGGTTCATAAGAGACCACATACCACGGTACGAGAAAAGAGTACTTGTCAGGAGACGAGGTAGAACAAGGTATCGAGATACCGATGATCAAACCTCGGACAAGTAATATATCGCGAGACAAAGGGAATCGGTATTGTATGTCAATGGTTCAATCGATCACTAAAGTCATCGTTGAATATGTGGGAGCCATTATGGATCTCCAGGTCCCGCTATTGGTTATTGGGCGGAGAGAAGTCTCAACCATGTCGCATAGTTCACGAACCGTAGGGTGACACACTTAAGGTTTGATGTCGTTTGAGTAGATATGGAATATGGAATGGAGTTCGAAGTTTTGTTCGAGTCTCGGATGAGATCCAGGACATCACGAGGAGTTCCGGAATGGTCCGGAGAATAAGATTCATATAGGAAGTCATATTCCAAGTTTGGAAATGATCCGGTGCATTTATGGAAGGTTCTAGAAGGTTCTAGAAAAGTCCGGAAGAAACGCACTATGGAAGGTGGAGTCCCGGATGGACTCCACAACCATGGCCGGCCAAACCCTAAGGGGGGGAGTCCCAGGTGGACTCCACCAAGGGTGGCCGGCCAACCCCCCCTCAAGGAAGGGTGGGAGTCCCACCTTGAGTAGGACTCCCCCCTTGAGGGCTCGTTTGGTTGCTGTCATTCCCGAGCGGTTCCCCTTCATTTCCCTGGCCAGCGAAACCCCGGGCCCAGTTGCCCCGGGTGGGCCTGCCGCTCCGTTTGGTTGTCGATGAGGGTGCTGGAGCCCGGTCTTTCCGCGCCGTTCCCCGGGAGAGCCATCCACTACTCTGGACGTCGGGAACAAATTCCTCGAGTCGCTCCCGTCTCTCGACAGCAAAGGCAGCGGGCACAGGGCGCCACGCCCCCAATCTCCTTTTCTTCCTCCACCGGCGATCGGAGCGGCGCCCTACCGAGGTCATCGCCTCCACCTCCCTTCTCCCGCTTTTCCCCTCTCTGGTGCTCGTACTTCTCCTCCTAGATCTGCTCCGCCTCAAATCCCTGTCATCTCCGGTGAGCACGACGGTCGGCGGTTCCGATTTGTGTTTCTCCTCCTTGAACGACCCTCCTTCTTTCGTTTCTGTAGTTCATGACCTAGTTCTTGCACTGTGAGTTGCTGCTCCAGATCTGGGAATCTATTTTCCGTCTGTTCCCTTCCATTCCCCTCCTTTTGCTATCCAAATGGTACGATAGAATGGACACGTTTTTCCCACCATCGGAAGGGTTCCCGAGCGACCAGGGAAATTTGCGATGGGGCTTTGGGTCCCTGGGTGTTTTGGCCCTCGTAACCAAACAAGCCCTGAGTAGGTTTCCCATTTTTGGGAGGTTTTGTTGTTGGGGTCTTATTCGAAGACTTGGACTACAACTCTTGGGGGCTTCCACCTATATAATGAGGGGCATAGGGGAGGGGCCGGCCACACCTTGCCACCCTTGGCCGCAACCCTAGTTGGCCGGCGCCCAAGCCCCTCTCCCCAAACCCTAGCTACCTCTCCTCCACATACAACTCCCGCATACGCTTAGGCGAAGCCCTGCCGGAGTTCTCCACCACCACCGCCACCACGCCGTCATGTCCGGGATTCCGAGGAGGATCTACTACTTCCGCTGCCCGGGAACGGGAGGAGGACGTCGTCTTCATCAACACCGTACGTGTGACCGAGTACGGAGGTGCTGCCCGATTGTGGCACCGTCAAGATCAAGATCTTCTACGCGCTTTTGCAAGCGACAAGTGATCGACTACATCCACCCCGAGATCTAATCTCGTTAAGCTTTGCGAATCTTCGAGGGTTAGTCTCATCATCTCCTCGTTGCTACCATCTACTAGATTAGATCTTGGCTTGGTTTTCGTTCTTGCGGTAGGAATTTTTTTGTTTTCTATGCTACGAATCCCATCAGTGGTATCGAGCCGTGTCTATGCATAGATTGGTTGCACGAGTAGAACACAATTGTTTTGTGGGCGTTGATGCTTTTGTTGTCTTTAGTTCGTGTACTTTGCATCTTGCGGGATGGTGGGATGAAGCGGCCCGGGCTAACTTTACATGACCGCGTTCATGAGACTTGCTCCACGTTCGACATGCAACTTGTATTGCATAAGTGGCTTTGCGGGTGTCTGTCTCTCCCACCATAGTGAAGATTCAATTTATTCTTTCTATTGACAACACTAGTATCACCGTTGTGGTTCATGTTCGTAGGTAGATTGGATCTTACTCGAAAACCCTAAACCACGTAAAATATGCAAACCAAATTAGAGGCGTCTAACTTGTTTTTGCAGGGTTTGGTGATGTGATATGGCCATGATGTGATGATGAATATGTATGAGATGATCATTATTGTATTGTGGCAACCGGCAGGAGCCTTATGGTTGTCTTTAAATTTCATGTTGAGTATTATTTCAAAGTAGTTGTAATAGTTGCTACATGCTGTGAACAACCATGAGGACGGCGCCATGGACCTTGACGCTACGCCGACGATGATGGAGATCATGCCCGTTGATGATGGAGATCATGTCCGTGCTTTGGAGATGAAGATCAAAGGCGCAAAGACTAAAGGGCCATATCATATCACATATGAATTGCATGTGATGTTAATCCTTTTGCATCTTATTTTGCTTAGATCGCGACGGTAGCATTATAAGATGATCCCTCACATTAATATCAAGATAATAAAGTGTTCTCCCTCGTATGCACCGTTGCTACAGTTCGTCGTTCGAAGCATCTCGTGATGATCGGATGTGATAGATTCTACGTTCACATACAACGGGTGTAAGCCATGTTTGCACACGCGGAATACTTGGGTTTGCTTGACGAGCCTAGCATGTACAGACATGGCCTCGGGACAACGGAAACCGAAAGGTTGAACACGAGTCATATGGATGATATGATCAACATGTTGATGTTCACCATTGAAGCTACATCATCTCACGTGATGATCGGTTTTGGTGTAGTGGATGTGGATCGTGTGCCACTTAACAACTATGAGGGATGTTGTATTAAGTGGGAGTTCATTAGTAATTAGATTAAAACTTGAACTAATTATCATAAACATAGTTTGAGTAGTATTTTGAATTAATTTTGTAGTATTGGCATCCATTTTCTACCATGCGCTAGTCTTGTAATTGAGATAGAAACACTGTTAAAATCTGACATGAAAACTTTACGGACTGGTACCGTATTGTTAAAGAATCAAGAAATGATTAAGTCCTATTGCAAATTTTTAGTAAACCTCACATTGTTGATTTAAAGAGCTATGGTTTCAATTAGTACCTACAATTATCTTGTCTCCGTGAAACTTGATGTTCAAACTCGTTTGAAAAGTAAGGAGCTGAAAAGTTTGTTTTCAGAAATAAGCGAGGTATAAGATATATGCGATATCTAAGACCTTACTGCAAGATGATAGAATATAATCTAGTGAGACTACATAAACTCATAAGTTTTATGGGAATGTACGAAGGTTGAAGATGCCCGGCGTCCCAATCCTCCAACTATTGGGGCACAAACAATATTCGCATATCCATGAAGTGATCGTCCTTAGTATGCACCGTTGCTAAGACTCGTCGTTTCGAAGCATCTCGTGGTGATCGGGTGTTATCGATTCTACGTGTGCATACAACGGGTGTAAGCCAGATTTGCACATGCGAATACTAAGGTTAAACTTTACGAGCCTAGCATGTACATACATGGTCTCGAAAAGTCGTCATGATATGATGGATAAAATTATGAGTGAAATTGTTCATCATATTACAAAGTTACTAATAGTGAAATCTGGAACACTTGCCATATGATGATCAACTTCAAAGTAAGAACCTCAAGGTTATTGGTATTTGACCAACAAACCTAGAAGTCAATGATGTTGAAGTATTTTTCTGAATAATGAGGAAAGCTAAAAGAGAAACTATAAAAGATATTTTGGCAGAAAGAAAGGAAAAGACTAGAAAGTCTAGCTCAGGTGTATATAAATGATATACATGTTATGGTTGTATTCCTAGTTTGGCCACACAATAAAATTCTTGGGTATTTGTACCATATTGGTTGGTATGAAGAGTCATACAAAACAACGCAATACAAGAATTCAATGGCCTAAGTGACTGACAAGAAATATGATAGGAATACACTTCTGGAACAAAAATAAAGTGTTATTATGTTTGTTGTTGGTATTCTATCTAGCCCTTAGAATTTATAATAAAGAACTTAATAATTGTTATTTTGCTCTGGTCAAATGAAAACAATGAGTTGTTCAAATTATGACATTACTCCATGTACGATGGATAAGTTATTATAAATCTTAATGGTGAAACACACATACATAACACTGACGCTAAAATGCCATAAGGCAAATGATTTGAATTCCACTTATTTGTGGAACCGCCATTTAGGTCATGTTAGAGAGGAACACGTGAAGGAACTCCATGCAAATGGATTTTTGGAGTCATTTGATTTTTGAATCGTTTGGCGCTTGCAAATCTTTTCTAAAAAGAATGACTGAAATACCGTTCATAGGCCAAGAGTTGAAACGGGCAACTGACTTAGTGGAAACATACATGATGATGTATGTGGTTCACTGGGCATAGTTGTGTGCGGGAGATTCTTCTACTTCATGAAAACTTCCAACAATGAATTGAGTATATATATGTGGATATATTCGATAAGAAAGAAGTTTGAAACATTTGAATGGATTCAAATAAAAATTCCAGCATGAAGTGGAAATCATCGTAATAGAAAAGTCAAATATCTATGATTGGATCATAGTGGAAATATTTGAATTACGAGTTTTTAGCGAACATCTGAGAGAGTTATGAAATTATTCTATAACTCACGTTTCTTGGAGTATCATAGTGATGATGGAGTATCCGAGAGATGTATCCAAACCTTGTTGGGTCAATGATGATATAAAATATTGATGCCATTATATTTTTGTGGATTATGCTTTAGTGACTACCGCTTTTACACTGAATAGAGCGTCATCATGATCCGTTGAAATGACACCATACGAGTTATGGCATAGGTATGAACCCTAATAGTCCTTTCTTAAACTTTGGTATGCATAGCATAAGTAAATAAGTTTACAACCAAAATCGGATGAATGTCTTTGTTGGTTATCCCAAAGGATTAATTGGGAATTCTTTCCACTATGAAGTAAAAGACAAAAGTGTTTGTTAATGTTACTTGCTTATTTCCAAGAAATTGTTTTCTAGCGAAGTATTTGAGTGGGAGGACAATAGAACTTGATAAGGTTTATGAACCTGAGCATAATGATCAGAGTAGCGCATCATCGGAATTGGTTTCGGAAGCGGCCACGACGATCATGGCTCCCATGACTACAAAGTGTTTTAGCCATGGAGATCGAAGTACATATTGAACCTTGTAGGTATGGTTTACTTTGTGATCAAATAAATGATTTGTGAACAAAGGATTGATTTTGATCAATAATAAACCAACTACAAACAAAGAAGTTATGATGGGCCCTGACCCGTTAAAATGGCTATACGCCATGAAATCCAAGATAGATGAATACTTTTTGAAAGTAAATGGATCTATAAAATTGATGGACTTGGATTAAATATCCTTGAAGAAGCTCGACTTGTCGAAAAATTGTTTACGACAAAGTTCAAAGAGTTGACTACGATAAGACTTGATCTTTCGTAGCAATGCTTATAGTCCATATGGATTATTCTAGTAATCGCTACATATTTCTTTTATGAGATATGCTAGTAGGATGGCAAAATATATTACTTAACAGAAGTGTGTATTAAAAGTGTATACAAGATACAACCAAGAGTTTTGCTAGTCCGTAGAATACTAGATAGGAATACGAACTTCAATTAGATGAAGTGAGTATTGCAGAGCTGGAATCTTCACCGGATGAAATAGTCAAAGAGTTTTGATTTCATCAAACGATGAAGGTGCTTGCATTTGCAAGAAATTAAGTGGGAGCGCTGAGACATATTTGTAATACTTTATGTAGCTGACATATCGTTGATTATAAATAGTGTAATTATATAATTGATTAAAAAGGTTTCATTGAGAATTAACTTCAATGAAAGGATATGGACTAAAACATATTTAGTGTCAAGATCTATGAAGATAGATTAAAACACATAATAAGTTTAAGTCAAAGTACATAGAATGGATATTGAAGTAGTTCAATATAGAAATATTAAGAAGGTGTTCTTTGCATACAAAGGTTTAACAAAATTTGAGTGTATTTGACACTCGATGAGTAAAAACACATGAGTGATTTTGGATCACAAATAATATGTACAAAATCAGATGTCCTGTGCTCTAAAAGGTTAGGAGCATATACCAGAATGATTCATGTGATGATCATTGGACAAACAGTAAGAATATCCTTGTGTGCTTTAGAAGAACCAAGGATATATATATATATAGTTTTATATGGGGTAATGACAAACAAATCGCTGTAAGGTGTTGCACCGATATTTGTTTGGTCACATATAAAAATTAATTTCAAATCTCAATTAGGCTAAGTGTTATTACAAAGGTAGCACAATGCTAGATTTAGAAGAGTTCTAAATATTGTGACGGATTCTACAATAGAAGGCATAGTATGTCATTGTTTTGACAATGATTGAGGATGTTTAAAGTCGAGGAGTTCTTTGAGAACTTGGTGTAGTTCTGATAGTGTCAGAACTTTGAAGCTATATTGTGTATGACAATATTAGTGACATATTTCAGACCGCGGAATTAAGGTTCCACCAGAAGACCAAACATATTTAATGTCGACTCATTTGAAAATGAGTGATGCGTTGAGACGCATATGAATTGCAAAATTCATACGTTCTGAGCGTGTCGAACCGTTGACTAAAACCTCTTGAGCAAAACATGATAAAGCAAAGGCCAAGGTGTTATATCTTTACAAATGTAAACTAGATTATTGACTCAGTGCAAGTGGGAGACTGTTGGAGATATGCCCAAGAGGCAATAATAAAATGGTTATTATAATATATCTTTGTGTTTATGATAATGTTTGCATACCATGCTATAATTGTATTAACCGAAACATTGATACATGTGTGTTATGTAAACAACAAGGAGTCCCTAGTAAATCCTCTTGTATAACTAGCTTGTTGATTAATAGATGATCATCGTTTCGTGATCATGAACATTGGATGTTATTAATGACAAGGTTATATCATTATGTGAATGATGTAATGGACACACCCAATTAAGCGTAGCATAAGATCACGTCATTAAGTTCATTTGCTATAAGCTTTCGATACATAGTTACCTAGTCCTTTCGACCATGAGATCATGTAAATCACTTATGCCGGAAGGGTACTTTGATTACATCAAACGCCACTGCGTAAATGGGTGGTTATAAAGGTGGGATTAGGTATCCGGAAAGTATGAGCTTGAGGCATATGGATCAACAGTGGGATTTGTCCATCCCGATGACGGATAGATATACTCTGGGCCCTCTCGGTGGAATGTCGTCTAAATGGCTTGCAAGCATATGAATGGTTCATAAGAGACCACATACCATGGTACGAGAAAAGAGTACTTGTCAGGAGACGAGGTAGAACAAGGTATCGAGATACCGATGATCAAACCTCGGACAAGTAATATATCGCGAGACAAAGGGAATCGGTATTGTATGTAAATGGTTCAATCGATCACTAAAGTCATCGTTGAATATGTGGGAGCCATTATGGATCTCCAGGTCCCGCTATTGGTTATTGGTCGGAGAGAAGTCTCAACCATGTCTGCAAAGTTCACGAACCGTAGGGTGACACACTTAAGGTTTGATGTCGTTTGAGTAGATATGGAATATGGAATGGAGTTCGAAGTTTTGTTCGGAGTCTCGGATGAGATCCAGGACATCACGAGGAGTTCCGGAATGGTAAGGAGAATAAAATTCATATATAGGAAGTCATATTCCAAGTTTGGAAATGATCCGGTGCATTTATGGAAGGTTCTAGAAAGTTCTAGAAAAGTCCGGAAGAAACGCACTATGGAAGGTGGAGTCCCGGATGGACTCCACAACCATGGCCGGCCAAACCCTAAGGGGGGAGTCCAGGTGGACTCCACCAAGGGTGGCCGGCCACCCCCTCAAGGAAGGGGGGAGTCCCCCCTTGAGTAGGTTTCCCACTTTTGGGAGGTTTTGTTGTTGGGGTCTTATTCGAAGACTTGGACTACAACTCTTGGGGGCTTCCACCTATATAATGAGGGGCATAGGGGAGGGGCCGGCCACACTTGCCACCCTTGGCCGCAGCCCTAGTTGGCCGGCGCCCATGCCCCCTCTCCCCAAACCCTTGCTACCTCTCCTCCACATACAACTCCCGCATACGCTTAGGCGAAGCCCTGCCGGAGTTCTCCACCACCACCGCCACCACGCCGTCGTGCTGCCGGGATTCCGAGGAGGATATACTACTTCCGCTGCCCGCTGGAACGGGAGGAGGACATCGTCTTCATCAACACCGTACGTGTGACCGAGCACGGAGGTGCTGCCCGATTGTGGCACCGTCAAGATCAAGATCTTCTACGCGCTTTGCAAGCGGCAAGTGATCGACTACATCCACCCCGAGATCTAATCTCGTTAAGCTTTGCGAATCTTCGAGGATTAGTCTCATCATCTCCTCGTTGCTACCATCTACTAGATTAGATCTTGGCTTGGTTTTCGTTTTTGCAGTAGGAAATTTTTTGTTTTCTATGCTACGAATCCCATCACCCACTCCTTGTTCTATATTTTTAATCCTTCCTCCACTCCCCACTTCCCCGCTCCCAAGTCCCACTACCATGAGTTATACTCCCAAATGTCTACCCGCTAACCCTAGATCGTGATTAGACTTGTCCAAATCCCAAATCACATGATGGTCCGGTAGAATAAGACAACGAGGATGTGCACGGCTTGTCCAGAGTATCTAATTCGTTGAAGCAGCACTGGACTACGTCCACCGACGTTCAGGCCCGTATGCTAGCTTTCATCCCATTTGCATATCACATTTTGTGTCGTTCTTCTTGGGAAATTCAATTCGGCTCCCGGGTGCGTATGCTCCCTCTACCAACCAAACATATTTCGAAGTGTGGAAAAATTTTGAAAAAAAATTCTACATGTACATCTCCATAATATATGTGTGCGCGTCAAGTTTGACGAAAAAATAATTTTTTTTGTGGCCTATGTAAAAAAGAGAAAACATATCCTGTGAAAAGCATTGTTTTCAGCACTGAATTTTGTCTTTTTTACACACGTCACATGATAAGTTCATTTTTTATGAAACGACTTTGTGAGTGCGTAGCACGTAAAGATGTACGTGCGAATTTTTTTGTTTTAATTTTTTAAAAATTTAAAATATGTGTAAGATGCATTTCAAAATATAGGGAGCATATGCTCCCATGTTCCGAAACATCACTCCCGTTCTTCTTTCTCTTGTTTAATCATGCCTTTGTCTCTTTATTTAACGTGATGTACGTGCGCATGCAAACCTGCAAATGTCTAACCTGTCGCTATCTAACCCACTTTCGAACGAAGAGATTGTCAAAGACGTTGGTGGAGGACAAAGCATCCTAGCAAAGATCCAAAATAGTTGTAATTGGTTTAGGATAGCTAAGTGAATATGGGCTCAAAACCTATTATGATAGTGCACTCTTTTAGGACACAAGTGCAGTAATCATCAAAATATAATGTATTGTGTTATCTCTTTTAGTGTAATGGAATTTTATATCTTAACGAAATCAAAATTACTATTTAATGAAGGAATATATCACTTGATTATAAATTATTGATTTGATTAATTTAGGTGATGTAAAACATGTACCAAAAAAGGTATATATATTTTGTGCCACACTTATCCGTATCTCAGCACTAAATTTTAGGCCATGTATTAGTGTAGCGAGACATTTCAATCTTGGTCCCGCGCAGGACAGCATGTGGTGGATCTTGTAGTGTTGGTATTTCCACTTTCCTTGACATTAGCACCAATACTACTTTGTTGTTAGGCATGTACAGTGGTAGGGAAGGCACGTCTTCTTTTAGCAACCCATATCATCTAGAGAGGATGATAAATATAATCGGTACAATGCATTATCTTTTATTGTCATCCCTTGCAATAAATGATAGTTAATTATTTTTCCTAAACAATTATGTGACTAAGGGAAGACAAGTCATACAATGGGGAAATAGCCTTCTCTTATTTCATAAGAGATCACCCCTTAGCTAGCTAAGGGAAGACAACCTTCTCTCCCTTCATTCTCTCACCTCCAACTAAGCAAAAATCTGACGTGGCAAACGGTAAGAGAAGATTGACATCACCCTATTGTACATGTCCCTAAGATTCTTAGGGCATGTACAATGGTGATATCTTAGCAATGCCACGTAGGATAAATGCTGATGTGGAGGAAAGAGAAAGTCAAAAAAAGACTTTGTCTTCTCTTAGCTAAGAGATGATCTCTTAGCACAATCTGTCTCACCACATATTTAGGGTGTCTAGTTACTAAAGATAAGATTAAAAAATAACTCATTGTACATCATGTTTTACTGTCATATCTAGATTACATGGCACATTTAAGATAAGACGGTCTTATCAACCATAGCACATGCCCTTATTATGCTCCTTCGGCGGTGTTTGCCTCAATGGTGGTGAGCTGGTGGCGCCATTGGCTGCTCCTCCTCCTTGTCAATAGCCCCTCCGTCCATACCGAGCCATTTTTTTGGTGCTCACTAAATTCTCGTTTTGGCTTTCCTTCTATACCCTGGCTGACCTCTTCAAGGAACTTCCTTATATTTCAAATCGCAGGTATAGTAGTACGGAGTATATCAATTAGTTCCTTTGCTGGTATAACCTATGAACCAACGAACCCAGCTTAAGGCCCATTTCTACATCGCTTTAGGTTAGGCTCGCACTGCGCAGTTCGTGCGCCGCCCTCCGCCTCAATTTGCCCCGCCGCCGACCACGTCCCTAGCTAGTCGAATCGCATGCAGCCGCCGACTTCCACTCCACCGGTTCTTTCGCTGTCTAAGATGCCGACCGCTGACGCCTTGCTACCGGCGGGGGCGACGGCATTGGAGATTCCCTCCAATCGCCCGGCCTCGGTCCAAGTTTTCAAGCTCCCTCAGGTCCCTGCCGCGGCGACTGCAGTTCGCCGCCTCGCCGACGTGCCCCTCCCGGACTCCCTCGACATCTACCATAACGGCTCTGCCGATGATCTGGAGGTGGAGTTCTCGCGGCGCGTCACGCACTCGTACATCACCCCGGCCACTGCTCCGTGCCGTGCGGAGCCGGGGCCCTTCATCCGCCGCGTCTTCCGCACCCTGGCGCTCGACCTGCCGCAGACCTTCGAGCTCATGCCTCCCGTGGCCGGCTTCGGGGACATTCCCGTCATCTTCCGCACGCCCGGTCACCGGGACGCGGCCATGCGCAGGCAGCCGTTCGTCCTCGACGGCGTCACGGCCGGTGAGGCTCGTGCCCATTCAGATGATCCTCAACGTCGGCCGCGCCGAGAACGGCTACATGGTCCACCTTCTTAGCGTACGTAATATGGTACGTGTGTATATGTACGGAGTAGTACTCCGACTATACACGTACACCTCATGTACTGCCGGGTAGGGGGCTTTTCCCTACTCTATATAACACGCAACCGATGGCCCGAGAGGGATACACATCGTTACACCAAAAACAACATGGTATCAGAGCAGGTCTCTTCCCTCTAGCTGCCAAAACCCTAAAACAAAATCGCCGCCGCCGCACCTTGCTGCCGCCGCCGCCAAACACCATCTGCCGCCGTCGCAGCCCTCGTCTGCCGCCGCCGCACTACAAACCTAGCCGCCACCGTAGCCTTTAGTCTGCCGCCGCCGCCACACTACAAAACCTAGCCGCCGCTGTTGCACTTGCTGCTGCCCCCGCCGCCTCACACCAAAAACCCTAGCCGCCGCCTTGTTGTCGCTGCCGCTCACACCAAAACCAAACACCAAAATCGCTGCGGCACCATCGCTCTCGTTTCCGATCTGATGGCCTCCTCTACGTCCATGTCTGCCACCGCTCTCGCTGCTGCGCTTGGGACACCTCCATCCCAGCCGCTTACGCGTGAAAACGCGCTCGTATGGAAGGCACCGGTGATTCCCGCGCTGCGCGGCGCCCGTGTGCTCGATCTGGTTGAGGGTAAGGACAAGGCACCCGCTGAGTCCATCTCTGCCGAGGATGCCAACAACAAGCCGATCACCGTCGTCAATCCTGACTACGAGGCGTGGATCTCCCGTGATCAGCAAGTTCTGCGCTGGCTTCTCAATGCGTTGTCGCCCGATGTGCTCGCTCACGTCGTCGGCCTCGATTCCTCGTCCGCCGTGTGGGCAGCCCTCAACGCCCACGTCTCTGGCCAGTCCAAAACTAGGGTTCAACAGCTTCGCTCGGCCCTCAACGACACGCGCAAAGGTGATCTGTCCGCGGAGAAATATGTTGCCAAGATGAAGTGTATTGCCGCTGAGCTTGCCGCGGTGGGAAAATCTCTTGATGAAGATGAGCTCATCTATTACGTTCTGCAAGGCCTCGGGAGTCACTACAATAACCTCCGTACTGCTGTCAATGCCAATCCCAACACCACCCTCGCCGAACTTCTCACTCAAATCCAAGCTTTCGACCGGCAGCACAAGACCGATGAGCCGGGGTTTACCTCCTCTGCCAATGTGGCTCGCTGCGACAATCGCCCCCGCCATGATGATCGCCGCCCACGCTAGGAGGAGCGCCAGGAGGACCGCCCCCGCTACGACGACCGGCGTCCCCTCCAAGATGACAGGCCTCGCTATGATGATCGGCGACGCCAAGAGCGTCCACGCCAGGAATACCGCGACGATCGCCCTCGTCGTTATGATGATGATCGTCGCCGCCGCGATGATGGTGCTCGCCGCCGTGACCGTCGCCCCACGCCCTACGTCAATGTAAACTGTCAGATATGTGATATTCATGGGCATCCTGCTCGTGACTGCTGGTGGCGCAACGAAGATGATCGCTCTAACCGCGCTGACCGCGGTGATCGTGACAACAAAGGTGCAAATTTTGTTGCTGCTCATGGAGTTGACACAAATTGGTACTACGACACGGGGGCTACTGAGCATCTCACGGGTCAGCTAAACAAGCTTACCACCTATGATCCATATCCAGGCGAAGACCGTGTGCGCACCGCAGACAGCACAGGTATGCGCATTAGTCATATTGGTCACTCAGTTTTAAGCACTCCTCATAATTCTTTCAGCCTTACTGATATCTTACATGTTCCTAATGCCACCAAAAATCTGTTATCCATACATCGATTTACTCTTGATAATCATGTCTTTATTGAGTTTCATCCTTTTCATTTTTTGATCAAGGACCAAGCAACCCGCCGAATTCTGTTTAGAGGCCCGTGCTATGGAGGCCTCTATCCCCTGATGCCCATCACCTCGCCTCCAAGCATGCCTTCATCACAATAAAGTCGTCCTCCTCCACGTGGCATCACCGTCTAGGACATCATTCGTCATTTGTCGTTCAGCAAGTTCTTAGAAGAAATAAAATAGACTACACCCCAGAAAGTACTCCTTATGTATGTGACTCTTGTCAACTTGCCAAGAGCCACCAGTTGCCATACCCCATCTTCACCAGTCGATCCACTGTTCCTTTGGAACAGGTCTTTTCTGATGTATGGGGACCAACACCTCTTTCTGTTGGAAAACATGAGTACTATGTAAGTTTCATTGATGATTTTAGCAAATTTACTTGGATCTATTTGCTTAAAAAGCGCTCCGATGTTTATCAAGCCTTTCTCAATTTTCAGCAATATGTTGAACGTAAGTTTGATAGGAAAATTATCACTATGCAAACTGACTGGGGGGTGAGTATGAAAAGTTAAATTCCTTCTTTCAAAAGGCTGGCATTACACATCATGTTTCCTGTCCTCATGCTCACCAACAAAATGGCTCTACTGAACGCAAACACCGTCATATTGTTGAAGTTGGCCTTGCCTTGCTTGCACATGCATCAATGCCTCTTAAATATTGGGATGAAGCCTTTCTCACTGCAACTTTTCTCATTAACTTGCTCCCTAGCAAAGTTATTGATTTTCAGTCTCCAGCTGAGCGCCTTCTTCAAATTATGCCCAACTATGATGCACTTCGTATTTTTGGTTGTGCTTGTTGGCCCAATCTTCGTCCCTATAACAAACGCAAGCTTGCTTTCCGCTCACAACGGTGTGTTTTTCTTGGCTATAGTCCCATGCATAAAGGAGTTAAATGTCTTGATGTATCCACCGGACGTGTCTACATATCTCGTGATGTTGTTTTCGATGAAAACGTCTTTCCCTTTCAAGCCCTACATCCCAATGCCGGTGCCCTACTCAAACGAGAAATCCTCCTTTTACCCGCACATACTATGACTGATGATCATATGACTACTATTGTGCATGTCACGGTTTCTTTCTCTGATGCTCCACAGGATACTACCGATGTTGGTGAAACTACTGCTCCACACAATGCCCCTATGCCGTCGCACTCTCCTTCTGCAGCTCCTACTGACGATGGTTCCCATTTGGCCTCTACCGCCGACTCCGCTGACACCTCTGCCACCGCCGATCCCGAGGAGGATCCTCCCGCGTCGCCCTCGTCAGGCTCCTGCGCCGCGTCGCCAGCTTCCGAGGAAGATTTGGCCGCGCTGGAGCAGCCCAGCCCTGCCACGTCGCTGTCCTCCCATGCGCGTGGCAGTGGCGTTTCGCCTTCCCCACCGTCCACGCCCGTGAGTGCTGCACGCAGTGCTCCTGCTGGTGTCTCGGCGGTACAGCCAGCAGCTGCAGCTGCCTCTCCTCCTCCTCGACCTCGCACACGTCTGCAACAAGGTATTCGACAACCGAAAAAATATACTGACGGTACTGTTCACTATGGCCTGCTTGCTTCTTCAGGAGAGCCTCGGAATTTACCTGCCGCTCTCAGTGATCCTCATTGGCGTGCTGCGATGCAAGAAGAATATAATGCCCTCTTGGACAATAAAACATGGACTCTTGTTCCCTCTAGCAAAACAAAAAATCTGATTGACTGCAAGTGGGTTTATCGTATCAAGCGTCGTGCTGATGGTACAATTGATCGTTACAAAGCACGTCTTGTTGCTAAAGGTTTTAAACAAAGGTATGTCATTGATTATGAAGACACGTTCAGTCCAGTTGTTAAAATTGCTACTATCAGAATTGTTCTCTCTATTGTTGTCTCCCGTGGTTGGAGTCTTCGGCAGCTAGATGTCAAGAACGCGTTTCTTCATGGTGTTCTGGAAGAGGAATTCTACATGAAACAACCACCTGGTTTTAAACATCCTGATGCTCCACATCATGTTTGCAGACTTGACAAAGCTCTTTATGGACTCAAGCAAGCTCCTCGAGCATGGTATTCCCGGCTGAGTGCAAAGTTACAAGATTTTGGTTTTATCCCCTCCGAGGCCGATACCTCATTATTCCTCTACAACAAGTCTGGTGTCACTATATTTGTTCTGATTTATGTGGATGATATTATTGTGACCAGCTCCTCTGATCGTGCTATCTCAGCCTTGCTTCAGGATCTCAATGCTCACTTTGCTATTAAAGGTTTGGGTGCGCTTCACTTCTTTCTCGGTATTGAAGTTCATCGGACGGCTGCGCGTCTTCTTCTCACACAGGCAAAATATGCCCATGATCTTCTTGCCAGAATTGGTATGCTTGATTGCAAGCCGGCGCCTACGCCTCTGTCTCCATCTGAGACACTATCATTACATGACCGTACTCTTCTTGGTCCTGAGGACAGCTCTCAGTATCGAAGTATTGTTGGTGCTCTCCAGTACCTTACTCTTACTCGTCCAGACTTGTCTTTTTCGGTAAACAAGGTCTGTCAATATCTTCATGCTCCCACTACTGCTCATTGGACTGCAGTTAAACGCATCCTTCGTTATGTTAAACACACACATCAGCTTGGTATTACCTTCAGACAGTCTTCTTCTACACTTCTTAGTGCCTTTTCAGATGCTGATTGGGCCGGATGTATTGAGGATCGACGCTCTACCGGCGGATTTGCTATTTTCATTGGTCCAAATCTGGTTTCTTGGATTGCTCGGAAACAAGATTCTGTTTCTCGCTCTAGTACTGAAGCTGAATATAAAGCATTGGCGAATGCCACTACAAAATTAATATGGGTGGAAGCTCTTCTTCGTGAACTTGGCGTACGTCTTCGTGAGAAGCCTTGTCTTTGGTGTGATAACTTGGGGGCGACCTATCTCTCGGCAAATCCTGTTTTTCATGCCCGCACAAAGCATATTGAGATCGACTATCATTTTGTTCGTGAACGTGTTGCAAACAACCGCCTAGCTATCAAATTTATCTCCACCAAAGATCAAATAGCTGATGGGTTCACTAAGGCTCTTCCGGTTAAAAGCTTAGATGAGTTTAAGCGTAATCTAAATCTCTCCCGTGCTTTAGATTAAGGGGGGATGTTAGCGTATGTAATATGGGACGTGTATATGTACGGAGTAGTACTCCGACTATACACGTACACCTCATGTACTGCCACGTAGGGGGTTTTTCCCTACTCTATATAACACGCAACCGATGGCCCGAGAGGGTTACGCATCGTTACACCAAAACCAACACACCTAGCCCTGCATGACTACCCAGACGAGCTGCGGACGGAGATTCAAGTCATAGACAACTGCTGCAGAGTCGGGTTCCTGTGCGAGATAGACCCCGCCGCCTGCTTCGCCTTCACGGGGGCTGCCCTCTCCACCGTCCGCGTCGTCCTCCAGGTCGAGCACCCTCGACAAATCCCCCACGAGCTCCGGATCAACTACGCTGATGGCACCGCCAGCGTCGTCCACGTAGAGATCGTCAAGGTTTGGGACTGCTCGCACTCGTACGACGCCAATGGACAGTACGTGCCTCTCTTCAAGCTTCGGCATGCATGATGGGTGTGATGTTCCGTTGGTTCAAGACTTACGGCCGGCTGCATGATATGGCGTTTGCAAAAGGTCTTGATCTAAATTAGAGCCGTAGTTTTTGTTGGAGCCAGGTTCAATGCATTATGTCCATGCGTGCTTTGTGTAAGGTGATGCTTGCTTTGCTTCCTTGGCGTTGCTTTGTTCTGGGGCTTAAGTTTCGGTGGAAAAGACATAAAGTTGTAATGCAATAGTGGCGTGTAATGAAATTCTTGCAAATGTTCATGCTTTTTATGGTTTTTTTTTTGAGAGAAACGTGTGCTTTATTGATCAAATAATCATAATGTCATTACAAATAGCCTCGCGGATGCAATCCGGAGAAACACCCATCATGCATGCCGAAGCTTGAAGAGAGGCATGTACTGTCCATTGGCGTCGTACGAGTGCGAGCAGTCCCAAACCTTGACGATCTCTACGCGGACGACGCTGGCGGTGCCATCAGCGTAGTTGATCCGGAGCTCGTGGGGGATTTGTCGAGGGTGCTCGACCTGGAGGACGACGCGGACGGTGGAGAGGGCAGCCCCCGCGAAGGCGAAGCAGGGGTTTATGATTACTCATCGACAATTATTGCTGTTTGCAACAACAAAAAAACTCCCTAGGTACCAGAATGTTAACGGGATGTGAATGTGATTTTGAATGCAAACTCCAAAAGGTAGAGATTTTGAGTGAATGTTGCAACTTGCCCAAAAATATGTATCTTGGTAGAGACATTAAAAAAAACACTTCCCCTCCCCTAATTAATTAACGCGGTAATATACTACTACGTATGTCTAATATAAGTGTACTCGTGAGGTGTGTCAATAAATTTGGTTCCGAGGGAGTAGGATACTTTTTGGCTAGTGCCCCAAAAGGTGTGGTTCTTGAAGATTTAACTCCTCAAGAGAAGTTGTCACTTCCACAAAAGAATAAGAAGAATAAACTCTTGTTATACACAAGCTACAATAGGGCGACACCCAGGAGACCATGAATCTCGACTTGTATATAATAACATCTCATTGACTGATACGTCTCCAACGTATCTATAATTTCTGATGTTCCATGCTTGTTTTATGACAATACCTACATGGTTTGCTTGCACTTTATATCATATTATGACATTTATTGGACTAACCTATTAACAAGATGCCATAGTGCCAGTTTTTGTTATTATGTCTGTTTATTGCAGAAAAGGCCCAAAAACCAAAGTGCTCGGAAAAATCCAGAAAAATTACAGAAATTCTATTTCGTCGGAAGACTCACGGAGCCAGAAGGGCAAGCGGGGGGAGGCCCAGGGCCTCCTCCCAATAGCCGGCGGCCTGGAGGGTGGTCACCCCACCCTGTGAGGTGGGCCCTCGGGACTCTTCCGACTCCGACTCTTCGCCTATTTAAGCCGTCGTGACCTAAAACTTCGACACCGATTGACGAAACTCCGAAAGACTCCAGGGCGCCGCCACGCAAACTCCAATTCGGGGACGAAGTCTCTTCCGGCACCTGTCGGGATTGCCCCCGAGTCATCTCCACCGCCGTCTCCACCGCCGTCTCCACCGCCATCTTCACCGCCATCGCTGTCTCCATGATGAGGAGGGAGTAATTCCCCTGAGGGCTCCGCTGTAGCTATGTGGTTCATCTCTCTCTTTATGTGATCTAGTTGAATATCATCTATGTGCTACTCTAGTGATGTTATTAAAGTACTCTATTCCTCCTTCACGGTGTAATGGTGACAGTGTGTGCACCGTGTAGTTCTTGTCGTAGATTATGATCATAATCTCTTGTAGGTTATGGAGTTAATTATTACTGTGATAGTGTTGATGTGATCTATGCCTCCTTCATAGTGTGATGGTGACGGTGTGCATGCTATGTTAGTTCTTGATGTAATTGTGTTGATCTATCTTGCACTCTAAGGTTACTTAAACATGAATATCGAATATTGTGGAGCTTGTTAACTCCGGCATTGAGGGTTCGTGTAATCCTACACAGTTAGTGGTGTTCATCATCCAACAAAAGAGTGTAGAGTAGTCCTATTATGTGATCATTGTTGAGAGTGTCCACTAGTGGCAGGATCCCTAGGCCTTGCTTCCAAGCATCGAATCTCCGTTTGTTTACTGTTTTGTTGCATGTTTACTCGCTGCCATATTTTATTCAGATTGCTATTACCACTCATATACATCCATATTACTTGTATTTCACTATCTCTTCGCCGAACTAGTGCACCTATACATCGACAAGTGTATTTGGTGTGTTGGGGACACAAGAGACTTCTTGCTTTGTGATTGCGGGGTTGCTTGAGAGGGATATCTTTGACCTCTTCCTCCTGAGTTCGATAAACCTTGGGTGATCCACTTAAGGAAAACTTTGCTGTTCTACAAACCTCTGCTCTTGGAGGCCCAACACGTCTACAAGAATAGAAGCACCCGTAGACATCAAGCTATTTTCTGGCGCCGTTGCGGGGAGGAAAGGTAAAGGTACTCACACTCCGGATCTCGGCTACTAAGCTATTTTCCGGCGCCGTTGTAAGTACTCGAAGCTATTTCCTTTAGATCCTGCAATTGCATCTTTTTGTTTCTTGTTTTTATTTTCACTAGTTAGGCATAATGGAAAACAACAACAAAATTAGTGAGCTTTTTAATCTTTTTCCTGATTTAGAATTGTTTGATGCGAAAATTAAAAAACCTATGGAACCTTATTTGCATGCTAGTGGCAATGTTATTAGTATGAATGCAATTACTGCTAATGCTATGGAGAAGTTTAAGCATGGGGAAGCTAGTTTATGTGATCTTTTTAGCCTCCCATCTTTAGGGGAGAAAATTTGCTCTGATGATACTTTATCTCCCATATGCGATAACTCTAATGATGCTTGTGACATTTTAAATCCACCTGTTGAAAGTATTCCTTACAAGATACCTATGAAAATTATTGAACATGTTATAGATAACCGCTATGAAGGGGATGGAACTGTTCATCCTGAAGATCATTTACTGTTTTTGCATGAATTATGCGGGTTATTCAAGTGTGCAGGAATTTCAATGGATGAAGTTAGGAAGAAATTATTTGTTATGTCGCTATCTGGTGAAGCGGCGCATTGGTATAAACTGCTGAAGGACGGGCGCTCTCTTGATTGGAAGGATATTGTGCCTCTATTTTATTCTAAGTTCTATCCTCCAAGTGAAATTCACAAAGATCGAAACCGTATATATAATTTCTGGCCTCATGATGGAGAGAATATTGCCCAAGCATGGGAGAGATTGAAGTCCTTAATGCTCAAATGCCCCAATCATGAGCTTCCTGGTGTTATCATTGATAATTTCTATGCAAGACTTTCTTTTCAGAATAAAACCTTGCTGGATACTACTTGTTCTGGATCATTCACGCGTAATAAAGAAGAGTTTAAATGGGACCTTCTTAATCGGATTCAGAAGAACGCTGAAGATTGGGAGAACGACAAAGGTAAAGAGTCAGGTATAAATTATGATTATGAATGCATTGAAACTTTTATGGATACTGATCAAGTTCGAAATATGAGTGCTACCTATGGTCTTGACTCTCAAGTTATTGCAAATCTTTATAAAGCCTTTGCTTCTCATTTTGAATTGCCTAAGAAGAATTTTGATAAGTATCATGAACCTTTTAAAGAGGCTTGCATGAAAAATGAAATTGTTGTTAATGATTGCAATAAGCATGCTCAAACTCCTAAGAATGCTATTTCCTATAAGCATGTTAATTTTGTGGAATGCATAGACCTTGTGGAATGAATCAAATCGAAGATGAATATTGTATCCACCATATTAATGAAAAAACTAGAAAGTGGGCTAGGACTCTAGATGATCTTGGTAAAAAAGTTTGTGCCCTCTATCCTTTTATTTGTGAAGTTTGCCATGAAGTGGGTCATTTTAATTTCAATGCTCCTCCAATGATAATTTGAACCCAATGAGTGCTGCAAATTTGTATTGTGATGATGAAATTACTCCTAATCAGCATGATGAACTTACTCTATTTTTGTGGTGTGAAGAGCTCTCAAGAAAAATCTCTTTGTTACATATGAGTGATCTTGATATTGATGATGTCCTGAATGGGTGTTTTTCTTATTGCATTGACAATAGCCATACAAATACTTACATACAAAATATTTTAGAAGATGACACCTTGCCAAAATATGATAGGACCGCTGTGTGTTTTCAACTAATTAATGAAAAGGAGGGATCCTCCCAAGTTTCTTCTATTGTTTCGAAAGTAAATCAGGTTATGCGGACAAGCCACCCTTCAAGCCTCTTCCTCCTAAAGAAGGGAACGAGGAGAAGGAAAAGAAGAAGAAGAAGGAACGAAGAAGAAGAAGAAGAAGAAGAAGGAGAATAAAAGAAAGAGGTAACGGCATATCCCCGCGTGAATGAGATAACGCTAGGTAACAGTAAGTATGTTGCTCCTAATGATTATTATGATAATGAATCTGAATACAATGATCTTTCTATGCCCTTTACATACATTAGTGATCATGATTTGAATGAGCACACTACTTTTGATATTGCAAATCTCTGGGAAACTAATTCTGAAAATGATGATGATAATAATTGCGATAGTATCAAGGAAAAAAATAGCGGGCTATTTGATTTAGCGGATGGCTCGTCTAGAAGCTACAGAAGCTATAGCGGCGCAATAGCGGAAGCTAAACCATTTAGCGGTTTTCCCTAACAAAAGTAATATATGTCGCATAAACATAGAATCTCAGTATGCATTATGAAATATAATATTTTTCTTCATCTCCAAGACTATTAGCGCGTAGGTAGGTGGTCGAATGATCGATCGAACTGAGTGAGCATTTCTTATCTAGATACGCCAATTCTATCTACGATCCTTATTTCTAAAAAATGACAAGGGGTTGAATGGAATTGAATAGGCAGGTTGCATCTGTTCCACGTATAGAAGTACAGTACAAAGAGGAAAGGATAGAGAAGCAAGCTTCGATGTAGCAGTTCTAGTTCTTGAATAGACAAACAAGCTTCTGTATACAAATAAATTTTGTGGTTCTACTGTCTGGCATCTGAACCAATACACCGAGGAACAAAGAGTAGAGGATATAGGAGTTGCGACAATCCATCTTGAGTTTCAGTATGAGACATCATGGTGTTTTTAGTCGTCTCAATTCAGCCCATGTCTCCCTAGACACCGTTGTCATGGCCTGGGCGTAGAAGCCGTGGAGGACAACCGGCTTGGTGATAGAGATATTGGATTGCTCTAGCTGCATCAGGATTCAATCCTTCACTAGCTACCGAGCGAAAATGAGAGGAATGGCTAGGTTATTGATGGAAGCAATTGACTATGCATCGAGGGCTTGGTTTTCGGCCAATGAAAACATGCATTAGGCTTCACGTTCTAGTGTGATGGAGCAATTTTGTTTGCGGCGCTATAGCTCCTCTAGCGGCTATACTCTTTAGCGGTAATTAGCAGCACCTTAGCGGACTTAGCGTCCATAGCGGACGAAACAGGCTTAGCGTAGCGGAAGGCTGTCCCAGAAGCTATAGCGGTGCTATAGCGAAGCTATAGCCAGCTATTTTTTTCCTTGGATAGTATCAGTGCTATCCATGCTTCCTCCCATAATGATATAGAAAGCTCTAAGCTTGGGGAAGAGGTGTTTGAAAATCCTTTTGCTACTGATCATTATGTGTTTGATACATCTCCTTCTAATAACAATGATGGTATGGTCACAGATAAACCGATTGTGAAAGATAACTATTCTATTTCTTATGATGACACTGTGCCTCCGACCTTTAATGATTATTATAAAGAATGCTATGATATAGGTTATAACTATCCTTATGAAACTTGTCATAGTTATGATTGGATTGCAAAAACAATTCCCTTAATATGCAACTTGTTTACCATGTTCAAATTCTTGATAATAATTTTGCTCCAATTACTATTAATGAGAAGAACTCTTCTTATGCCAAAATTAATGATACTCCTATGCATATGAACCATGATAAGAATGTTTTAAGTGATGGGTATATTGTGGATTTCATCAACTATGCTACTGAAAGTTATTATGAGAGGGAAACATGGTTATATGCATCTTAATAATATTAAGTTTCCCCTCTTTATGTTGAGAATTTTGAAGTTACTCGTGTTTTATCCTCTTTTGCTTGTCACCTTGTTCTTCATGAATTCATTTGTTTACAAGATTCCTATGCATAGGAAGCATGCTAGGCTTAAATTTGTTTTGAATTTGTCTCTTGATGCTTCTTTTTGATCCAAATACTATTTCTTGTGAGTACGTCATTAAAACTGCTAAGCCTATCTTAATGGCTATAAAGAAAGAACTTCTTGGGAGATAACCCATGTGTTTATTTTGCTACAGTACCTTTGTTTTATATTTGTGTCTTGGAAGTTGTTACTACTATAGCAACCTCTCCTTATCTTAGTTTTGTTGCATTGTTGTGCCAAGTAAAGTCTTTGATAGTAAGGTTCATACTAGATTTGGATTACTGCGCAGAAACAGATTTCTTGCTGTCACGAATCTGGGCCTAATTCTCTGTAGGTAACTCAGAAAATTATGCCAATTTACGTGAGTGATCCTCAGATATGTACGCAACTTTCATTCAATTTGAGAATTTTCATCTGAGCAAGTATGGTGCCATTTTAAAATTCGTCTTTACGGACTGTTCTGTTTTGACAGATTCTGCCTTTTATTTCGCATTGCCTCTTTTTCTGTGTTGGATGGATTTCTTTGTTCCGTTAACTTTCAGAAGCTTTGTGCAATGTCCAGAAGTGTTAAGAATGATTGTGTCACCTCTGAACATGTGAGTTTTGATTATGCACTAACCCTCTAATGAGTTGTTTTGAGTTTGGTGTGGAGGAAGTTTTCAAGGGTCAAGAGAGGAGGATGATATACTACGATCAAAAAGAGTGAAAAGTCTAATCTTGGGGATGCCCCGGTGGTTCATCCCTGCATATTTCAAGAAGACTCAAGTGTATAAGCTTGGGGATGCCCAAGGCATCCCCTTCTTCATCGATAATTTATCAGGTTTCTTCTCTTGAAACTATATTTTTATTCGGTCACATCTTATGTACTTTACTTGGAGCGTCTGTTTGTTTTTGTTTTTGTTTTTGTTTGAATAAATGCTTGTGTGGAGAGAGACACGCTCCGCTGGTTCATATGAACACATGTGTTCTTAGCTTTTAATGTTCATGGCGAAGGTTGAAACTGCTTCGTTAATTGTTATATGGTTGGAAACGGGAAATGCCACATGTAGTAATTGGTAAAATGTCCTGGATAATGTGATACTTGGCAATCGTTGTGCTCATGTTTAAGCTCTTGCATCATATACTTTGCACCTATTAATGAAGGAATACATAGAGCTTGCTAAAATTTGGTTTGCATAATTGGTCTCTCTAAGATCTAGATAATTTCTAGTAAAGAGTTTGAACAACAAGGAAGACGGTGTAGAGTCTTATAATGTTTACAATATGTCTTTTATGTGAGTTTTGCTGCACCGCTTCATACTTGTGTTTGTTTCAAATAACTTTGCTAGCCTAAGCCTTGTATCGAGAGGGAATACTTCTCATGCATCCAAAATCATTGAGCCAACCACTATGCCATTTGTGTCCACCATACATACCTACTACATGGTATTTCTCCGCCATTCCAAAGTAAATTTCTTGAGTGCTACCTTTAAACAATTCAAAATTTATCACCTCTGATTTGTGTCAATGTTCTATAGCTCATGAGGAAGTATGTGGTGTTTATCTTTCAATCTTGTTGGGCAACTTTCACCAATGGACTAGTGGCTTCATCCGCTTATCCAATAATTTTGAAAAGAGCTGGCAATGGGATTCCCAGTCCCAAATTAATTAACCTTCATAATATTACAAAAATAGACACTCCTCCATGGTATGTGATTGTTGGACGGCACCCGAAGGATTCGGTTAGCCATGGCTTGAGAAAGCAAAGGTGGGGAGGAGTGTCATCATAATAAAACTAAAATAAAAGGCACTCCTTCATGGTATGAGATTGTTGGCAGGCACCCGAGGATTCGGTTAGCCATGGTTTGTGAAAGAAAGGTTGGAAGGAGTGCCACCCAAAAATAAAATAAAATGGGAGCCGCTCTTTGAAGGTTTGTCTAGCAAGGGGGTTAGAGTACCCGCTACCATTCGTTAACAACAACAAACACCTCTCAAAACTTTATTTTTATGCTCTCTTTATGTTTTCAAAATAAAAGCTCTAGCACAAATATAGCAATCGATGCTTCCTCGTCGAAGGGCCATTCTTCTACTTTTATGTTGAGTCGGTCTACCTATTTCCTCCCATCTCAAGAAGCAAACACTTGTGTAAACTGTGCATTGATTCTTACATACTACATATTGCACTTGTTATATTGCTTTGCATTGACAATGTCCATGAGATATACATGTTACAAGTTGAAAGCAACGCTGAAACTTAATCTTCCATTGTGTTGCTTCAATGCCTTTACTTTGAATTTATTGCTTTATGAGTTAACTCTTATGCAAGACTTATTGATGCTTGTCTTGAAAGTACTATTCATGAAAAGTCTTTGCTATATGATTCAATTGTTTACTCATTGCATTAACATTGCTTCAAATCGCTGCATTCATCTCATATGCTTTACAATAGTATGATTAAGATTATGTTGTAGCATGCTTCAGAAATTATCTTTTTATCGTTTACCTACTCGGGACGAGTAGGAACTAAGCTTGGGGATGCTGATACGTCTCCAACGTATCTATAATTTGATGTTCCATGCTTGTTTTATGATAATACCTACATGGTTTGCTTGCACTTTATATCATATTATGACATTTATTGGACTAACCTATTAACAAGATGCCACAGTGCAGTTTGTTTATTATACATTTATTGCAGAAAAGGCCCAAAAACCAAAGTGCTCGGAAAAATCCAGAAAAATTACAGAAATTCTATTTCGTCGGAAGACTCACGGAGCCAGAAGGGCAAGCCGGGGGGAGGGCCTCCTTCCAATAGCCCGGCGCGGCTTGGAGGGTGGTCACCCCACCCTGTGGGTGGCCCCTCGGGACTCTTCCGACTCCGACTATTCGCCTATTTAAGCCGTCGTGACCTAAAACTTCGACACCGATTGACGAAACTCCAGAAAGACTCCATCGCGAAATCCGAAACTCTGGGGACAGAACCTGCGGGAGGGAATTCCGGAGTCATCTCACCGCCGTCCACCGCGCACCGCCATCGCTCTCCATGATGAGAGGAGGGAGTTTCAGGGGCTGAGGGCTCCGCTGTAGCTATGTGGTTCATCTCTCTCTTTATGTGATCTAGTTGAATATCATCTATGTGCTACTCTAGTGATGTTATTAAAGTACTCTATTCCTCCTTCACGGTGTAATGGTGACAGTGTGTGCATCGTGTAGTTCTTGTCGTAGATTATGATCATAATCTCTTGTAGGTTATGGAGTTAATTATTACTATGATAGTGTTGATGTGATCTATGCCTCCTTCATAGTGTGATGGTGACAGTGTGCATGCTATGTTAGTTCTTGATGTAATTGTGTTGATCTATCTTGCACTCTAAGGTTACTTAAACATGAATATCGAATATTGTGGAGCTTGTTAACTCCGGCATTGAGGGTTCGTGTAATCCTACACAGTTAGTGGTGTTCATCATCCAACAAAAGAGTGTAGAGTAGTCCTATTATGTGATCATTGTGTTGCCTGCCAAAACCCACCGGCGAGCAGTGGTTAAGCAACACGAAGAGCCGGGAGGCTTCCAAGGCGGCAGCGGGCCCTGGTCCCTCGACGTCGTCCCGCAAATGCTCAGGCACGTGGCGGTTGGCGTGCCCCCTATACCTGGCCAGAAGGGTATTGGTTGCTTCGATTAGTCCTGCGGCGACACGTAAACATTAAATACGAGCCCTATCGGCTCTCGTTGCCTCGGATCGACTCAAAGAGCCGATCGCCCCATGGTTCACGTTGGATTTTCAATGACATGGGGATCCTGCTTGATCATAACAGAGCTAAACCAATCTACGACAGTTTAGGGTTTTCACCGTATGATCGGAACATCCTACGCGTAGTTGAGCCTAATAGACACGAAAGATAATGGAAAACTAACCCTAAAAGAGGCCTAAAAACCAACATTAAGTTAATTCCGGAACATCCCTCTTAGGACTAACAAACCATACCTAACGCACTACCGGATCGTTCAACCCGTTTGCAAGGCATAACCATATGGATATTAAACTAATCCTTGAAGAACAAGGAGCAACCATAACAGATCGGATCTACTAAGTAACGAACAAGCAAGATGCTGCCCCACCGGATAGGTGTAAGGGCAGCTAGATATTGAGGGACGGCATAAGCAGATATGCGCAAGAAAAGCATCTATGCAAGCCCCAAAACATCTACGATAAATAGTGCTACTCGCCATCAACAACGCTTCGATCGAGCAACACAAGGTAAACGAATAAATGTTGTGCTGCCTAGATCGCAAGATGCGATCTAGGCAGCATGATGCTTGCGGAGAAACCCTCGAAAGAAGGGGTGGCAATGCGCCTGATTTGTGTTTGTTGTGAACGTGATTGTCCTCCTTTTCCGCTAACCCTAGATACATATTTATAGTCCAAGGGACTTTCTAATCTGGACGTGCACCTAACCGTGCACGAGTTAAACTCTATCTTTTAATCTAAACTAAGATACGATCTACTATATTACAGATACACGGGCGATTAAGCCCAAACTCCTCGCGCAAGGCCGCTTCAAAGATGCTCCACGTGTATATTCTTCAAGCCCATCTTCACTTACGGCCCATCTCCTGATTTGGCTAAAATCTGGTGATAACACATGCTCCCTGGTTTTGGCAATGATAATTTCAAAACCACTCTGTTTTTCCTTCGAGGGGTCATGTCGTGGAGAGAGAACCGTCGCATATTCTTCATCATGACGCCTTGCCTTCTCAACTTCTCTGCACGATTTGACAACTTTGGCACCACATCCTTGGAAACTGTCCGAGCATTAAATCTCCACTATATCTTATTTTATTTAACCACATCGAACAGTTCACCTCTTCATCCCCCTGCTCCAAACCAGCCGTCCATCAAAAAACCCTCTCCCTCTGTAGCCATGTCTTCCTCTTCCTCCTCCCAATCCTCTTCCTCGAGTGAGCCGGAGCCAGAGGTCAATCGGATGGCCATCTACGATGCTCTCGCGCCTGAGCATTGGGACGCGAGAGAATGGGACTTCTCCATTGAGTCGGAAGCCGACGAACCCCGCACCGTCGGGGATGAAGACCTCCGGTTCCTCGTCGATGGGGAGCTGGAAGCGGCGTGCGAAGACGACCTCCTCTCATGGGAGATGGATCGTTCCTCCGACGAAGAGGAAGAAGAAGAGGAAGAGTCTGAAGAAGACACCGGGTACCCACCGGCCAAGCGCCTTCGAGGCTGGGCTTGGTCAGATGATGATGACGACGACGCGGAGGATGAAGATGCTACGGCGGCTTCATCGCGCGACGAAGAGATCGCCAGTGCAGCCGGCGGTGGCAACGATGAGCGCAGACCCTTAGATTAGGAAGTAGTATAGGGCTAATAGTAATGCAATAGCACTCAGATGACCCCTTTTGAGAGCAATTAGCTCTTCGTTGTAAAATCCCCTTTGAATCAATGAAAAGGTTCTTCCAATTTATCTTCTAATCGCCCGATCTCATATCTTCTTCATCTTCTGATCGTCAAAGGTGATCGACGCCACCAAGAGCCGATAGCATCATATCGGCTTTTTATCATCAGACGCCCAAAAAAGCAATCTGATAAGCAACTGGACAGGTTCAAGCAAACAATCCTCATTCAGACAATAACTTGACACCTGACTATGATACTTTGCACCTCTGAAGTCAATGACCGCGCATCGGCTATTTCTATTCTAAAGTCGATGTCTGTGCATCAGCTGTTTCCCAAAAAAAATTTAAAATTTTCTGCTGGCCGATTTCGTGTATCGGCCTCCATATCTTACTGCTCATCATCTCACATGCTTGGGACATACTGGCCGATTTTGGGTATCGGCCTCCATATCTTACTGCTCATCATCCCACATGCTTGGGAAGTACTTCTTGAGATGCTGGCCATTGGACCACTGGGAACTTCCGCCGTCCAACCTTCGAGCATATATGCATTACCCTTTAAAACTTGGTCGACTTTGTACGGGCCGTGCCAATTTGGAGACCACTTTCCATACATTTTATCCTTAGTCCCCAACGGCAATACTTCCCATACCAGATCACCCACTGGAACTCCTTTGGCTTCAATTTCTTATTATATGCCCGAGCCACCTTGGCTTTATTCTCCTTGATCTTCTCAAGTGACCAAAGTCTAAGTTCCGTTGCATCCTCAATACGTCGCTCATCAGGGCTGCATATTCTTCAGTAGTTAGATCATTCTGAAATGTAACCCTTCTCGACCCGGCTTGGATTTCCCAAGGTAACACGGCTTCTTGTCCATAGACCAGATGGTATGGCGAGGTTTTTATGGATCCATGACACGACATGCGATAACCCCACAAAGCTTCTGACAATATCTCGTGCCAACGTCTAGGATTCTCGTCGATCTTTCTCTTAATCAGCTTGATCAAACTTTTGTTGGACGCTTCAGCCTTTGCTTGAGCGTAGTATGGCGACGATCGGATCGACTTGATTCCCATATCATCACAGAATTTCCTAAACTCCTTCGAAACGAAAACCGAACCTCCATCGGTCGTGATAGGGGAATTCCGAATCTGTGGATGACATGCTCCTTCACAAAATCGACATCATCTGACGCGTTCACTGCCTTCATAGGGACGGCCTCTACCCATTTGGTGAAATAATCTGTAATGGCCTGAACCCATACATGACCTTTGCTCGAAGGAGGATGTATCTTGCCGATCATATCCATGCCCCATCCTCGGAATGGCCACGGCTTGATGATAGGATTCATTGCTGATGCAGCACCATCTGAATGCTCCCAAATCTCTGACATGCCTGACACACTTTATAGTATTGGAAACAATCTTCAAGCATAGTGGGCCATAAAATCCCGATCGCCTGATCAGCCACTTCATCTTATGAGCCGATTGGTGAGTTCCACAAGCACCTTCATGTACCTCATGCAAGAGCCGATTGGACTCGGCTGGCCCCAAACACTTGAGAAGTAACCCTTCCAAGGTCCTGTAGAACATATCATCCCCAATCAGGACGTACTTCATGGCCCTGTATCTTATCCGTTTAGGTGCCCCCGAGCCGGATCCTTCAAGTAATTGAAGATATCGGCTCTCCAATCATCGGGCTCCATGAGTTGCACCTGAAAATCGGCTTCCTCAACCACGTCTTTGTATCCTGACGCCGTCTGTGCAAGGTCGTTTGCCTCGGTATTTTGCGTCCTTGGGATCCAATGGAAGTTGATATACCTGAACTGGGCCATCAGCTCACGGCATTGCATCCATAATGGGAAAAGTGACCCACTTCACACTTGTACTCCTCCGTGAGTTGAGAAATCACCAATTTGGAATCCCCAAAGATCTCCACTGCCTCCCTCGGCGTCCAATAGCAACTCCATTCCCTTGCATATCGCTTCATATTCAGCAACATTGTTAGTGCAAGGTGTAGATAACCTGATGGAGAAGGAGTATGTTGCCCCCGAGGCGACACGACTAGCATGCCGATGCCACAACCATCTTCACAGACCGATCCATCGAAGAACATGGTCCATGCACGCACGGATAGTGCCGCTACGTCCGTGTTTATTCGCTCGCAATAAGATCAGCCAGTGCTTGTCCCTTGACTGCTTTGGTTGATACCGGATATCAAATTCGATAGAGCAAACATCCATTTACCGAGTCGGCCTTTTAATACAGGAGCCGACAGCATGTGCTTGATGACATCTGATTTGCAGATGACGATGATTTGCTTTCGGTAAGATGTGCTGAATCTTGGTGCAGGTAAAGAACAGGCAGAGGCACAACTTCTCGATCTCGAGGTACCTTGTTTCGCATCTAACATCTTCTCTGAGGTAGAAAACCACTTTTTCCAGACCATCATAAACCTGCACCACCGACGCGATAGAGGTATCAGCTCGAGATAAATGTAGAAGGGTCATCTTGCTGTGGTGGAACCAACACAGTGGCTTCGTCAAGTATTCCTTAATATCGTCAAATGCTTTCTGTTGCTCTGCCCCCAGCGAAATTCCTCGTCAGACTTAATTTTGACCAGTCCCATGAATGGCTCGATTCGTCTGACAGGTTAGAGATAAACCGACTAAATTGATTTTGCCAATGAGACACTGGAGCTCCTTCTTCGTGGTGGGTGGCTTCATTGTCTGCACCGCCTCTTGACTTTTCAGGCCGATCTCAATCCCACGCTCATGGACCGAAACCCAAGAACTGACCGCCGTCACACCAAAGGCACACTTTTTGGATTCATTCTTAGTCCGAACTTCCTAGTTCGGTCGAGGACGCGCCGTAAATCTCCCAAGTGCCCGTCCACCGAAACAGACTTCACCACCACGTCATCGATGTAAATCTCGACCAATTTGCCAATCAAATCGTGAAAGATGTAATTCATGGCCCTTTGGTATGTTGCGCCAGCATTCTTTAGTCCAAACGTCATGACTACATATTCAAACAAGCCCACCACTCTGGCAGTCTTGTTTATATCTTCCGGAGCCATAAAGATTTGGTTGTAGCCGACATTACCATCCATGAAGCTTAAAACTTTATGACCAGCCGCTGCATTGATCAAAGTCTCTGCTACTGGCATTGGGTATTCGTCCTTTGGGGTGGCACTGTTGAGATTCCGAAAATCTATGGTGACGCGCCACCGGCCGTCCTTTTCTCCACAGGTACGACATTGGAAATCCATTCAGCGCTGCATGGCTGATGAACCCGGCGTCTAACATCTTCTGGATCTCTTTCTTGACTTCCACCAAGATTTCGGCCTTCATTTGTCGGGCGCTCTTGGAACGGCCGAAATCTTTTCTTCGAAGGGAGCCGATGCTCGATAATGCTCCTGTCTAACCCGGGCATTCTGTGTAATCCCATGCGAAACAATCTGGGTATTCCTTCAGGGCTATCAATGGCTCTTCACTGCGGATCCAACTTTTTGCGACAAATGTTGGTCGTGGCTTATCCCAGGCCAATGTCAATCTCTTCCAATTCATCAGCCGATGTAAACCCATACCCCAGCTTTCCGTCCTTGCTAAATCCATGTCGCGCGGCGAAGGCATGTTGAGGTTGTCTTTAGCCGATCGCTAGAATCGGCCTCCTTTCCATCGTAATGCTTGAGGATTCACCACTTTTCATTGTTTGGGGCCGATCGTGTGGATCGGCCTCCTCTTCACCTTTGCGGGAGCGCTGCTCTCGGGCTTATCCTCGCCATGGCGATCTGCAAGCCCTGCCATATTGATATCAAACGAGAAACCTGGCTCGCGTCCTATGCCTGGCCGAGATCGACCATGTTGACCTCCGGAAACGGCTGCGTGTCAACCCTCATGACCGAAGAGTAATCGGCCTTGTTCTATCGCCATTTGAATCTGTCCGCGCAAAACTTTGCGTCGTTGGTGGTATGGGTGAACGTGTGATGCCATTTGCGTATGGCTGCCGTTCATCTCTTGTACCGTGGGGATTTTGTGGCCTTCGGGTAACTTCAGTTGTTTCTCCTTCAGCATCAAATCAAAAATTTGCTCTGTTTTGCTCAAATCGAAGTCAAACCCCTTCACAGGCCCTGGTTGCTTCACCCACTTGCAGGACACGGGTTTTGCCCCCGAGTCCACTCAGCTGCGACCTCCTGATCTCTGCAGAGTCTTCATCTTCGTCTGTCTCGATCGGGCGACGCGCTTGTACTTGTCTGGTACAATTGGATGGCGCTGTTCATATCTGTCAACTTCGAACCATGTGCGCCGTGGAACTCGCTTGGAAGGTCACATCTCGAGCGGCGCGATAATCCTGCTACCGCCGCTCGACCTTCCTTCTCGACAGGCGAACCGAATAACATCGGTTCGACGGTCCCTGAACCTCTGGATGTACTCAGATACCGTCTCTCCTCGTCTCTGCCGAACTTGGGTCAGATCGGCAAGGCTAGCTTCCGTAGTTTCGAATGGTATTGTACATGGAACTGCTCTTCCAGTGCTTCACGTCCGAACCGAGTCTGGTAGCAACGAGGTGTACCATCCAAAGGCTGGACCCGTGAGAGACTGCGAGAAGAACCTCACACGTAGCTCGTCTGAAGCTGAGACCATGCCCAACTGTGCCAAGTATCGGCTCACGTGCTCGATCAAGCTGGTTCCTTCTGATCCACTAAATTTTGTGAAGTCGGGAGCCGATACTTAGGTGGCAGCGGGATCAGGTCGTAGTCGTTGGGATACGGCTTGGAATAGCGATCATTCTCTTCTTCGGCGGGATGCGAACTGGTCTCTCATGATTGCGGTGATCTCATCCACCGTAGGAGGCTGCGATCGTTCATGACTTGTATTGGTGGCATATTTAGTTAGCCACGCTGTTTCTCAGCATCTGCTCCGAACGCTTCCTGCTCCACGACTCCTCCTGCCGTGGCAGTCCTTCCTGCTGTAACCTGGGTCATCCAGTTGTTGCAGTCCGGCACGTAGGTGCACACGTATCCATGTGGAATTTCCTTGGGCGGATCATACAGGAATTGGTAGTCGGATCACCTCCAACCTTGTAGACGACGTACGCCGGTGAACCTTGTTGCTGTGGAGCTGCAAACGTGTGTTGCAGTGGTGGCCTTGTGTAGAGCGGTACCTCCTTGGTGAGTTCCTAGAGCAGGACCTGGAGAGTACTTGTGCTTCGTGACTTCTTGCACCACATTGAGCGCGACACGCTCCAGAGTATTCACCAAGCTCTCAGCATGCCGATGAAGAGAGTGAGCAACGGCATAGTTGACTTCCTGTCGCAGGGCTCTACGTTCGTCCGAAGGAGAGATAGATCTAGTCCATCTAGCGCCTTCGGGTTGGAACCCTTTGAACTTGATCCGTGCGAACGGGTTTTCTCAAAGCGCCGATGAGATCGGCTTCCAAGATTGCCTTGAGCTCATCATATCTCTTCTTATGCTCGGGAGGCAGATCTTCATACTTGGCTGGTTCTTCCGCCATCCGAGACGCAGATGTCGACGTGGTTCTGCGGAAGATTGTCCCGATGTGTCGTGCAGAATGTGTTGCTGCCAAAACCACCGGCGAGCGGTGGTTAAGCAACACGAAGAGCCGGGAGGCTTCCAGGGCAGCTGGTCCCTCGACGTCGTCCCGCAAATGCTCGGCACACGACCGGCGGTTGCAAGGGCGTGCCATACCGCCAGAAGGTGTTGGGTTGCTTCGATTAGTTCCTGCGTGGACACATAAACATTAAATACGAGCCCTATCGGCTCTCAGTTGCCTGCGGATCGGCTCAAAGAGCCGATCGCCCCATGGTTCACGTTAGATTTTCAATGACATGGGGATCCTGCTTGATCATAAGAGCTAAACCAATCTGACAGTTTAGGGTTTTCACCGTATGATCGGAACATCCTACGCGTAGTTGAGCCTAATAGACGCGAAAGATAATGGAAAACTAACCATAAAAGAGGCCTAAAAACCAACATTAAGTTAATTCCCGGAACATCCCTCTTAGGACTAACAAACCATACCTAACGCACTACCGGATTGTTCAACCCGTTTGCAAGGCCTAACCATACGGATATTAAACTAATCCTTGAAGAACAAGGAGCAACCATAACAGATCGGATCTACTAAGTAACGAACAAGATGCTGCCCTTACACCTGGATAGGTGTAAGGGCAGCTAGATATTGAGGGACGGCATAGCTAAGGAGATGCGCAAGAAAAGCATCTATGCAAGCCCCAAAACATCTACGATAAAAGTGCTACTCGCCATCAACAACGCAGCACGAGCAACACAAGGTAAACGAATAAACGTTGTGCTGCCAAGATGCGAGGCAGCATGATGCTTACCGGGAGAAACCCTCGAAAGAAGGGGTGGCGATGCGCGATTTGTGTTTGTTGTGAACGTGATTGTCCTCCTTTTCCGATAACCCTAGATACATATTTATAGTCCAAGGGACTTTCTAATTGACGTGCACCTAACCGTGCACGAGTTAAACTCTATCTTTTAATCTAAACTAAGATACGATCTACTATATTACAGATACACGGGCAATTAAGCCCAAACTCCTCGCGCAAGGCCGCTTCAAAGATGCTCCACGTGTATATTCTTCAAGCCCATCTTCACTTACGGCCCATCTCCTGATTTGGCCAAAATCTGGTGATAACACATTGTTGAGAGTGTCCACTAGTGAAAGCAGGATCCCTAGGCCTTGCTTCCAAGCATCGAATCTCCGTTTGTTTACTGTTTTGTTGCATGTTTACTCGCTGCCATATTTTATTCAGATTGCTATTACCACTCATATACATCCATATTACTTGTATTTCACTATCTCTTCGCCGAACTAGTACATCTGACAAGTGTATTTGGTGTGTTGGGGACACAAGAGACTTCTTGCTTTGTGATTGCGGGTTGCTTGAGAGGGATATCTTTGACCTCTTCCTCCCTGAGTTCGATAAACCTTGGGTGATCCACTTAAGGGAAAACTTGCTGCTGTTCTACAAACCTCTGCTCTTGGAGGCCCAACACTGTCTACAAGAATAGAAGCACCCGTAGACATCATTGACCGACGCTTAACACCCTATTTGGGAGAGGACACGTCGCGACGATGTACACCGCTAATGGGCACCCTAAAGCGCCGATCAACAGAAGGGCCCCAATGGGACACATAATAATGTAGGCTAGTAAGTAAGAAGTAAAATCACCAACACTCATGAGTTATATTTCCTAATAAAAACACATTACAGATCAATAAATCCCATAATACACTTATTCCACAACAACAATATCTTAGTGGCACTGGTTTAAAACTACAACTTAAAAAAGAAGGAAGAATAAACAATACATCTATATCTCTTATAAAGCGAAACCTCACTGGAGGGTCATTTAATATGTCTATTTCCACATGCGAGCTATCCACATCATCACATACTCAGAGTCATCCGATCTAATTGTCTTATTGATTCCCAACCATCCGATCTAGCCAGCCACCTAACCAAGTTTTCCACCTCAGAAAAATAAGATTATGCATGTCATTCAAATTTTATTGCATCCTCTCATCTTCTCCACGAGACTTCCCTTCCATTGTACCAATTAAGTGATTTGACTATTTCTCTTCACCACTGTTTCTCTTCCTATTGCTCCAGCAAAAGGACACATACTTAAACTGATGGACACATACGCAATCTTCTTTGTCATATGTTCATCCATTTGTTGTATCGATCCTTCTCACAGACATATCCTATTATTCCTTCACGTCCCCTGGTATGTTCCTCTCCTATAATCATTAGCTAAACCACTCGCCTTCTCTACCCGATCTCACGCGTGATCGGCTCCTCCTGTATCCCTTCCGGAAAATGCCGTCTTAACATATATATCCTCTGCGCCCCATCATTTTCTTAGCAGCAATTTATCTCAGGCGAGGATGCAACAACGAGCGGAGCCGCATCAGCTACCTTGGATGACAACACCTGGACATGGGAGATATTTTTTAGGTAGTCCTCAAGGCAGGACACACCACTCCTATGATCTTTGAATCATCGATTGGTGTTAAGGGAATTCGTTTGGATATGCTCTATGGTTTATTTTCGTTGCTAGAAGAAAAGCATGACAAGGTTTGATTCTTTTTTTGTTTGTTTTAATTGCCTTCTTCCGCAGGGGAATTGGAACCAATATGGACCCCTGATTTTTGTCACTAGATGATGCGCATACAGCTGCAGCTTATTTTCTACAAGATTTTTTCCTCCAATGTTCTATAATGTTTCCTTCACTCTACCGATGTGAGTATCCTCCTTTTCTTTTGATGATTCAGGTTTTCCTGAAAACTTTATCAATGAAAGCTTAATTCATTTTGCCCCTCCGGAAAAACTCAAATTTATTCTGGAAACTACTCCAATTTTTTTGTATTTCCACAACTTCAGAAAAAATTGATATTAAATAGGCACAAACATAGAGACAATCCGCAGGCACGACAGAAATTTCAGCCCAAAATACATTGTATTTTGGAAGATACAAAAAAGACAAAATTGTGACAAACTATACGTACACTATACGCCTATATAGTGTCAGATTTTTGTTTTTTTTTCACAGCCCAAAATAAAACGAGTTTGTGCCCGAAACATTGCACGTACATCCCAAGCATATACATGTATTTCTGGAATAAATTTGAGATTTTTATGAAACTAAAAAATTTGGCAGCATATTGCAGCAGGGGCAAAATGGTCATCTTAGTGTTTAAATTGTACTAGAGGGCCAAATAAAGAACCAACCAAACTTTGTGGATCATGAAAGGAAGAAAAAATTTGTCAGGACCAAAAAAGGAAGGCAAACTTCAGCCAGGGCCAAATAAGGAATTCTCTCTTGTTGTTTCCCGTTCAAATACTACCGCCTACACAGTGTATTCAGATATGTGCAGCTGATGTTTTTTCATTTTCGTTCTCACATGCACAAGTATAATTGATCTGTGCCACTCTTTCTTCTCCTTCACGATTTAGGTTGTCCCGATCGTCATATTTCCCTCCAAGTGTCGAATTATGCCTTTTCTTCCTGTCCTCTGTGCAGCAATGAATTAGATTTTCTGAGAGCTAATCAAATTGTCCCATAAGTTGTAAGTATCAAAGTTTCACAGGAGAATGATTATAATATTCTCATTATTTTCGGAGATCATTCTTTTCCATGGTTAATTAGAATTTTCTCAGAATGTTTCATTGATCCAGGTACATGTTTGTTTGCTTCCCTTGGCCGTGAATTTTCTTCTCATATATATGAACGCTAACTCACTGGGAAGAGAATATGAATGCTAATTTAGAATCCAGATGATCAAGCGGTAAATCAACCATGGTAAAAACATGAGGTGATTAATTTCTATAAATACAACTGAAATTAATTAATGGATTTTATGCTACTTAAGACCAATAAAAAATCAAATATAATATCTAATGTGTATTTTCATATGGAATTGTAATAGTACAAATAGTAAAAATTCCAAATAGGTACTTTGGCCATCTAGCGACGACTATAGATACCAGCGCAAGCCAAAGACGCGCCGCCGTCCTTCCTCCTCCATCACCGGAGCCGGATAACGCTTGTCGTATACTCGTAGTAGAGCTTGTTGTAGTAGACATGCTAGAAGTCGTCTTGCTAAGGTCCCAAAAGACCAGCGCACTAGAGCAACAACCAGCAACCATCGCCAAAGAGGGCAACCATACGCCGAAAGAATCTGACCTAAAACCACACCAACGAACACAAAACCTAACCTAATCCTAAGATCCACCAGGCACACAACTATACACGCCCTCCGCCGGCGCTAGACGCACCACCAGATCTAGGATAGAGCAGGGAGGATTTTATTCTGAATTTTAGATATAGCGGTCGCCTCACCATCCCTTACAAGTTAAGCAAAGAACATGAACCCTCCCATTGGCAAAAGGCCATGGTCCCCCACACCTCTAAGGGTCCAAGGCCACCGATGACAGAGTGAACCAGGGACAACATCACCAACGAGAGGGGAAGAACCCTAGATGGGTTTCAGCCGCCACCTCCCGACCGCCCTTCTCCTATCATGCGTACTCGTACCGTTTCGGTGACAACTAGTTATTATAAATAATCTTTTTTCTTTACTAGAAATTATGGAAATCCATTTTGACTCATAGGTATAGATGCACCAAGTGTCTAAAAACATATTTTAAAATGTTTAAAATTTAGGAAAATATATCAAGATGTACACTCCGACATTCTACGGTCGAACACAAAGTTTCCCAATAATATTTTTTTATGGCTTGTGTAAAAAAGATAATTTTCGTTGCTCCGAAATAGTTTTTTCTTCTAATGTTTTTTTTACATAGGACACATGAAATGTTCTTTTTCCACGACTTTTTGTCCAATTTTTAAAATATTAAAATTTATTAAAATTACATTTTTCATATAGCTGCACCTACAAGTTTTTGAGATATGCTAGAACATCATGTCCAAGTTTATTACAGTTACTCGAGAGACAGAAACAACTGCGTGACTGCTTCGTGGGCCAAGAGAATCGGTTTCGAACATTTTAGGCCCATCTAGGCATCATCCAGCAGCTCAGTCAGGAGCATTTTCCCCTTTCAGCTGCTCTGCTCTGCTCTCTGCTCCACTCCACAGGTCTCAAAACCCTCGCCCCCACCCCGGCGCTTCCGGCGGCGGCCATGAATACCTTGGTGGCCGAGTTCCGGCGCCTAGGCCTTGACCCGGAAGATGGAGAGGGCTTCTTCCGGCGAGCGGCGGCGGCGCCCATTCACACCCTAGGGCCGCTCGGCCCAGCAATGGCGGTGGCGGCCGACTTCCTGAAGAGGCGCCCGAACGAGTCGGCTGCGCTCTTCACCCATTTGTTCTCGCCGCCCGACTACACCTTTCCCACCCCGCCCGCCTCCCCCGCCGCCCGCCTCTTCGCCCTCCCTCCCGACGACGCCGTCGACCGCGTCAGCCGCCTCCCCGACGCGCTCCTCGGCGACATCGTCTCCCGCCTCCCCGTCAAGGACGCCGCGCGCACAGCCGCGCTCTCCCGCCGCTGGCGTGGGGTCTGGCGCTCCGCCCCGCTCGTCCTCGTCGACGCCGACCTCTTCCCAGCCATCTCCGCCGTGTCCAGCGTCCTCGCCGCGCATCCGGGGCCATTCCGTTGCCTTCACCTCACCAGCAGCTACACGGTGGAGTTCCATGGCCTGCTCACGAGCTGGCTCCAGCTCCTCGCCAACAAGGGCATCCAAGAACTCGTCCTCGTCAACCGCCGCTGGCCGCTCGACTTCGCTCTCCCCGCCACCTTCTTTGGCATGGCCACCCTCACCCGCCTCTACCTCGGCCTCTGGAAGTTGCCCTGCACGGTCGGCCTCCCGCGCAAAACCTGTTTCCCTAACCTCCGTGAGCTGGAGCTCTGCAACGTCATAATGGAGAGCAGGGATTTGGACTTCATCCTCGACAGGAGCCCCGTGTTGGAGATTCTCCATATCCATGGCAGTCTGTTAAAGTTGCGCCTCCGCCTTGTCAGCCAAAGCCTTCGGCGAGTGGCTCTCATTGTGTCCTTCGTTGAAGAGATCTTCGTGGTAGACGCCCCGTGCCTTGACCAGCTCATCCATTCGGAAGTTGGGACGCCGGGTGCTAGTTGCTCCAGGATCAAGATCGGCCATGCACCCAAGCTGGGCTATTTGGGATTTTTGAATCCTAGAACTCACGTCCTAGAGTTTGGCAATACTATCATCAAGGTGCCCCATTATTCAATTATTTTTTAATCCTACACGATCAATGTAAATTCGTGATCTTTCTTCTCTCAATTGGGTGCATTATGATTGCAAATGCAGGCTAGGACAAGGGTGAGCCCCAACACCATGGTACCAAGCGTGGTATTCCTCGCTATGCATGTCCGTTTCGGAGTCCGCAATGATCTCAAGATGATTCCCAGTTTCCTCAGATGCTTCCCGAATGTTGAGGACCTCCACATCTGGGTGAAGCCCCTGGCACTCCTTTTGGCATTCATTTGCACCATCATGTACTGCTAGCATCATATTGCTAATTGCTATCAAATAGCTGATGAATTGAATGTGCATTTACTTCATTGAATTTTCAGTCTACGAACTCTGATCAATCCGCTGGCAAACTCAACCTGAAATTCTGGCATGAGTCTGGTACAATAGAATGCATCCAGTCGCACATCAAGCGACTCAAATTCCACGATTTCCGAGGAGGTCAAAGTGAGATCGCATTCCTCAGTTTTTTCTTTGAGAGCGCATTGGTGCTGGAGGAGGCGGTGGTTCATTTGGACGCTAAATTCACTTCGATGGAAGAGGTGGGTTCCAAATTTGGGATTCTATGGTCAATGAAACGGGCCAGCCAAGCCTCCTTGATTCTGGACACTTGCTGTTCTGATTGTCATGTTCGGGGCTTCAAGAAGGGTTCTGATTTTTCTGTCCGCGATCCTTTTCCTCACTACTCTGATGCTCCGATATGTACATGCAAGGCACCATTTGAGATATGTATTCAGTGTTTGATGCGGTTTCAGTAGCTAGCCATGAGCTGATGACTATGCTGTTACATTGTATGTTTTCGCACTCAACAAATGGGACTATGCTGGTCAGAATTAGTGATGAGATAACCTAATTGGTGCTCTGTTTACTGCCATACAATTCTCTCTATATGTTACATGAAAAATTATTTTCAGCTGGCATAAGATTTTTGGTTTTGGCAAGACTGCAGTTGTGTGTATCCTGATTGATTTGCATAGATATGGCCAGCCAATATTTGTGGCAGCGCTTTATGGTTTATCTTGTTCTTCAGTTGTGAAATTTGAATTCTAATATGCAAGGTAATTTGGTTATTTCGCCATGTGCTAAGGCTATGATAAACATTGCTAAGAATATTTGCCCAATTGGACTGACTAAATTATGGTGTGTAGGATCCTTGACTGGTTAGGCGAAAATGCTAGCACCCTGCCATTTATTTTGAGGTGTTCTCTACAGAGTGGTGAGTAGGTGTTCCAGAGAACACAAATACTTAGCATTCTAGGGCTTGCATCTTGTCTGCGGATGCTATGACGTTCTGTAACAATATATGGAAAAGATGTTTATTATGTCACTTATCTTATTTACATTGTTCCGCTGCATGGCTTGTCTGTTTGTTCTTGCAGATTTTCTATGTAGTAGTGGTTTGATATTGTAGGCTGTTTACCAATTACCTGGCTGTAGACATGGGCGTACTTCTTGGGTTGTCCTTAGACCTCTTATGTTCCATTGGGCTAAGGTACATTAGTTTCACAATTGCAGAATCAGATTTAAACAGAGGGAATTAACGAGCTGCTTGCAACCATGGGTACTACCCATACCTGCTGATTTCTGGTTAAAACACAGTCAAACATAACAGCCGTTATTCAAGAATATCATATATTGGTTAATTATATATTTGTCTACTGTATAATGTGCTGTGGTCCTTTTCTACCTTTTCTATGACTTAACCCTTTTACTTCTCATTTTTTGAGTCAGCTAATTTGTATAGGAACTGAACTGATTGACCATCTGGGGCCTTGCACATGTGCCTGCTCAGCAGAGTAGTTGAATCGTAAACAAAAGTAATAAAAAATTGTCCACATCTTTGTTCTAAGATTAAGGAATAATGTCGATGAGTTGATAGTTATATTAGCATACAACAAACCTGTATAGCATAGAGCAAACGTAAGCTTCTTTTATCTAAACACGCCCAGAACGATGTAGTACCTGTGAATATATTTTTTCTGACCTAGCTTTTAGATTTTTTTTTCTCGATAAAGGGCGCTTTATTACTCAAAGTTTTTAAGCATTACACCCAGCCTCTGCATAACAAGATGCACACAGCCGTTTATAAGTCCACATGTTCAAAGATATACTCCTAGAAGGTACATAAAAAAGGTGAATATCCCGGCGGCTAAGCTACATGTGCCTCTATCCGCCTAAGATGCTGCCACCCATGTTGGGAAATATAGTCCTTCGCCGTGTTCTCCAATCGTGTAGACACCTCCGTAAAGAGGTCGTGATCCTCCAATCGTTGGAGTGGCGACCATGAACGGAGCAAAGCCGTAACGCGGTACACAACCTGCAAGAGAGAAGAGTTTTTGTCATTAAAAACCTTGTCATTTCTACATAGCCAAAGCGACCATATAACAGCTATCGCTCCCACCCTGATAAGTGTTTTATACCTAGCATGCACCCCATTAAGCCAGTTGCCATAAATATTTGCAATGCTTCTAGAAGGATAAGGTAGAACCTATCTGAATGATTGACCATATAGACCTAGCAACTCGACAACTGAAGAAAAGGTGTTTTATTGTCTCTTGTTCATGATAGAAAACACATTTCGTGCAGCCGTGCCAATTGCGTTTGGCAAGGTTATCCTTAGTAAGAATCACACCTCGACGAAGATACCATGCAAAGACCTTTGTTTTCAAAGGTATCTTCATCTTCCAGATGGATTTATTATTAACAAACGGTTGACTGGGTATAATTAAGGCCTTGTACATGGAACTGACCGTGAATTTACCATTCTTGGTGAGATTCCATCGAAATTCATCAGCCCCCTGAACTAACTGGACTGAAGCTAACCTTTGTAGCAATTCATTCCATGAAGTTAATCTTGGGCCAATGAGATCTCGCCTGAACGTCATAGAGGGTGGAGATGTTTCCAATACCTTCTGTAAGGTATCACTCTTATGGCGAACAATATTATACAAAGCTGGATATTGTTCTCGGAGAGTGGTTGTACCTAACCATCTATCCTCCCAGAACCTTATCTCCGACCCATTCCTAATGGAGAACGAACCAAACGGGAAAAAGTATTTTTTTAGTTGCCATAATGCCAGCCCAAAAGTGTGAATCTCCTGGTTTCCATATAATCTGAGGTATAGCTTTTGAACCCACATACTTTCTCCGCAAAAGTTCTTGCCATCGGCCATCCTCAGTTAATAACCTGGCCAGCCATTTTCCTAGCAAAGCCCGGTTTTTAACTTCAAGATCATGGACTCCTAGTCCACCTTGATCTTTTGGACGGCAAACAACACTCCATTTGGTCAACCGATATTTTTTCTTCTCATTATCCCCTTGCCAAAAGAATCTCGATCGGAAATAATCCAATCTATGTAAGACTCCTTTGGGCAACTGGAAGAAAGAAATCATATACAGTACCATATTTGTAAGTACTGAATTAATGAGAACTAATCTTCCTCCAAGGGATAATAATTTTCCTTTCCAACTACTCAGGCGTTTTTGGAGTCTTTCCTCGACGATTTTCCATTCGGCCAACGTCAGCCTCCGATAATGAATCGGAATGCCGAGGTAGCTAATTGGAAAACACCCAAGCCCACATCCAAATAATTCGGCATATAGGTTGGCGTCATCTTTGGCCTCTCCGAAACAGAACAATTCACTTTTATGGAAGTTTATCTTGAGTCCTGACAGTTACTCAAAAGCTGAAAGAATTAACTTCAGATTTCGTGCTTTGTCCAAGTCATGATCCATAAATAAAATTGTGTCATCGGCATATTGAAGAATAGATAAGCCCCCATCTACCAAATGAGGAACTACCCCTTCGATCTTTAGCCCGCTCAATTATAATAGCAAGCATATCCGCCACAATATTAAACAACATTGGGGGTAGGGGATCGCCTTGCCTTAAACCTTTTTTTGTCTGGAAATATCTACCAACGTCATCATTGACCTTGATAGCAACACTTCCTCCAAAAACAAAGTTATTAATTAGAGCGTGCCACTCATCGGAAAAACCCTTCATCCTGAGCGTCTGTTGAAGAAAAAACCACTTGACCTTGTCATAGGCTTTTTCAAAGTCGATTTTGAGTTTTACCCCATTCAACTTTTTGCGGTGCATCTCATGAATTGTTTCATGCAAAGTAACAACACCATCTAGGATGTATCTACCTTGCATAAAAGCAGTCTGGGATGGAAGTACCACATGATCAGCCACCGAATTAAGCCTAATAGTAGCCACTTTTGTAAAAAAATTAAAGCAAACATTAAGGAGACATATAGGTCTATATTGCTGAAGAGAGTGAATTTGGTGATCAGATGGGTACGTGAGCACGGTCTAAGCATCGTTGGATCAGCTTTGAGATTCGTTCTCTATCTCACGGAGATTACACGGCGTGAATAGCTTTTCTGCCTAAAAAGCCGGCCCGTCCTCGTTGTCCTCTAATCATGCCCACCACCACACCACCACCCGCACTCCTCCACTTTCTCCCATCTCCAAATCCCGGCTACATGAGAGGCGGAGCTCCAAATCGAGTCAACAGACTCGTAGGGCGTGACCATGGCTGCCCAAATCGAGTCTGCGGGAGCTCGAGGGGGAGGCCATGGCGGACGAGCTCGAGCCTGCTCAGTGGCGACTGCGGAGTCGGTCGGCTGCGGCCTCCTACTCTTGCGTCTCTCCGCCGCGGCGCAGCGCCTGCCGGTGAGAGCTCGGCAGTGGCGTCCCCGCCCTCGAGGCGGGAGCCTCCTTCTCCTCGAGCTCGTCGGTGTGGCGGAGTCGACGGCGGCCTGCGGAGTCCTCTCCGCGACGCGCCTCCTCCTCACGGCTCTAGCTCGTTGGCGGCGAGGTGGCGGAGTCTACCGTGGCCTGGCGCAGCCCTCCCCGCGCTCGTCGGCGGCGGCGCCTCCCGCGACGTGCCTGCTCGTGCTCGTCGGCGGCGGCTGGCAGAGCATCCCGCGAGCCGCGACCCCGTTCCTCTCCTGTGTACCATGGTGATCTAGCGAGAGGATAAGAAAAGGGAAATGAGTGTCCAGGAGGAACCCGTGAAGCGATAAGGTAGACGTGATTAGGCTGAGTGGTCGTGACCCCGTGATGCACTATCACGAATCCTGATGCACCGTCGCACGATTGAGCGGAGCGTGCGGCGCCTCATTGTATCATTTCCCCTCTTTTATTTTACGACCACATGCTTGTTCCTAGCTCATCACAGATTTACGTCACAAACGGCAGAAATAACGGTGTTAGACACGTGTCAGATAGGGAACCCGTGCTCACGTACCCATGTGATCACCGGGATTCATCCGTATTGCTGAATCCGTTCCGCATTAGTCACTTTTGGTAAGAGAATGATTTCACCAAAATTGATGCAGAACAGTTCAAGTTGCCCCTTATGTAGTTCACTAAAAAGTTCCAAAAGATCATTCTTAATAGTTTCCCAGAAAGACTGATAAAATTCTGCTGGGAAACCATCCGGCCCGGGCGCCTTATTATGTTCCATTTGGAAAACCGCTTTCCTTATCTCCTCCTCAGAATAGGGGGAAGTCAGAATAGCGTTTTCTTGTGGGGACACTTGAGGAATATCATCTATCCTGGATTCATCCATGGATATATCAGAATAGCTTTTAGATTATGTGTGTGAGACATAGTTGCTAGGGGACATGTTGCTAGGCTAGATCAGCATCTGGTGGCACGTTTCAGATTTTGTAGCAACCACTTCTTTGTTTAGTTTGGCAACGATTAATTTCTGACATTTGATAATTTCTGTTGCAGAACTGGGCTTTCAGACCTTCAGATATTGCTGTGTGTTACACTAGCTATGCTTAGGAAGAATGCTAGTTTAGTACTTGCAAGAGATACAAATAGACAGGCCTGCAACCATATAACTTTGGTATTCATACCTCAAAGTTATGATCCACGAATAATTATATCTTCTGAATGGCTAGATGTGGTTAATCTGTTTCCAAATTACTCTAATACCCTGTGCGTATTCTGGAAGAGTGGTAACATCTTTTAAAAGCGCATACTTGTCTTTTCTGCTATGTTGATACCACACTTACTGTTCATGATCATATGAAGAAAATGCAATATTATTGTTTTATCTAGCTTACTGGGCAATGGAGGGTTGCTAAAGATATTATGTCAGACATTGTGGTCCAATATTATGTTTTGGTTTGAATCTAAAAGAATCTACTGTGAAGATCTTGAAAGAGGTGACTATCACACATAAGTATTACATGGCTTGGCATTCTACTGAAATATGCTGTACTTATTTTTATCCGTTATTAATTGTTTTTGCTGATTAATTGATTATTACCTTCTTGGTTGATGTATTTATCATGGACCTAGATAACCATGCTCCAAGGAGCTACTCAATCGAAAGTCCATACATAAGAAAATTTATTTCTCCTTGACATAGCTGATTCGACTTATGTGTTAGCTATGTTTTTATTGAGGAAAGCACATTTAGGCTTATCATATGAGACTTGGTTGTGAGCTAAGCTTACAATAGTTTGTTTTTGTTTTCGAAAAGAATGTTGCTGCAACAGTGCACTTTCTCTGATGTTTCTGTGTTTGAATCCAATTCTTTGTTCAAACCATGCATTTCAATCCAATTATTCCACTGAAAATAAGTTTATCAGAGATGGAATACTCAGATATGCATATTCTTTGGCTGATGCCGTGCCCACTGTATATTCTGAAATACAACAGATTTATGTATGTGTTACTCTGTACTGGTTTGCTCTGCTTCTCCTGTTTGCAGGAGTAAACCTTCTGCTTTGTGCTACGTCCAGTTCTGATTTATTGATGACTGTCATTCACCCGTAACGATACCCTCTGTTTTTCTTCTTCTTTTGCTTGCATCCTAGGATCTTATTTCATTCACGATCCATATTTAGCTAATCGAGAGGTCTAGCTACTAGTCTTGCTAGTTTTAAGGATAAACGCAATGCGTAAGGTGTCGCCCATCTTGATGTTCAAATTGTAGCCAGTTTGTTTATACTCTGTATCTGATAAAGCGTAAACATCTTTGGTTGTTTATAATCACATTGTTTTACGTTTCTACCATGAATCTATTATGAAGCAGCTGAGCAGCACAGAGTTGCAGGAAAAACTTCACTAGAGTGAGATATGTAAGTGTAAATATATGATGAAAGCAGCTGAGCACCTGGCGATTCCCCCGCCGCAGCTGCCGCGTCGCCTTGGCGACAGAGTGAGATATGTAAGTGTAAAAGAAAGTAGATTCATCTGATGATACAAGAGTCCCTAATTTCGAATCAAGAGATTGTTATAGAATTTTTCAATTTAAGTAAGAATCCTGTTGAAAAAATGGAATTTGATTTTAAGGCGATTTTTGGAATAATATAAGAGATAAATGAACAATTCAATTTAAAAAAAAAACTTATATCTATTTTGGATTATTCCTTTTTCCAACTGCAATCAAAGTGGATTCGAAGACAAAGTCCTTTTTTTAATAGCCCTGCCCTCCTCAAATCGTCGCCTCCGCCGCCCCGACCATCCTCTAAAACCCCTCCTGTACCTGCTTCTTCTCTGGCGCCAGTGAGCCCCCACCCTAAGTTTTGTCGTTGGTGAGACCCCACTGCACTCCTAAACCATAAGCTTTCTGCCTCCCCTCCGCCGGGGCCCGTGGACCATTTAGGGTGACTTCTTTTGGGCTTCTGCTTATGCATAAGCCAGCTTCTCTGTTTCGGTGGGAAGAAACTGTGGTGGCTAGAAGCTTCTAGAAGCTAGTTACTTCTATTCTTTTGGGCTTCTGAAATTATAGCTCATTTGTATGAGTGAGTTGTAAAATGTATATAAAGCCCCAAGATTTGTTGTGTGCTTTAAATAAGTGATGATATCATATATACCTTACTTTTTAGTACATAATGAAGTATAATTGAATCAAGAAAATTATGAGAAGTGAGACGCCAATAAAAACATGGTATCATAGTATAATTTGGTACATGCCAAAATAAAATAAATGTCTTAGGCTGGTGCCAATGCATCACAGGTTATAGCCTCGCCACGTCAGCTTTTACCCTCACTCTCACCCCACGGTGCCAGTGCACGGGCTATAGTGCCAGCTCTCACTTCTCTCTCCTCCACATCAGCTTTTCTCTCTCCTCGACATCAGCATTTCTTTTTCAGATTAAAACATTCAAAATAATGCAAGAAAATTATTTTATTCAACTAAAATTGTTACAGATTACATTATAAAAAAATTACATAAAAAATTGAAAAATTACATAATCTAGGCATTAGCCCACACATGCTCAATCAAATCATGCTGGAGCTGTGTATACATCGGTGAGTCCCTCATTTCGTTGTCCATCTGAATCCTGGCTGCTAGGCTTGGTGGTGCATTGTTGTGTATCGCAGGGCCGACATTGGAATCAACTGTCCCATAGATGTCCTCCAAATTTGTATCACGCTCATCGTCGATGATCATGTTGTGCAGAATGACACCGATCATATCACCCTCCATTCCGTCGCTCGAACTGCTGCTAGACGAAGACATGGCGTTGAGAGGAGTGGAAATGGAGAGTGGAGGAGATGAAGTGAGGTGTGAAATGAGTGAAACCATATGGGGGTATTTATAGGGGGTGGGGATGAAATTTTGGGGTTTTTGGCTTTTTTTTTGAATTTTTTGAGCCAGCAACGGCTACCCCAACGGCTAGCTGACGTGGTCAAATTAGATCGCGCCACGTCAGCTAGCCGTTACCCCCTCCCTCTCGCCCCGACCCGCAAGCGCACCGCCTCGCTCTCGCCCCCTCTCGGCGCAGCGCGGGCAGGGCGGTAGCGCTCGCGGCGGTGGATCCACCGCCCGCGCTGCCGTCTCGCCTCCCTATAGCCCCGCTCTCGCCTCCCGGCGGGCGGTACCACCCGCGCTGCCGCCGCGTTGGCACCAGCCTTAGTGGATCTGAAACAACAATAATAACAACTCAAGCAACCAAACTTTCAGCAATAATTTGTCGTAGAGCACCCATTACGCCATCAGATGAAGAAGAAGCATGTCCACCAGGAAAAGACGCGCTATCCTCATAGATATACGAGCTTCTCTCCATCCTGTCAAAATGGTCATCGTACAACTTGCTATCTCGGATGAAGTTATGCAAACACATGCATGTAGTGATGATCTTTGTTTGTGTCAGAGGGTCGTGGTAATGTGGTATAGAAAGTAGAATGCGCCCACTTCAACTTTTGAACGCCAAATTCTCTTTCAATGGCATTTCGTAGACACGAATGAAGATGGTTGAATTTCTCTTCCATGTTCTGCGGAGGCGCACCTTGAAAATCTGGAACATGATACTGCTGCTCTTCGAAAGGAGCAAGATAACCAGTTCTATTTGTGTCAGAGGGTCGTCAATTTTGCCAAAAAAAAAGGAGTTCTGACCCGAAAAACAGCCCCCTTCTCTTCCGCCACTCCACAATTCCACATACCCTGAAAGCCGCGGCGCTCCCGGCGGCGGCCATGGACACCCGGCTTCGGGTACTGAAGAAGGCGCTCGAGTTCATGCGCAGCAACGACGAGGTGGGACGGCTCTTCTTCCGCATGTGTTCCCCGGAGCTTCCGGACACCATAGCGCTCAACATTGCGGCGCAGCTCCTGCGTGACCCGGACGGCATGGAAGCCATCCTCGCTCGCATGTGCTCCCCCACCCAGTACACCATGCCCAACCCACCGGCCTCCGCCGACGCCCGCCTCTTCGCCCTCCTCCCGCACGACGCCGTCGACCGCCTCAGCCGCCTCCCGGACGCGCTCCTCGGCGACATCGTCTCCCGCCTCCCCGCCAAGGACGCCGCGCGCACAGCCGCGCTCTCCCGCCGCTGGCGCCCAGTCTGGCGCTCCACCCCGCTCATCCTCGCCGACGCCCACCTCTGCCCCGCCACCTCCGCCGTCTCCCGCGTCCTCGCCGACCATCCGGGCCCCTTCCGCTGCGTCCACATCACCAGCTGCGAAATGGACGACTTCCATGGCGCCCTGCTCGCTGGCTGGCTGCAGATCCTCGCCGTCAAGGCCATCCAGGAGCTCGTCCTCTTCAACCGCCGGTGGCCGCTCGACCTCCTTCTCCCCTCCACCGTCTTACGCATGGCCACCCTCACCCGCCTCCACCTCGGCCTCTGGAAGTTCCCCGACACGGCCGCCGTCCCGCGCGCCGCCTGCTTCCCTAACCTCCGCGAGCTCGGCCTCTGCAACGTCCTCATGGAGAACAGGGATTTGGACTTCGTCCTCGACAGGAGCCCCGTGCTGGAGACGCTCTGCCTCGAAGGGAACCTCTTCCAGCTCCGCCTCCGTCTTGTCAGCCAAAGCCTCCGGTGCGTGCAGATCATCGGCTCCTTTGAAGAAATCTTCGTCGTCAATGCTCCACGCCTTGAGCGGCTCATCCATTCGGAAGGTAACCAAGGTTGTACCCCTGATGGCAGTCGAAGCAAGGTCAAGATTGGGCATTCCCCCAAGCTGGAGCTGTTGGGATACTTGGAGCTGGACCCAGGAAATCACGTGCTAATGGTCGGCAGCACCATCATCAAGGTGCCTCATCTTTCCATTTGTTCAGTGTATTCTTAAGCGATCAACGTAAATCTGTGACCTTTAATTATTCTCTTAATTAAATGGGTGCATTGTGATTGCAATTGCAGGCTGCGACAAAGGTGAGCCCGGGAACCATGATACCAAGTGTGAGAATCCTGGCTATGGAGGTGCGCTTCGATGTCCGCAATGACGCCAAGATGATCCCCAGCGTCCTCAGATGCTTCCCAAATGTTGAGACGCTCCACATCAAGGTGAAGCCATTGATGCTTCTTTTGGCTTGCATCATTATGTACTAAGATCATATTGCTAGTTTAGTTGTTGTCAATAGCTAATGAGCTGAATGTGCATTGACTTGATCGATTTTTCAGTCTGGAAAAACGCATCAATCCACTGGCAAGCTCAACCTGAAAGTCTGGCACGAGTCTGGCACCATAGAATGCATCCGGTCGTCCATCAAACGTCTTGTTTTCCATGATTTCCGAGGGGGGCGAAGCGAGAACGCCTTCCTCAAATTTTTCTTTGAGAGCGCACTGGTGCTGGAGGAGGTGGTGATTCATTTGGATGCTGGTTTCACTTCGATGGAAGAGGTGCAGTCCAAAGTGGAGAGTCTGGGGTCCGTGAAACGGGCGAGTGAAGCCGTGTCTGTGCTGGTCACTGACTGTTCTGATCCTCAAGGAGATTACATTCGGAGCTTGAAGAGAGGTTCTGACTTTTCTATCCGTGACCCTTTCGTAAGCTACTGAAGTCTTAGTGCCTATGCGTTTGGTCATGCCAAGTAAAATTTCTCTGGAAGTTGTTAGTGTGATCTGTTGCTCTGGTATGTACTCCTACATGCAAGGCACTATTTGAAATTTGTTTTCAGTGTGTTGAAGATTTGTGCCGTCTCTTAGTTCTGCTAGCATGATTACCTTAAGTGTCAAAGTTAACAGTACCATGTTGATCCACACGAGTACCATTCTGTTGCAATCATTGTTTTTTAGTTGGCAATTGGGGCTACTGTATGTCTGTATCTGGGTTTTGTGTGATTTGATTAGCTAGCTGTTATCTGATTAAAGTGGTGTTACATTGCATTGTATTTTCTAAACATGTGAGGCTTCTTCCTTTTTTGCGAATGTGGGGCTTCATGATGGTAATAATTAGTAATGTCCGAGCTCATTGATGTTCATTTGACTATATTCCTAATTTCTTGCAAGTTCTAAACTAACATGCTTCCTAAGCAAAGCAAGTGCAACACCCGCAGCGATTTCTGAAGGTTATCATTGCCAAACTAAACAAAAATGGTTGCTACAAAATATGAAACGTGCCACCAGCTGCTGATCTAGTCTACCAACATGTCCCGTAGAAACTATATCTTACGCACAGAATTTAAGAGCGAGGTCAGAAAAAATATATGCACCAATCAGCACACACTACCCACAGGCATCAACATGCTTGCAAGCATGTTCAGGTAAAATAAGCTTACGACTGTTCTATGCTATACAAGTTTGTTGTATGCGAATAGAAGTGCCCATTTATTGACATGATTCTTTAATCTTACAACAAGACATGGGACAATTTACATTATATTTGTTTACAATTCAACTACTCTGTTGAGTCCCAAGAAGTACTCTCATAGGCCATATCTACAGCCAGGGATTATTGGTAAACAGCCTACAACATTAAAACACTACTACATGTAGAAAATCTGCAAGAACAAACAAACAAGTCATGCAGCAAAGTGATGCAATAGGATAATGTCATAACAAACATTTTTTCAAATACTGTTACAAAATGACATAGCATACGCAGACAACATGCAAGCCCTAGAACGCTAAGTATTTGTGTTCTCTAGAACGACAACTACTACTCACTGTGTAGAGAACACCTGAGAATAAATGGCAGGATGCTAGCATTTTAGCATAACTGGTCAAGGATGTTACACATCATAGTTTGGTCAGTCCAGTTGGACAACTATTCTTAGCAATCTAGCTTAAGTTATCATGGCCTTAGCACATGGCAAAATAATCAAACTAGTTTGCATATTAGGATTCAAATTTCACAACTGAAGAACAAGATAAACCATAAAGAGCTGCCACAAATATTGACTCGATATATCTATGCACAATCTGCAAGCACCAAAAGTCAGCTGGAAATAATTCTCCCGTGTAACATATTGAGGGATTAGTATGGCAGTAAACAGAACGCCAATTAGCTCAGAAATCACTAACTCTCACCAGAGCAAAGCCTCATCTGTTTAGCAAAAGCCATGCATTGTAACATCATTGTCATCAGATCATGGGTAGCTAATGAAAACACTTGAAACATTGATACAACTGTCCGTAATTGCCAACCAAAAACAATAAGTGCAAGTGTGCAACAGACTGGTAGTCTTGCTCGTGCCCATCAACAACGGTACTACAACACTTAAGGAAGTGGCAGGGTCAATCTTTAAACACTGAAAATAAATCTCAAACAGTCTCTTGCATGTACATATTGGAGCAACACAACACTGACAGCTACCAGAGCAATTTACTTCGCATCAAAAACACATAGGCACCTGCTGTGACTTCAGTAGTTATTAAAAGGATCACGCTCAAAAAAATCAGAACCTCTCTTGAAGCTCCGAATGCAACCTCCCCGAGGATCAGAACAGAGAGTCATAAGCACTAAAGATGCATCACTAGCCCATTTGATGGACCCCAAACTCACCACTTTGGAGTGCACCTCTTCCATCGAAGTGAAACCAGCAGCCAACATAATCACCACCTCCTTCAGCACCTCTTCCATCGAAGTTAACAGTGCCATGTTGATCCACACGAGTACCATTCTGTTGCAATCATTGTTTTTTGGTTGGCAATTGGGGCTACTGTATGTCTGTATCTGGGTGATTTGATTAGCTAGCTGTTATCTGATTACAGTGGTGTTACATTGCATTGTATTTGCTAAACATGTGAGGCTTCTTCTTCCTTTTTTGCGAATGTGAGGCCTCATGACAGTGATAATTAGTAATGTCCGAGCTCATTGATGTTCATTTGACTATATTCCTAATTTGTCTGTTAACATGTAAAATTATTTCCAGCTGGCAGGAGATATTGATCCTTGTGGATTGTGCCATTGTGCGTTCTGATTGATTTGTGTAGATATGCCAAGTCAATCATCGTAGGTCTCAGCTCTTTATGTCATGTCTGGTTCTTCAGTTGTGAAACTTGAATCCTGATATACAAGCTAATTTAATTGTTTGGCAATGCGATAAGGCAGCTTGAGGTAAAGTGGTAAGAATGGTTGTCCAAATGACCAAACTACTCTGTGTGGCATCCTGTACCAGTCTTCTTCACTGTTAAAGTTAAGTGCCCAGTGCATGTGTTTTGAGGAGTAAAGTTATCTGCTATTGTTGCAAAAATTCATCTAATTGTCCTTGTGGTAATGATGTCTTCAAAATTGTCCTTACTTGTTTGTACCCATCATTCAAGTGCATCTCTGTAGGTTTAGTGACTGCTTAATTATGTTTCTGGGTTACCCATTCCATGATGTTTGCAGCTGCACAACGATTGTCTGTCAAGCTGGAATTTGCAATTTACTACCGTTACAGAGACATAAAAAAAGTTGCCTTGCACATATAGATGAGCATCACAGTATTTTTCATGAGTCATACTAAATTCAACTTGGAGCTTTGATTTGTAAGTCAGCAAGAAGCAAAAGTGCTTAGTATTAGGTAATGTTCACCTACATATGGATACCATATTTTCTTAGTATGATGCTTGGTGACACCTCATCAACTATAAGCCACTACAGATCTGTAACTGGTTCTTCGGATATGTATCCATTATCTTTTGCATGCCGTGTGCTTGAAAAGATGCCCATCCCTACTTCATTACAGTTGAGGGCATATTGTATTTTTATAAAAAACATCTGGTCCATACTCGAGCTCCTTTTATGAAATGAAACCAAGATTCAACAGCATAATATTTATAATGCAGGCCCATGATAATAGGCCAGGCATAAAATACTAAGTAAGCTTTTGTATTCATAGCTATTTGTTGATAAATATAGTTGGTGAAGTTATCTTTGATCTTAGCATTACAATGGGCACAAGGATAGCATAGTTGGAAGAAGCTTAATGGGGTATGCGTGATGGATAGTGAAGACAACTACAAATGGGGATGCTGATTGCCTGATTAAATACGAACATTTAAATTTGGGTATTTTTGTGAACACTATCATGTACAGCACAATTATTTGCATGGGTACATCAGCAGCTGATGCCACGTTTCAGATTTTTGTAGTAACCATTTTTATTTTGTTTGGCAACAATTAATTTCTAAAATTTGATAATTTCCACTGCAGAAGCTGGGTTTTCAGACCTTGCGGTTGTTGCACTTGGTTTGGTTAAGAAGCATGTCAGTTTAGAACTTACAAGAGATATTAATAGCTAAGCCTGCAACTATATAACTTAGGTATTCACACCTCAAAGTTATTATCCGTGAATAATTATGTCTTCTGAATGGAAAGATGTGGTTAATCTGTTTCCAAAATACCCTAATAGCCTTTGCTTGTTCTAGGAGAGTGATGTCAGTCTACTTATTTGAAAGTCCACATGTACGAATTTTATTTCTCCTTGACATAGCTGATTCGTCTTATGTGTTAGATATGTTTTTAGGGAGGAAAGCATGTTTAGGCTTAGCATATCAGACTTGATTCTGAATGAGCTTACCACAGTTTTTGTTTTTGTTTTGAACAGAATGTTGTTGCAACAGTACATTTTCTCTAATGTTTCTGCGAATCCATTTTCTTATTCGAATCATGCATTTGAATCGAATTATTTCATTGAAAAGAAGTTTGTCGGAGATGGAATACCTCAAAGCTATGATATAAATAGCCAAGCCTGCAATCATATAACTGAGGTATTCACACCTCAATGCTATGATTTACAAATAATTATATCTTCTGAATGGGAAGATGAGGTTAATATTTTTTCAAAATAGCGTAATACCCTTTGAGTATTCTGGGAGAGTGTTAACATCTTTTAAAAGAGCAAACTTTCTTTTTCTGCTATTTTTTTTATGCTAATGAGAACAGGTACTGCACTTCACCATAATCATATGAAAAGATTCAATATTGTCATTCTATTTAATTTTCTGGGCTAGGGCAGGTTGGTATATTATGTGACAAATTGTGGCTTAAACTCGAAGCCTTTCCATTCATTTTCAGATGCAGATACTAGCAAGGGCTATAGAGTACAGTATTTGAAATCTGGGACTTGCCTGTTAATCTGGTTATGGTATGACAACTTGGTTGGAAAATATTGCACTTGCATACTGTCTGTTCGCCATTACCTTGATCCATATCGCTTTACTTCTTGATCTGTTGAATGTCCAGAACTTCTTCATGTTCTAAGTCCGGATATTATAAAGGGACATACAAAAATGCCCAGTTCGAAGTTTCAGATGCAAGTTTCATATATAATTTACCATAGGAATAGAGATATCTGAAGCTTATGCATGCTACTTAATTTTCCTTATGTTCTTATCAATTTCTATTAGCATGGTTCTGTAAATATCTGATACATCCTGGTTGATTATGTACATCAGGAAAGTGGGTTATGACCAGATCTCTCTTGATTCTTCTACCGTGAAATGTGAATCTCTATGTGCACTGCTATGCAAATTGGGTTGATTAATTGACTGCATTTTTTTTTCATTGTGTAGAGTTTGAACCTGCTTGATTTACAAAAAAAGAATCAAGTTCAGACACATAACAAATGAATTTATCTGCAACAATTTGGTTGTGTATAATTAAGGCTCATCAAAAGAAATTGTTCATTCATACTCCATTACTATTAACATTTTTTTGCAGGAACTAGGAAACATGCCGCGTGTTGCCGCGGATTGGTTTTTGCTAAATATAATTTTACGGGAGCATAAGTACCATCGAGAATATCTGAGAATATATTTTTGTTAAATTTCAGGTATCTAGCAGTGTCCATAAATCTCAGTCACATAAATTGCATATATTTGAGAATATGTTAATTGTCAGATATTTAGCACTGCCCGTCTCAGTCATCTAAATTGCTTAGTTTTGAATCCACAAGTTTGAGTCCAATTGTATAGAAGTAAAGTGCATCACTGTAATAGGTCTTGTTAATCTGCCAAAGAAATACTCAAGCCATGTAGGCAATATATCTTTCTTCCTCCATCCCGGCCGGCCTCCGGCGTCGGGCATCTTCTCTGCCTTTTTCACGAGGGAGTGTCACTCTAGCTTCGGGAAGATCAGCGGGTGCATGCAGTGCCCGAGTGCGCCGCCTTGTAGAGCTGCAGCACCGCGGACAAGCGGCCGTTGTGAAGAGCGCGCGCGGGGCCTGCGCAGGAAATAATCTTTTGTTCCTGCTAATCCTTCCCCTTGACCAGGTGAGCAGCTGTCATCCCTCCCGGCAGTTCATCCGTCTTCTTCCTTTCAATTCTGCATCATGCAAGGCCTCCTTTCAATTCCATGCGCAACAACATGCAACCTTAATCCTCCTTTCATCAATTCCATAATCGGCAGCGTACAGGTTTACCTTCATGTCAAGGATCTAGAAGGGGCTCTATCCCATTGTATTGCTACTTATTTCTACCAAACTGTGGAACGCATATAAACATGTGGGATGCATTACAAAGAAGCGAGGTGGGACTATTTAAGTCAACACGTCGACTCTTCAAATCAAGTGCGCCGTATATCTCCCGTGCTCCTGGACGGTCTTGACTTCAATCCATAGAAAGGCCACTTACCTGTCTCGGGTGGCCCATAAGGGCATCTCCAACGCGGGCACCCCAAACGCAAAACGGACGTTGAATCGGTCCGTTTGGGTAAAAACTGCTCCCAACGGGCCGACCCAAATTAAAAACGGACAGCTGCCGCGTCCGGAACGACCCAAAGCCGGACCAAATTTACGTGGCTTTTGGGGCGAGCCGGACAAGCGCGTGCGTCCGTTTTCATCCGCACATGTCCGTTCATGGCCCATTTGTCAGTGACAAAAAAGTCCCCATATCATCTCTCTCCTCTATCTCTCTCTGTTCACTTTTTTTGGCCATGGATACCTCCATTCTCCCCGTCGGATTGGAGCTCGCCTAGCTAACCTTCGTCGTCGCTCTCGCCTGGAGACTCCCGGCTCCGCCGCCTCCTCTTTTTTTCATTCCAAGTAGAAGTCACCGGAGCCGCAATGGTCGTGGTGCCGCTGGAGCGGGCGCGGAGGTCGTGCGGTGGCGCCGAGGCAGGGCGGGGCGCCGCCCGGCGTGGCGCCACGCGCGGCACGGGCGAGCCCCGGGCACGGCGGCCACGGGAGAGCCCCTTCAAGCCCCCCACGGCGCAGGAAGCCCAGGCGGCGCGGCCACGGCAGCCCCGGGCACGGCGGCCACTGGAGAGGCCCTTCGAGCCCCGGGCAGGGCGGCTACGGGCGAGCCCCGGCGCACGGCGGCGGCCACGGGAGAGCCCCGTCAAACCCCGGGCACGGCGACCTCCGGCGTGGCGCGCACGGCGGCGGCCATGGGCGAGCCCCGGGCACGGCGGCCACGGGAGAGCCCCGTCGAGCCCCTCCACGGCGCAGATGAAGCTCCAGGTGAGCGCCGCTCTCGGCACGCGCGGGCACGGGCACATCTGGACGCGGGGAAGGAGGGCGGCCGCTCACCGGCGTGCAGCGCTCTCCCAACAGCCGCACGGCGACGCTGGGGGCGGCCTGGACCTCCGGCGTGGCGTGGCGCAGCGTGGCGTGGCGCGGCGACCTCCGGGGTGGCGTGCCGAGCGCGACCTCCGGCGTGCCAACTAGTACTACTAGAGGAAGAAGGAGGAGAAATAATTATTTGGGTCAGAGGGTTGGGCGTTCAGTGCGATCCAAACGGATTCACGGACCGAAACGTTGTCCGCGTGTCCGCGCGACGACCCAAACGACCCGAAACGGACGTCCGTTTGGGTCGCGCGATTGGAGATGCCCTAAAGCACGCACAACACTGCAAATCTGTAACGCGCCCCAGTTTCGTGGACCATGACTAAAAAACAGTATCGCAGCCATCCAGCCCAGTATCACTGACGGGAAAACGAACCCGGCCACGTTCGTGGATCTCGCAACGGAATGACCGAATGAACATGTACGTATCATTAGACGAATTCCCTCCTTGGCAACTGATCGCTCCAGCGAACGGTTTCTGTCGGCGCGGAGCGCTCGCGCGGCAGCGCGACAATTCTCTTTCCTCGCGTGGCACGTGTTTTTCTATATTTGGTAAGCGATCGACTTTCCCTTTTCGGCCCGTCGTTTTGAAATACTTTTTCGAATCGGTTTCGTGTTCCCCTCCTTCCGCCCGTTATCCTTTCTCCCCTGTTCTCCTCCCATTTAGCCTCGACGGAGAGGGCGACGGCGACGGCGAGGGTCCGATTCCCCGTGTCTAGAGCGCGCGCCCTAGTTTTCTCCTGATCTCAGTTCCCTATCAAGAGGCAGTCGATTCCGCCGCGGTGAGGTTAGTATTCGAATTGGATCTAGTTCGCAGATCTGGGTGTTGCCGGCCGTTTTGTTTGTCCGGCGAGGTTTTGTTCCACCGTGGTTCTATGCTGATGTGATTATGTTTTGTCCGGCGAGGGATTTTGTTCTGGCGACTGTATTTTGGGGCGGATTTTGTTCTCCGCCTAGGTTCCTGCTCCGTCGTTCTGTCCAAAAATATCTGTTATGGGGCGGCTGTAAATTGCGTAGTCTCTGGTCCATGTTAATTGTAGTTATGATTTGGTTCGATGCACTGCAGATCCTGTACATTTTTCTAGGGTTTTGTAGCAGCACCTAGCAGAGATAATGCGAATTGTTATAGGGTTCATAAATCTCTTTTTTGTGGGTTGTTTTATCAACTCACTCAGTTACTTTTCATCAACAAGTATCTCAACGTTTAACCAACACATACGTTCTGATGTTACCCACCTTTTTTTCTAGGCTATGGGACTGATGAACACATTTTTGTACCCTTGCATATGTTTTTTAGGATTTAGGCGAGGAGTGTAGGTTTGTTTATGTTTTGGAGTAGCAGATACCAGAGATTATCGGACTTGTTTCTAGGGTTCATAAATCTATGTTATTGGGTTTGTTTTATCAACTCACTCATTCAGTTTTCATCAACTAGTATCTCAATTTCTTACCAAACCATATGTTCTGATGTTACCCACCTCCTTTTCTTTTGTTATCATTTATGTCACTAAGAATTTTTCTCATTATCATGGCACTTTGTTGTATTGCAGCGTTGTTGTTTCCATGGCGGGTAGTAAGAAACATGGTGGTGATCACCTAGGTGTTCGCAAAATGCCGAATGCTAGTGAGCGTGCTAGGAATCGGGCCTCTCCATTTCCTGTTGTCAGGTTATATGAACATCTAAGTTCTGACCAGAAGAACTCGATTGGTGATATGGATCTTGGTTCAATGCTTGACATCAAGTGCAATGTTCTTCATAATCCTTTGATAAGCTGGCTTGCTCCTTTGTATGATAGTCATTCTCGAGAGTTTGTCATACATGGGCGTGGTAGAATACCTCTTAATGCTGATTCCATTTACCGCACACTTGGTCTTCCGCGGGGGGATATTCCTGTCGTGTATGCAATGGATTCTGGCATAGAAGCTCGTCTAGGACCTTTGTTATTTCCGGGCCATAGCAGCACACCAAAGATTACTGGTGTGTTCACAATGCTGTCGGAGATGACTCAGTATGATGACATTTTCAAGCAAGTTTGGATGATGTACCTTGTATGTACTTTGCTTGCACCAACAACATCGAACAAAGTCAGCAACAGATGTTATCCTATACTGGTATATGTTTTTTATTAATATATGTTATTATTGTTTAGCAGTTAGTTTATCCAAACATTTTTATCATTGGTTACTTGCTGTGAACAATCATTTTTATGCGGCGTTTATATTATTTGTTTGTAGGACAACATTAGCAATGTCAGGAACATGAACCTTTGTCAGTTTGTGTGCGATAGATTGCATGATGAGCTTTGTACTGGGAAGCCTTCTGGAGGCTGCCTGTTTCATGTTCAGTTACTGTATCTTGACTCGTTGGATATTAGCTCTCTTAACATTGACCTGCCAGACGGTCGATTTGTTGCTAATATATGGTCAAAAAAAGATGTTGATACTGTGCTTGATGCTGACTTGAAGAGGGATGGATCTGGTTATGGGAATCTCGAGGTTAGTTAATCTTTTTGGGTTTCTCATTTTTTATGATATGAGCTGATGATCTTTTTCATTTGTTATTTTTGCATGTGTGTGTATTTCTTCTGTTGTCTAAACCTTTTTATTTTTTGCAAGCTGATGCATTTTTTTTGTTTTGTCACCAATACCAGTTGAAGCCACATCTTGCTATAAATTTCAACTTGTTTGGAGGGGCAGCTAGCTTTGAAAGATGGATTGAAACCAATACTGCACCTAACTGTCCGAAAAATGTATGATACAGTCATAAGCTTTTCATTCTGTTTTTATTTTAAATTTTATATAGCACCATTACATATTTTTGGTAACCCTCTTCTTTTATATGACTTTTTTTCCTTCTTTTTTTTCTGTTTGTTTTTTGATGCAGCGTAAAGACAAGGTTGCTAGATTAATGGGTGAGTTTGCTTCTGGCCTCACTGGTCTAATGAGTAAGCTTGTTCAAGGTTTGACTGAAGTTGATGATAGTGAAGTTGCGGAAACTGCAAAAGTTGATAAGACAGTATGTTCTAAAGTGGTTGTGTCTCGCTCGGTGGATGATGGAGGTGCTGCAATCACAACTTCTCCTCTTGCGCAATCAACTGATGTTCGTCCTTCTCAGATCGTAGGGAAATCACCAATACGCCGTCTGAAGAATGTGCCTTGCAACCAGATTGTTGATGCTACAGTTGACGGAGGGGCTAGTACTGCTGATCCATTGAAAGTTGTAGCCGAGGTTCCTGTCGTTGAGCAAACTCGTGTTACCAGGTCTTCGGCAAAAGCAGCATCTGCTGCCAATGTGGCATGTCAAGATGATAAGGTTCCTGGTGTCAACTTCGGTGACAATATGTCTGACGTCGACAGTTACCATTCTGGCAATGACAGTGATTATGTCGATGAATCCGTCACCGCTCGCTTTGTTATTCAGAGGAGACGTCATGTGGATGCAGGTGAACATCCTGACATTGTGTTGTCTGAATTTGCAGCTGTGCCAAGCCAGACTACTCTTCCTGGTGTTGCTACAGTTGTCCCTGGTGTTTCTCCTGAACTGGTTTCCAGCAGTGTACCTATGGATGTTGATGGTGCTGTTGTGGAACCATCCGATGCTGATGCTGTAGTACGAGTCATGGAAACTGATACCCCTGTTCCATCACCAGATAGTAGGATTGTGTTTCAAGGTCTTGAAAATCTTGCGGAAACTGTAGCTATGCATATTGATGGTGTTGTTGATCAGCCAGATGGAGCTAATGCGAACCAATCTGTATCTGAAAAAAATGATGCTGATCTTCTTGGCGCCAAAGATGCCAGTGTTGATGGTGCTGTCATTTCTGTTGGTGCGAAGTCAGGTGAAGTTTTGAGTTCTACCCCCGCTGTTGTTGTCACCAATGAAGACAATGGTAAAGGTTTTTCTGTTGGTTATGATGCTGTCAGTCAGACAATAAATGATGTTGTGAATGAATTGAAAAGGAGTAGTTCTGGTTCCGATGCTTCTGAAGCGAAACGTAGTTGTGTTGCAGGCGAGGATCGTTCTGTTAGTCCTGTACAGAATGTACCGTCAGCTCCTCCTAAGAAGAAGCCGAATTTGAGAGGCAGAAGGTATTTTTTATCAATCCCGTTTGAAGTTACTCACCAATGTATCTATGTGTACTTATCAACCTTGTACCAGTTACTATCTCATGAACTTACCAACTCTTTTTTATGGTAGTTACCAACGCTGATTTTTTTGCATGACATAGTAGGTTTTCTACTTGATTGTTTGTAGTTTTTTGTAATCATTTTAACTTTTCGTGTTGTCATTTTTTGTTTTTGTTTTTACAGGCCTGCTGTTTCCAAAAGTCAGGTTGCTACAAGGTCTTCACCACGACGACCTCCTAGAGGTACTGCTTCAGGTGCCGCTGTTAATGTTGCAGTTAAATCAAAAGGATCTACTTTGAAAGACCGCCTTCAAGACTCAACAAAAATTCTCGGTGCTGGAACATCTACTGTAGTTCCAACTGGTAGTCAGATTTCAGCAGAGGTTGGTTCTGATGAGGTTGTCTCGACGGATGTAGCTGTCCTTCCTAAGTCTACAATTGGAATTGTTCCAACAGAAAAGGATTCTGGACATGAGGATCCACTTGAAGCTAGCTTTGCACCTCCAGTTTTTGGGACCATTGTTACCAAACAGACGGCTGATCCTGTTTGTGATGTTGCTCATCATGCATCTGATGTTATTGGAACAGATGTTGATGTTGCTCGTGATGCTGAACAAAATGTAACAAGTGCTGGAACATCTACTGCAGTTCCAACTGGTAGTCAGATTTCAGCACAGGGTGGTTCTGTTGATGTTGTCTTGAAGGATGTTGTCTGTTCTAAGTCTACAAGTGAAATTGTTCCAACAGAAAAAGAATCTCCACATGAGGATCCACTTGAAGCTAGTTTTGCATCTCCAGATTTTGGTACCAGTGTTACAAAACAGACGGCTGATCCTGTTGGTGATGCTGCTCATCTAGCATCTGATGTTACTGGAACAACTGTTGATGCTGCTCTTGATGCTGAACAAAATGCAACAACTTGTCCTCAAGGTGATGATGTTGATCTAGCTCTCTCCTTTTTCTGTCGTATCGGTTTATGTTTGTATTTTATTTTTTGTTTCATTCTTTATTTGTTCATTTGACAAAGTACGATACTTTTTCTGTCAGGTGCAATTGTTACTGTTGTTAAGAAGGCTAGATTATTTGCTGCTGATGGCAAACTGAGTCTCACTCCTGGCATCCCTTTATATGTTAATGCTGATGCTGTTTCTATTGTAAATACCTCTGTGTCTGGAAATAGTGCTTCTCCTGCTGGTAATATGAATTTTTTGTGTTGTGCCTTTTTTTGATATTTTCTTCTTTTGCATTTTTTTTATTTTTGTCATGATGCTGTTCATAATATCATTGTTTTTGGACAGATACATTAGGAAACGATGGTGGCCATGATTCTACAATTTCTGCTGATGATGTTAAGGAATCAGAAACTGCAAATGTGTCATCTATCCCGCCCACTGGTTAGATCACTTTTTTTATCCTGTGTATTTGTTTTGTTACATTTTCCTGTCTTTTTTTATTCATTTTTTTGTGTTGTTACTCCAACCTGTTTAATTATTATATGTTTTTCTGTGCATGTATTTGTTCAATCAATTCATCTATATCCGTTCTGTGTATTATCTCCCCTTTTGTAATCTATATATGCATAATGCGTATCAACAGGGCAAGGTAGTGCACGCATTCGTAATACGTTTACAAGGAACCAGAGAGGGAAGAAGAAGAAGAACTAATTGTTATTTTTATTCAAATCGTGCTTTTTTATGGATCATGTTTGTGTGGTGAAGTGATGGTCGTGTTGAGCTTTTCCATGTATTAACTTTTTATTTTATATTTGCGCGGGGAACATTATCCTGCATGAACGCTATGTAATATATTTTTTTTTAAAATGTAATGGATGATTGCTTGTATGAATAATTTTGGCTCTGTGAGCGACATCTTTTTTTTTGGTTTGATTTTTCATATGTTTTTGTTTATTCTTAATTTGTCTAAATTCATTTTCTTTTTGTATGTATTTTGTGTGTTCCTTTTTCTGATTTCTCTATCTTTTGTTTTTGGACCTATCTCTTTTTCTTTTTTTTCCTTCTTTTTTCTTTTTATTCGAATACATGTGCGGCGATGTTTTTTTGTCGATGAAGACGGAGGTGCAACCGATGTTCAAGAATATTGTTATGATGGATCTGTACATGGAGTTCATCCTGTAATTGCTACCAAAATCAGTAACAATGAAGATGGTATGTCCTACTCAGATGATTTCTTTTTGTTTTTTTAATTTTGAAATTGTTTTTTATTCCTTTTTTGTTTTTTGACTTTTCTTTATTTCTCAGATGATTTGGAGATCCTTTACATAACTCCAGCTTTGCCAGTACCTGTTCAGAATTCATCTGTTGCCAGTAGAACTCCAAGGACCAAGTTACGCATGGAAAGGGTGGTTCTTCCTTCGAAATTCATGCTTCCTCCATACAACCGAGTTACTAGCACTGATGAGCAAGAATTATTGTACCAGCAAGTTATAAAGCACAACAGCGAGTCGGAACACTCTAAAATAAAAGAGTATGTCATTTTGATGTTGTTCAGATAAGTTTGTTACTTTTTTAGCAGTTTAGTTTGTTCATCCATTCTTTTTTCTTCTTTTTGCAGTACGAGGTTCTTGGTGATTGATCCTACGTGGGTTTCTACTGGTGACTTGGCTAGTAGTGTTATGCCTTCTGGAGAGCTGTCAACAACGGTTGCCGAGATTGGAATTGCTGTTCTTCAGGTTGACTGTCCGAAGAACAAGATAATTTTTCCATGGATTGTAACTGTTTACTTGCTTGAAAGAAGATTTGATTCAAGAATACTGAAGAAACATTTCAGGATGGATGCGAATTATAAACTTAGTCATCAAAATCTGGTAAAACTTTTTTTGTAGATGTTTTTTTCAATTGTGCTACTTGTGAACATTATTTTTCCTTCTTTTTAAAATCTTTTTTCTAATTCTTATTATTTTTTTCATCTTCCTTTTTTGTTTTTTTTAGTTGTCTTTTGCTGTGCTTCAGAATCTTGGAACAGAAAAGAAGCCCTGTGGTCATTGGTACTCACTGTTCTTGAATTTTGAGAAGAAAAGGTTTGAAGTTCTTGATTCTGTGCGTGGTCCTGATGACGAATCGCTCATTACTCATTCTAGCAATCTAGTTGACGCTATCAAGTGTATGTATCGGGTAAACTACTCCAGTTCATCAAAACAGATTGATGACTATGAGTTGGTTTTCATTGATGCTCCCAAGCAAAATAACAAGTATGGTTTCTTTTTTATCTACCTTATGCTTGTTCACTTGTATTTATATTATAGCTCACAAATCTTTTTTTTGTATCTTTTTTTTGCAGTATTGATTGTGGTTATTTTATGCTTAAGTTCCTTGAACTTTGGAATGGCCGTGTTGTCCCCGCTATCACTTATGATCAGATTCCAGAACTCAGGAAGGTCCTAACATGGAATTGGTTAAACCATCCTCTCAACAAGATGAAGAACTGGAGGTATTTGTTGGAAAGCAACCCTCTGTGAGGTATGAACTACCAGATGCAACTCAAATAAACTAGGTTGATAATTTCACGTTGTTACATCTGATAAATAACTTGTCGGGGGGTTGATACATAACTGGTCATGGGGTTGATAAATACACTTTTTATACATACGACTGAGTTGATAATTACCAAGGTTTTTTTGTAGATAATTTATGAAACGGCAAAATAATTCTCAAAAAAGCTTCTTACAAGTTCATACGATATACATAGCATGACCATTACACAAATGACTGTAATCCTTTTTTCATTGCTTTTGATCATATATTTGTCTTTATTTTTTGTAGCCAAGCATCTCTCCTTTTTTGTTGTCTTTGTGAATCGGGCACAGTTCCATCCTTGATGCTTCGTCATGGGTTCTCTTCGTTGTTTGCAATTCATCCTGGTACGTGCTGTCCAACCTGTGTATTTTTTGTACATGGAATAATATCAGTAAATGGTAATTACTTTTTTTGTATTTATTTTTTGTGTAAGTTAGTACAGTACCTTGTCTCTGTCTGGGCATTTTGGTCTTTTGTGTCCAGGCATCCTGCAAAGTCCACACAATCTTGGTGCATCCTTTTTCTTTAGTTTTGAAGCAGCTTTCTCATGGAAATTCATAGGTCTTTCACCTAGGTTGAATCCTGGGTTTCCTGACTGTGGTGGATCCTTGTAAGGGATATGCTCATCTTGATTTGTTTCTTCGTCGGCTGAATTTTCTTCTTCAAGGTGTATCTGTTCATTGTTGTGTCCATGATTGCTGTCTTCTCTGTCTTCATGACGCATATTGTCAGTATCTTGTTGAACTGGGTCATCAACCTTTTTTCTCTTGCGTGTGACCTTTTCTTTCGTCTGGAGTCGTTCAATTGCATCTTTGCATATAACTTTTTTCAGTTCAACAACTCCTTCAGCAAACAAGTCGTATGACCTATCATCTGTGCAGACAGTAGAGAGTATGTGTGATATTTTGCTCATTTCAATTGCGTGTCTAACAGCCAAGTGTGTATTCTGTGATGCTGTATTGCTTCTTCTCTCCGTCAATCTTGCTACCTCTATCCCAGCTGCAGTAGTCCATCTAGGGTTGATGAAACTGACAGGAAGCTCAGTCAAACCAATATGAGTAGCTACCCTCATGACATGGCAGCACTGTATTCCATCACGAGCCATTTTTGAGCACGAGCATTTGTATACATTCTCATCAGGGGAAATACTAACCATATATGTTGATCTGGGGAACTCTGCATTCCTATAGTTAGTCAACCTTATAACTCTGTACAATCTGTTTTCTTCCTCAACTTCAACATTGTAAGCTGTACCCTTCCTTAGCTCTTCAGCAAATTTGCCGTATATTGGATCTGTGTAGATTTTCATAGCTTCTCTTTCAATGGGGTTGTATCCACAGTTTGTAGACTCCTTGACCTCACTTTTTTCTCTAAGGCGATCAAGGTCGGACTATTTCTTTTCTTGTATTATGATATATTCCTTGAAGAATGTTCGAATTGAGTCTTTCCTTTTTACGTAGTGTTTGAATAAGGAGTTTGTGCTCTCACTTCTTCCTGTTGATGAAGTGAATGGGAAGAAGCTATCTTTGAAATATGCTGGGACCCACTGATCTCTGATTTCATATATCCTGTCCAGATGTGGCTCTCCCAAAGCATTATGATGCTCTAGCAGATCATGCCATTTATTTTCAAACTCCTCCGGAGTAAATAAGTTCCTTATAACTGCTCTTAGCTCTTCCTTTAGAGTCCCTCTTACTGCAAAGAACAGGGACAACTTGTCGTCCATGTTCTTGCTGATGTGAAAGTTGCAGAAACGGTGGACTGTGTAAGGTAGTGCTTTTGATATTCCAATCCTCATTGCAACGTCTTGGTCTGTTATTATAGTCTCTGGGTGCTTGTTGTCCATGGCTGACAGGAATTCCTCAAACAGCCACTTGAAAGTTTCTGCTCTCTCATTCTCGAGCAATCCTACTCCAAACACGACTGTTTTGCCATAGTTATCAACCCCTATTATCGGGGCAAATGGCATCCCATACTGGTTGGTTGAAAATGTTGTATCAAATGATACAAATTGACCAAACTTTGAGTAGTTGGCCCTCCCTATCTGGTCTGTCCAAAACAAGCTTTTCACTCTATTATCGCTGTCAACATCAATTGAATGTTTGAAACCAGGCATCTTTTCACGTGCTTCCTTGAACAGTACCAGTAGCTCTTCAATGTCTCTGTTCTTCATTTTCTTTCTTTCTTTTGCTAACTCGTTTTCTAGGTTTTTTGTATCAAAAGGAACTGCCCTGAAGCTCCCCCGTGTCTTCCTGAATATTTTCATTATGTTCCTTGGTGGGACTCTTGTCTCCTGTAGGATGTGGATTAGAGTCTTGTCTGAGGCAGACATTGACCTGTGACACTTCATGAACCTTATGATCCACTCTGACGGAGCTAGACTGTGGTTATGTTCAAGTCTTATGTTAGTTATTGACCACTTCCCTCTGTATTCCTTCACAAACATTCTGACTTGGCATTTTGTCTGCACAATCCTGCAAGTCCGTCTTTGTCTGAGTGCACTGTCAACGTATGTATCGTCACGGCACCTGTTGCACGCAAATGTCTGCCTTGATATTTCATTTGTTTTCTTAGACTCGTAGGAGGTGTCCTTTTTAATTGCAAATCCAACCCTTCTTGCGTACACTGCAAAGAAGAAGAATGCTTCCTCTTTTGAATCGAATTCCATCCCAACTGTTGGAGTAGATGCCTCTGATATTTCTTGCATTGTTGGATACTTCTTGTTTGCAAACATCCTGTCCATTTCAATTTCTTCAGCAGTAGGTTCCTCTGGATTCAGGACAGACTCAATAATTTCTTCATATTTATCTTCTTCTCTATTCCCATGCTCATTACCATTCGAATAATCAGCATTGTCAGCTGGGCAGGCATTATCACCAGCAAAAGAAGCTCCATCTGCATGTATTTCTGGGATGTTGCTATCAGCATATCCTTCGTTGTCTCCGTCCTCGAATTTGAGCTCCTGGTTCACATAAATGCACCATGTTTTTTTGGGGTATTAGCTGTAGTTTCTGTTAGATTCTCCCGAACAAACTCAATGTTTATATTTTTTTTGTAAATTATGTTCCATTGAAGCATTGATATGTTACCTCATTTAAGTCGAAGTCCTTGAACTTTTGTGTGTTTGCCCTTGTAATGTTGGATGACGTATGTCCCTCTGGGTCGGAGTTGTGCTTATGCTTATACAAACTTGCTTCGACTGCTTGTAGCTGTGCCAAGCTTTCGAGCTCGGCTTTCTCCTTCCTTCTCTGAATAAATGACTGTGATGTGTGACGAATAAGTGTATCAGTTTTTTGTGATGATATGAACAAATCCAATCTCCATAGGTTGAAGGTTTCATTACCTGTGCAAATTTATCTACCATTCTTCGGCACTGCATTGGTGAATTTGTTGTCATTGATCCAAATAAACTCTCTGTAGCAGTTGATGCATCCCCCTGTTGTGGTTTTCCTGGTTCATTACTGGTTGTTGTATCCATCTGCAACAAAAAAGTATTGTTAGATCAGAGTTATTCTTTTTTGTCTTTTTTACATTTGTTTTGCACAGACACATGTTTATGTATATGAGTTTTAATCAATTTTTTTTTCATATCTGCCTTTTTCAGATAATGCTGGACTATCTTTTTGTTGTGCAAGTCAACAGGAGTATGTGGATCTATGGACAAAGAATTATGGACAGATTATACACAGTGTCACCATTTTTTTCTTCGTATTATGTGTAAATTTAGTACACAGGAGTCAGATTTTCTCTTTTTTTTTGGCCTCTTTTTTTGTTTTTGTTATGTTTTTTGAGCTGTGTAAAGTGATGATTTGTCATGCAATGGTGAATGAAGTGAATCAAAGGATGTTTTACTAGTTTTTCTACATTACAATGTATGTGCAAGTATTTTTCAGCTCAAGGAAAAATGTATGTGCAAGTTCCAGTAATAACTAACCTTCCCTTGTACTATACGCTGGCGGTGATTTCCGTCTCTGAGATCAAGTATTCATCCCGTAAACAACTTGGTTAATTTGTCTGGTTCACTTTGCTCAATATGTAACTCAATTCATCAGGGGCGGAAGCTTTTTTTGTTTTGGTGGATGAGAGAGATGGTGGCGATGGGTGGGGGGAAGAGATGGATCCGTCTCGATCAGATCTTGGGGAAGAAGGAGTTTATCTCTTTTTTTTCGCTTATTACTGATCAGAATATGATTATTATGTATGTGACCCTTTCGTCTCTCCCCTTTTTTAAATCTATATCCTTTTGTGTGTGTACCTGTTCGGTGTTTTTTCTTTATATTGATATTCTTGGAGGGGTTTTCTGTTAATAAGTAGATCTCACCTACCCAGACGGTTTTTGTTTTGACTGGAGTTGGAGCTGCTCCACTTTCCTTTTTCTTTCTCTTTCCTCTCCCGATCCTTCTCCATTAAACTCCTACATTTCCTCCAAGAAGGCGGTAGGCGGGTACGGAGGAGAAAACATAGGCAGATCCATCGAGGTCGAGTTTTCAGATCTTATCTTTTCCCCTATGTTTCTTTTCTAATTTATCATACATATACGCGACTCCCAGTTCGTATGATCGTAGGATTTTTCGTATCTCTTTTTTGTTTGGTTTTCTTTTTTCTCTTACAAAATCCAATGATTTTTGTCCCCTTTCTAATGATGGGTCGTGTATACTCCCCTGTTCTTTTCATTGATGATTTCTTTTTTTCCTGGAGGATTTTGATTGGGTTTTCTCTAAATATTGATCTTCTTTTATCAGCACTTCTGTTTCTTTTTGGATGATTTTGAAATATCTGTTGCGTTAATCAAGGTATATCAACTTTTTTTTTGCAGGGGTATGGATAATATTGTTTCAACCTACTAATCCTTTTCACCATTTTTTCTTCCTCCTTCAAGCCATGGATGGTTATGACGCAGCAAAGGTATATGATTATTTGTGTAGTATCTTTTTCCTGTGTATATTTGTTTTGTCTCTGTCCCAATTTTTATATGATTCTATAGGTTGATCATACCAATTTTTGTCTGCCCAGTTCATACTTCGTATGGAAGATGATTTGATAGGAATTGTTCACTACTCATTTGTATATATGCCTTCATGTCTGAATTTTGTTTTGTTCTTGTTCCTCTTTCTAGAAAAGAAACGACATGTCAATGAATACAATATGTTCAGATTACATTGTTAATAGCTATGTGAACTAATTTTGTATGTTAAGACTACATACTTTGCTTTTTGTCAAGCTGTACCGAGTTTTCAATGGCATGTGGACAAGGTAGTATGAATTGCCGTCAGTGATTAACTGCTTTTGTTCATTGTACGGCGTTTTACTTTTGGGAGAAGGTTTCGGCATGAATTGTACTGTATCTTGTATCACTGGGGCAGGCTATTTTTATTCTGCCTAGTTCATGGTTCGTATGGAAGATGACTTTTATAGGAATAGTTCATTACTAATTTTTGGGTATACGCCGCCATGTCTGAATTTTCGTTTGTTTTTTTGCTCTTTACATAAAAGAAAGCACATGTAATTGAATACCATATGTTCAGATTACATCGTTAATAGCTATGTGAACTTCTTTTGTATGTTAAGACTACATACTTTTACTGTTTATCAAACTGTGCCGACTATTCGATGGCATGTGCTCAAGGTAGTATGAATACTGACATCGATTTTACTGATGTGTTCATTTTACGGCGTTTAGCTTTGGGGAGAAGGTGTCGAAATGAACTGTACTGTCTCTTCTCTAAACGTGTAGTGTTTTTTTGTCTGCATAGTTCCTGCTTAGCATGCAAGATTACTTGGTAATAATTGTTCACTATCATTGGTTATATGCCTTCATGTCTGAATTTCGTTTGTTCCTTTTCCTTTTTTCTATAAAAGAAAGCACATGTGATTGAATACCACCTGTACAGATTACATCGTTAATAGCTCTGTGAACTACTTTTGTATGTTATGACTACATACTTTGCTGTTTATGAACCTGTACCACACTATTCGATTTGTTTTTTAATCATGTAACTTGCAATTATCAGGGCTTTAGGACCAAGCTCTCGCTTCCTAAGTTTGTTGCAGTGACTAAACGGTTGACTCTTAGTCAGAAGAAGCTGGTAGCTGATATTGGCTTTGAGCAACTGCTCCATGTCAATTGTGAATATCTCCCCAGGAATCTTATTGCCTTCCTGGTGGCTAACTTCGATTCGCAGACTAGGTCCTTGTGTCTACCAAATGGCCCCCCTGTTAAACTCAATGCCCATTGCATCAACAAAGTGTTAGGTACTCCTATAGGAGGTTCTCTGATTGGTAAAAAAGTCGATCCTCGGTTAAGGGCGGCTATTGGTGATTTGACCCTCTGTAAAGGCCATTACCCTACTATATCCGAGCTGGATAAAATTTTGACAAGGGAACTGGATGGAGACAATTTCAAGATAGTCTTCACTTTGTATGCCATGACCGCTTTCCTCTGTCCTACAAGCCATGACGCTGTCAGTCCGGACTACTTACATATTGTTGAAAATCCTGCTGAGATAGCAACATTCGACTTCTCTACTGCAGTACTTCGCAAGCTAGTGTCTTCGATCGAGGCGTTTAATGCAGGTACAACTAGTGTGTTAGGAGGCAACCTGTTTTCTTTGATGGTACGTAACATTCCTTTCTGTTTGATAACTTTGTTTCCTTTTTCTTTTTTTTGCTAAATGTATGTTTGCAATAACATGTCAACTTTTTCATGTTTTTGTAATTAGGTTATTTTTTGTATTAAGATCTTGCTTTTTTTGTCATAGGTGGTGTATTTTGAGTTCATTGACACTGACCTGATTCCATCATATTTGAAGTGCAATGTTCCTAGAATTTCCGTATGGTGCTCTTCCTTGGTTTCTGAAATCGAAATGTTGGATTGCGTTTGCAAAGACAAAGGAATCTTCGGTAGCTTGCCAGTAAGTTTTTGTTTTTGCAGACTAAGTTTGTATTTATACCAATTCCATATATCTCACACACTCATCCTTCAACCATTTTTCTTTTTTTCTACTCTCATTCATGTAGACGAAAGAGATTGCAAGGACTCCTTTTGGCAATTTAATTAATCATTGTCAAACCATTGATCATAATTCATATGAAGATCTTCTTCAGTTTGTCTTGTCAATAACACCTTTGGAGTCGCGTGAAGTGGTATGTATTTGTAAGATAATTACAAATTGTAGTGACTCATTTCTTTGTACATGTCAAATTTTAAAAATATGTGATAGTCACTTTTTTATACTAGTTGCATATTTTTTTATTAATGTGTGTTTTTTTATTTTGTTTTTTGTTCATGAAGGTTAAGGCACAAGTCTCTTTGATTATTAGCAAAATGCAGAAAGATTTAATGGACTCCATACAACCTTTACTTGTGCACAATGTGATTAGTTTGCTTAGTATCACTTCAGGTTGTTCGTCTTTGGTGAGTACTGATGAGGAGTGTAAAGATCAGAGTGCATCTGTGGTTTTCAAAGTCCCTTCCCATGTTTCTAGTGTTTCCCAAACTCCACTTGTTGAGTTGAGCACTATACCTCCTGCTATATGTCTTCCTGGACAGACATCATCATCTCATATTTCAGATGTTGCGACTATGCATGATGTTGACTGTGAAATGGATGAACATGTCTGCAATGATGGGTGCCTGTTACCAGTGCCTGGTGATGATATCCTTGACAGGTTGAATGAAGAAGCGTTAAAAGATGGCCTTGTTCCTGATATCAACTCCATCATTTGTGCTATGGAATCTCTGCATAGCCCAAGTAGTCTAGGTCAACTTCCTTGTAATTTTCAGTTATTGGAGCAGATGGCCCCGCCCAAGCCTGACTTCAGTCAGTATTATGATTCTGCATCATCAGGTGTCGACATGTTTCAGTATGTTAAAGATCAAGCTGCAGAAGAGAGGAAATCTATGGCGGCAAAAGAAATTCAATCACCTGGGCAGTTTGAAAAAGTTGACTTCTCTCTTGATCTTGACAGTGTCACCAGTTTCTGGAGACCTAATCCCTCAGGGTCCCCTCGCAAGAAAATATTATCCTCCAAAAAAAGGATTGCAATCATTTCAAACAATGACTTTCTTTCTGAATCTTCTTGCTTGATTAAGAGGCCAAGGATGTTTGAACTTAACAAAGAACCTGCAGTTCAGAGCATGAATCCTGATGGTGTAGATAATACAAAGGAAACTCGCTTGAATGATGGAGATTCATCCTTTATGTCTCCCAGCAACAGTACGATAGTGCACTCTCATGCTGAAGCTCCTGAGTCCTCGTATTCATGGGATGAAAGTGAATTTGACAGGGAGTTACTAAGAAAAACGCTTCAAGCAGAGGCTGAGCATGAATCCAAGCAACGGGCGACTCAGGTTCCAACTCATGAAAACCAAGCGTTCAATGTGACAGAGATCAGTCCTAACAAGGTCATCTCAGTATTCACTTCTACACTTGTTGAACAAGATGTTTTCAAGGACATTGTGCACAGAGTCCCTAAAACTGCAAAATCAAAGACGTAAGCTGATCTCCCATTGCTCTATTTTTTTTACATTTTTCTCGCCAGTACATTTTTGTTTGTGAATTTATGAAAAGGCTGGTAAATAATGTGCATAGAGGCTGATAAACACTTGGAAGAGCGGTTGATAACTTTCAAGAATTCGATCTGGTCATGGGTGTTTCTGGGGGATGTTTTGTTTGTTTGTGAGTGTGTTGATAAGTTCACGGTTTTTTTACAGTTACGATGCACGTCTGGGTTGATAATTTCACGTTGTTGCATTTGATAAATAACTGGTCATTGGGTTGATACATATCTGGTCAGGTTGTTGATAAATGCAGTTGTTTTTGACATACTCCTGGGTTGATAATTATTACCGACGGAAGTGTTCACTGTTTTAATTCTGATTCCTTTTTTAGTTCAGGGTTTTGATAAATACATAACTGGTCAGGCGGTTAATAAATACATTTGTCTTAGGAACAAGGGAACCTTTTTTGACATATGATCCACTTTTTGTTTTTGCCAGTGTCAATATCGTTCGGATGGGCAGTACTTGGGCTGAGCACCGTGTTTTCGCGCTGAGCATGCAAGTGTATGGTAATGTGAACAAATACGTCATCAATATGCTGGGGAAAGCTGTCATTGTGGAGGATACAGAGAAGCGGAACCTTAATCTTTTGCCCGAAGACCATTGGAAAAGATATTTTATCCCATGTGATGAATCTGTAAGCTTCTTTTCTTTTTTCATATCTATTTATTCTTTGTTGTCTATATGCTGCTGATACATGTAGGCTCTAGTTTTTTTGATAAATCTGCTTTAATTTTCTCACTTTTTTTCTATGTAGGCTCTGTTTGCAAAGCTTTATGAGAATCCTGGAACCTTGTCCAGAGTTATATCCCATGAGATGATTGGTTTTAAGATTGATTCAATGGATCTGGTATGTTTTTTAAAGTTATATGTTTGAAACAATGGTTTTCTAACACTCGTCTTTATCAGATGTTGTCTTTGTGTTCTCTATTGAGCACAAATATACACTGTTGACATTTTAAACCTTGTTTTTTTATATTTTTGTAGGTGCATGTGCCATTGCATACATCTGGATTCTACTACCTTCTTCTTATCAACTTTCGGTTAAAGTTGTTTGAAGTGTTATACCCTAATACAAAATTCAGGTTTGTGTCTGATCATGCCGAGGTAGCAATAAAGAACTTCAAAATGGCATTCAAGTTATCGTACAAGCACTCGTTGGTCAAAGTTGATGCCATGCAAACAATTTACAGGAGTGTATGTTCTTCGGACAAAGAGTATGTGGCAAGTTCTCTATTTTTTTTGTTCATAAGCTCTAGTTATCAGTCTAGTAATTATGTTCTTTTTACCAGATGTTTTTTTCATGAGAATGTTTTTGATGCTATTTTTTCCTTTTTGTCTTTGTTCGGACGTGGGAGGTGTAATGATAATAAGTTATCAGGCCATTCATTATATAGTTACCAGTGGTTGCTGGGGCTAGTTATGGCATTAGGATATATAAGAAAAGAAACAAAAGCCCTGTTAACTACACAATCAAATAACGTGACACCTTATTAAACAACATAAATTATTAACACTCAATTTTCTTTTTACCTACTGTAACTTTTATCCTTTTTTATGTATTTTTTTTCAGTTCTGATAGTGGTGTGTTTGTCATGGAACTAATAAGGAATCAGAAGGGAGGAAACCAACTTTGCTTCGAACCAGTATGTATTTGTCCTTGTGAATTACTTATCGCATGTGTTTTCGTTCCATTCCCCTTTCTTTTTGTTACTGATGAATGAATTATTTTTTAAAAATGTATAGTTAATATATATTTTTGTCTTTTTTATTGTGTTTTTAGAAGCATGCAAAACCACTACGAGAGAGCCTCACTTACTATATGGTTGCTCATCCTTTTAATGAGAAGACTCCACCCGAAACAAAAGAAATTCTTAGGAAGCATGTATGTTTTTCACATTTTTGTTTTCCTTTTTTGTTTTCTGACTATCTTTTTTGTTCGATCTACTGATTAGTAGTCTTTTCTTTTTTTATTTTTGGCATGAATTTTCATGACACAGGGAGTTCCATTTGACTACCAGGTTTGTACTTCTTAAATCTATTTTATATCTCTTTTAACCCCATTTTTTTGTGTGTGTTTTGGTTGTTCATTTTATCTTTTTTATGAATATTTATTTTATTTCGTTAATTTTTCCAGACCCCAGGCTACTACCCCTGGATGCATGAGCAAAACAAGCTTGTCAATGGTGAATGTCACATAGTCGTTTTGACCAATTAATCTATTCTTTTTTGTTTCATCATATTAGTTGCTTATCTTTTTTTAATTCATCTTTTTTTTGTTCAAATGCAGATGATACTGATTCACTCGAAGAAATGCTTATCTTTTGATCTATTTTTCGTTGTATGGAATGGAAGGTACTTTTTTATCTTTTTTGTTGATAAGTTCACGTTATTTTTTTATAAATACAAAGATGTAGATACACTTGTTCATTTTTCTTTTAAATACCCTTTTTTTTGTAAATACACTTGTTCATTTTTCTGTCTCTTATCTTTTTTTGTGTCTTTTAATCGTTTTTTGCAGATGTTTTTGGAGTATCCGTTTGTCGTGAAGAAGATATAAGATGCTACCGATAAGATGTAGTGTAAACAATCTTTTTTTTATCAATCCTTTTATGTTTCTTTCTTCTTTTCTATTTTTTTACTAGTCATTTTTCGAGTTTTATGTTGGAAAACCAGTTAATGGAGGCTGTAGCAATTGTTTTTTATTTTTGTCAAACATGACTAACTATTTTGTATCATTATTCCTTTGTGTTATGTAAATGAAAGTTTATATATACTACCTTCGTTCTCTTTCAATTGACTCAGATTTAGTACAACTTTGTACTAAATTCAACAGGGGGTTCATGAATGGTTTTACAAACACCTTTTCCTACTTATCAACCCACCCATTCACTACTTATCAACAGGTACGTCAAATGGTTTACAAACACCTTTTCCTACTTATGAACCCACCCATTCACTATCCATCATCTAGTATCTTTTGAATGGTTTACCAGCACCTTTTCCTACTTATCAATTCACCCATTCACTACTCATCAACAGGTATCTCAATGGTTTACAAACACCTTTTCCTACTTATCAACCCACCCATTCACTATCCATTAACAGGGGTTCATCAATGGTTTACAAACACCTTTTTCCTACTTATCAACCCACCCATTCACTACATATCAACAGGTACCTCAATGGTTTACAAACACCTTTTCCTACTTATCAACCCACCCATACACTATTCATCAACAGGGTTTCCTGAATGGTTTACAAACACCTTTTCCTTCTTATCAACCCACCCATTCAATACTCATCAACAGGGCTTCATGAATGGTTTACAAATAACTTTTCCTACTTATCAACCCACCCATTCACTATCCATCATCAGGGATTCATGAATGGTTTACAAATAACTTTTCCTACTTATCAACCCACCCATTCACTATCCATCATCTAGTATCTTTTGAATGGTTTACCAGCACCTTTTCCTACTTATCAATTCACCCATTCACTATCCATCAACAAGTATATCTGAATGGTTTACAAACACCTTTTTCCTGTCTATCGACCCATCTATTCACTATTCATCAACAGGGTTTCATGAATGGTTTACAAACACCTTTTTCCTACTTATCAACCCATGCATTCACTACTCATCAACAGGTATCTCAATGGTTTACAAACACCTTTTCCTACTTATCAACCCAGCCATTCAGTTTTCATCAACAAGTTTCTTTGAATGGTTTACAAACAACTTTTCCTACTTATGTACCAACCCATTCACTACTCATCAACAGGTATCTCAATGGTTTACAAACACATTTTCCTACTTATCAATCCACCCATTCACTATCAATCAACAAGGTTTCATGAATGGTTTACAAACACATTTTCCTACTAATCAACCCACCCATTCACTACTCATGAACAGGTACCTCAATGTTTTACCAACACCTTTTTGCTACCTATCAACACACCCATTCACTGTTCATCAACAGGGTTTCCTGAATGGTTTACAAACACTTTTTTCTTCTTATCAACCCACCCATTCACTACTCATCAACAGGCACCTCAATGGTTTACAAACATCTTCTTCTACTTATGAACCCACCCATCCAGTTTTCGTCCACAGGTTTCTTGAATGATTTTACAAACACCTTTTCCTTCTTATCAACCCACCCATCCACTATCCATCAACAGGTAGCTCAATGTTTTACCAACACCTTTTCCTACTTATGAACCCACCCATCCAGTTTTCGTCAACAGGTTTCTTGAATGATTTTACAAACACCTTTTCCTTCTTATCAACCCACCCATCCACTATCCATCAACAGGTAGCTCAATGTTTTACCAACACCTTTTCCTATTTATCAACCCACTCATTCACTATTTTTGTCAACCAGATACCTTAATGTTTTACTAACACCTTTTCCTACCTATCTATCGACCCACCAATTCTCTATTCATCAACAGGTACCTCAATGATTTACAAACAGCTTTTCCTAGTTATCAACCCTTACCAACACCATTTCTTACTTATCAAGACACCTAGTCATTATTCGTCATCAGATACCTCAATGTTTTACCAACATCTTTTATTTTTTTGTATCAACATGCCTGTTAACTGTTTATCAATAGGTAAGTCAATGTTTTACCAACACCTTTTCATACTTTATCGACCCACGGATTCACTATGTTTGGTCAACAGGTAACTCAATGTTTTACCAACACCCCACCATTCACTATTTTATCTATAGGTAACTCAATGTTTTACCAACACCTTTTCCATACTTATCAATCCACCCATTCACTATTATTTAACAGGTAACTCAATGTTTTACCAATGATTTTCTTATTTATTGTCCCACCCGTTCAATATTCATCAACAGCTAACTTAAATGTTTCTTTCATCTTATAGTTTATTGAACAATTGAACTTAATTATCAACACAGCAATTTCTTCCTTTTTGGGTCGATAACTTTTCACATTTTTGCCGTTTGTAACTAATGGGTTGTGTGGTTTTATAAAATGAGAGTAAAAAATGCTCTGAATTTTTTGTTATGACTGAAATTGAGAGTCCGCACTTTTGGTTGGCCCATCGTGGCCCAGTAATTAAACTCTTAATCGTGTATTTGTTTTCTTGTTTGGGCCGTCTCTTTTAGTCCAGTCCAATAAAAAACTCTATAAGTATTCCTGTTCTGGAACCGACGGAGCCCCCACTCCTCCAGTTTCGCATTTACAGTTCTCCTCTCTCGAGAAGTGGGAGGGGCGGTTGAGAGCTAGCGGATAGAACGCTGGTGTAGGTTTAATCTCAAATCTTGCTCCATCATTTCTCTTTTCGATCTACACTTCTTCTTTCACTATGCTGTCCAGTTGCTTTTGTAGCATTTCTCAAGTTTTTAGGGTTTGTTTCTCGGTGGAGAAACTAATCTGTGGTCTTTTTTGGTGGTTCATTTTGTTGAATCTGAGTTGCCACTGGGAGCTTTTTTTGATGTCTTTTTGTTCGAATCTCATACGAATCTACTATCTTCTTCTCATCCATTCTACTCTCAATCGTCTATCTGATGTCGTATGTATTTTTTCATTTGGCAGGTGAACAGTAAGTGCGAACGAGGGTTTTCTCTCTGGATCTTTTGTTGGTGTTCATCCTTTTTTGGTGGAGATCTGCCTTTTTGGTCCTCGGCGGTGAGTACTTCTCTTCTTTTTTACTATGTATTTGTGTTACATTTTATCTAGATTTAACTATTATATGGGTCTGAAATCTATGGGACTGAAATCCAGGTTATTTCTCTGTTAAAAAATCTCTGTTATGGGGCGGCTGTAAATTGTGTTGTCTCTGTTCCATGTTAATTGTGGTTATGATTTTGGCCCGATGCATTGTAGATCGTGCACAATTTTTAGGTTTTTGTAGCAGCAGTTAGCAGAGATTATTGGACTTGTTTTTACAGGATTCATAAATGTCTGTTTTTGGAGTTGTTTTATCAACTCGTTCGTTCACTTTTCATCAACAAGTATATCAACCTTTAACCAACACATATACGTTGTGAAGTTACCCACCACCTTTTATACGCTAAGGGTTCATAAATGGTGAACACATTTTTCTACTCCTGCATATGTTTTTTACCATTTAGGTCAGGAGTGTAGGGTTTTTTGTACTGTTTTGTAACAGCAGATACCAGAGATTATCGGACTTGTTTATATGGGTTCATAAATCTCTGTTATGGGTGTTGTGTTTTTATCAACTCACTGATTCAATTTTCATCAACAAGTATGTCAACTTCTAATCAATGCATGCGGTCTGAACTTACCCATCTCCTTTTATTTTTGTTATCGTAGGTTTTCGTATACTAACTATGAACTTTTTTGTTGTATGTTGTTATCAATTGCATCTCTGGTTTGTCTGGTCGTTCTTTTTTTTCGTAGACTAACTATGTTTATGTTCATGCTTTTTAACTACGCATCATCTTGTAGCATGAAGGCAATAAATGTGATTAAATATATTTGTAATATGTGCCTGTAGACAGCTGGTAGTCTGTTAGTATCACAGTACATATCATATTAGTTATCAATATTCATATACTGTAGTATCAAGGTGCTTTTTATATTGTGGTCATTGGTGTGCTTCACTGTCAGTTATCAACATTTTTCATATAATTTTGATTAGTGCTTTTGTACATTTTAGGCGAGTGAAATTCAGTATGTCTACTTCTGTGACTGAAGATACGAGGGTTCCGGTGTCTAAGTTCCTTCTTAGTAAACTAGGACTTACTGCTGGCCCAGTTACCAACCTGTTTGTTGCCAAGACCCCTTTCTGTTTTGAGCCTGCTGGAGTCTTCAAGTGTCTCCATGTCATATTCAAGCTGGTTGGCACAGAGTTTGATTTCATAGTTAACCAAAGCCGCGAGTGTGAAGTCATTGTTAGGTGCACGACCCCTGTTGCGTCTGCGAAGCTTCACGATGTGCTTCCTTTAACTTTTAAGTTTGATGAAGCTCGCGTGAAGATTTACAAGGTTAGCTTCCTTGAAACACTTCCAGAAGATGAAGACATTTTCCTCAAGGAACCAGCTAAGACCTTTTCAGCCAGCATGGAGAATCGTAGTATAACTGAGCAGAAGTTATTAGGGTATCCTGTTGGTTACTCTGATGAAAGCCTTGACATGGAGTCCGAGGAGAACATCAGAATGACGGACACCACGATGAAGATTCTTGGTGTTTCTGAGGGTTCCCAGGAGGGTCTAGTTAGAGTGAACCTAAAATATCTGCTTTCTCCTGAGTACATTGCCCATGCATACTCTGTTGTGCAATTCCCAGAGCTTGTCAAGTTTGCTGTTGACTACAACTCCAAGCTTTACATGAAGTTCAACATCCCAATGATGGCTGAGGTGATGACAAAGACCCACTACTTTGTTGATAGATTCATGATCAAGTTCTACTCAGTCAAGACTGTCAAGAAGTGTTCATTCATGGAAGATATTGGCAGGAAATGTCCAGTATACAGTAGGCTCAAGAATGAAGACCACTTTGAAGACCACTTCCAGTCTGCTTGATTTGATAGGGAATGTAGTGCTTTTCTAAGTGTTTTTTAGAAGCACAGTATGAAGTCTATGTAATGTGTTTTTCGTATCAAGGCTTAGAGCCCTTGATGTTTTATTTGTCTACTATATCCTTATGTTTGAATAATTTTCTGTCTAGGAGGTTTGATGAACCTTTTTTTTAAATGCTGCATTTCGTCGTGTCTATGGATGTTATTTTTTTGTATTATGTAAGATTTTGTGTTTTTGTGATGTGTGTGTGGGCTGCCATGTTTTATGCAGATGTTTGACAAATATGATTGTTACTTCCTTTTTCAGTCCTTTTTTTTGTTTATTCGTTCATGATTTTTAAATTGTTATTTTTCCTTTTTGACATAAACTGTTTTCTTTTTTTGTTTATAATTGCCTAACATACAATATCTTCTTTGTTTTTGTAACCTAACATTTTTTTGTCTTTTTTTGCCAGGGTATGTCGTACATCTCTAAGATGAGGAGGCCATCAGTTACTCGCCATGTTATGAGTACTCTTGGAGAGTATCCTGGGAAAGTGCATGATCTTTACCTTTTCCGTGTGATGGATTTTCGGCTTGATGGTATATTCATTTGTCTTGCATTAGCAAAGAAGCTGCTGACTAGGGAATTTCAGTATACTGTTAACCAGAGCAGCAAAGTCAAAGTGTTCATCAGGCCCAGTGGGATAGATGATAAAGCTACTCTTCTAGCTGCTTCTGAATTTAAGTACATGCTGAATCACTGTGATATCAAGATCATCAAGATAGAAGAGCTTCACTACAAGCCAGTTTCCAAGGATTATTCTCTGAACAAACCGCTGTGGACATTCCCTTGTTCGTATGATCATCTCTCAGTTGAAAGAATGACTGAGTTATCTTATCCTGTTGGTTTCTCTAACCAAGGTGATAACATTGATGGTTTTTGCAACACAAGAATGTCATCGACGACCATGAGTCTACTTGGCATAACCGAAGGAGCGCAATCTGGTCTTCTCAATGTCATCGTCAAGTACTACGTTCAACCATCAACTATTGGACTTGCACTTGAAGTCATCCCTTCAGACTTGGAATTCAAGTTTGCTATTGACCAGGATGGAACTTTTTACATGAAGTTCAAGAAGCCCGAGCAAGCTGAAGCTGTTGCCAGGAGGCACTACTTCATTGGAGGCAAAATGATCAAGTTTTACTATGTGAAGACTGTCGAACAGCTTGATGAACAAGCTGACAGGGGCAAACTGCCTTTCTACAAGAAGCATCATACCGATGATTTCTATGAGCTCTTCTAGTCGATCTATGAATGTCTAGTTTATGCTTTTCATTTGTTTCAAAAACTTGTTATGTAATAAGTAGGTAGCAAGAACTTTACATGTTTTTACTCTCCAGTGCTATCTGTAGTCATCTGTAGTCAGTTTTGTTTTTTGTAATTAACATTTTATGATGTAATAAGGTTGTAGCAATATCAGCTATGTCCTTTTATTTCACTTTTTTTTTCACTGTGTTTGGTATCTTCTGTTTTGTATGAGTGGTTAAACTTCTTCAGTTTTAGCTTTTTGACCTGCCTTTTATTTGTCATTTGTTTATTTTTGTATTTATATCTCTTACTTTTCTATTGGATGTCCAAAATACTGTCTAGCTTGCCGTCTTTTTTCTACAAGCAGTTATGAATATATTATCATTGTTCATGACGCCGGCATCTAGTCTATATTTTTATTCTTTTTTATTTTTTTACAAATTGTTTTCTTCAAATGGTTTTCCTATAGTCAGAAAGATTAAATGGTTCTATTTTTTCGTAAGGCAGCAGTACTCGTAATCTATTTTTTGTAATAGTTATCAAGCGTGACTGTATGTAGTTACCAACGATGCATACATGTTTGTACCGACAATGGACATTACAGACATTTCTTTTTTGTTTTTCTTTGTTAATTATGCATAGTACATTCCATTTGTATAGTGGCTGTTTCTTATCTTTTTTTTTCAGCTCTACGGAAAGCCCCCGTCAGATTCCTTTGTTCGCTGCGAATATTTTAATGCTACAGTTAGGAGGAAGGTGAGACGGCTCAGTCTCAATAAATAGACACCCATTGTTACTTCTGCAGCTCTTCTCACTCTTGGCTCTTTCGTTTCTCCCTCTTTCTAGGTCTTCTTCCAGATCGAGCTTTTCTTTCCTGTCAGTGCTGCTACTCCCTTACACCAGACGGAAGAAATCCTTCTTTTTCTTTTTGTCTATCTTTTTTTTGGTGGATCTTTTCCAAAGCTGTATCAGGACGGTAAGGGTTTTTGTTTCTGAATCCAGATCCCCCATTTGTTTTTGCAGTACGAACTCGTTTTTCATTCCTTTTTCTTTCCCCTCTGTCGATTTGCCTTTTTTGCTAAATGTAGTAAGTACCATGGACAACAACTTTTTAAATATGAAATCAGATTCTGAATATTTAACCCTAATAGATCAGATCTACAAGTAATAGTTTTCTAGATCTGGTTTTTTTATCTAATCTATGCGAGCTCGTCCTCTATTTCTTATTTTTTTACTTACAGATGTCCTTCTTTTTCATTTTTGTAGGTGTTTTGCTGTTCAAGATGGTCTGCAATGTTTGTGGTAATCCAGATGGACCATGCAGGGCCAAAACAAGGGATTGCTCTTTTTTCATATCAGAGCTATTGGGTAACTCTGATAAGTGGCTGGTATAATATCTTTTGTCACTGCAGTAATGTATTTTTTTTACATATTTTTTTGTTTTGCATGTTTTCACCATACTTTATTATTTTTTGGCAGAATGTTCCATGCTATGTTAGAAACCAGATAAACATGATATGTGCTGGCAGAACTGAAATCACTGTCTCTGATAATTTTGGAATCAATTACACTTTCAATGTAGCGATGAATGAGTCGGTAACAAGTTTTTATGGTTGGGGGTGGAAGGATTTTCTAAACATGTCCAATTCCCAGCCTGGTGATTTCATTATGTTTCAAATGACCAATAACGTCGACACACCAATTAAAGTAGGAGCTTGCAAGTCAGCAACAATGTCTCAGATCAGTAAGGTCCAAGCTGATACTTCGACTGCTTCTTATATTGAATCATTTGAGGGAGGACCAGATCAAAGTGAATCAAGTGATGGAGAACCAGATCAAGGTTGTATGATTTTTTACTTTATTCATATGTTCTTAACTATGATGCAAAATGCATACACCTTAAACAATATTAGCTTATTCATACTTTACTTTTCATTTTTTGTTTTTCTTTTTCTTTATCAGTGTATGATAGACACAGTGTTGTTGTCATGACAAGGCCACTTGATTGGACTATGAATCTTTTGGCTAAGTGGAGATCAATTGTTAATAGGAGAGGCACTGGGTTGGGACCATTGTTTATCCACAAACTCACTGCCACAAACATTAACAATTCCCTGATGGTATGTATGAAATTTGTTTCTCCTTTTTATATATGTCCTTTTAAAAACAAAAAATTTGTACTCAAATTCATTCAATGAATATGAATGCTTACATATTAGGTTGTTTCATTTTTTTTGTTTGTTATGTGCAGAAAATTCCAACAATGGTTGTCCAGGGTCTTAACCTTGAACCATCAGGTGCTATAGTTCTATCAGTGGATAACAAACCAGATGTTGTTGGAGAGTTCTATCCCTCCTCTGATGGTAGAATGATAATAAGTCCTGACGCATGGGAAGATTTTGCTGAAAAGAATGGACTAGCAGTGATGACCCACAAGTATAGGGGGTGTATCGTAGTATCTTCGATAAGTAAGAATGTCGATCCCAACGAAGACAAGGTGTTGGTGAGTTTCGATGAAGGATTCACTGTAAATGCTCACAAACAAGTATTCAAGGGGTTTTGATATTGTAGATAAATAAAGTACGAGTAAGTAAAATGCGAGAGAAATAATTGCAGCGAGTGGCCCAATCCTTTTTAGCACAAAGGACAAGCCGGTTTGTTTACTTATAATGACCAAACGTTCTGAGGACACACGGGGATTTTAGTCTAGTGCTTTCGCTTCATGTGGCTAAATAATCTTCATTGTTTTGATAAGTGTTGTGTGGGTGAACCTATGCTAATGCACCGCCCTTCCTAGGACTAATACATACTTGTGATTATACCCCTTGCAAGCATCCAACTACAAGAAAGTAATTAAGATAAATCTAACCACAGCCTTAAACTCTGAGATCCTGCGATCCCTCCTGCATCGATATACTAACGGGGCTTAGGTTTCTGTCACTCGGCAACCCGCATTAGCAACCGAATACAAGATGCACTCCCTAGGCCCATAAATGGTGAAGTGTCGTGTAGTCGACGTTCACACGACACCACTAGAAGAATGACACCACAACTTAAATATCATAACATTGAATATTACTCAACCATAATTCACTACTAGCATTTAGACTTCACCCATGTCCTCAAGAACTAAACGAACTACTCACGAGACATCATATGGAATACAATCAGAGGTGATATGATGATGAATAACAATCTGAACATAAACCTTGGTTAAATGGTTTCACTCAATAGCATCTACAACAAGTATAGAATAACACCGGGAGAGTTTCCCCTATCAAACAATCAAGATTTAACCCGAATTGCTACAGCGGTGACGAGGTGCAGCGGTGGTGATGGCGGTGTAGATGGTGGAGATGATGATGATGATGATGGAGATGATGTCCCGCTCGATGACGATGGCGATGGCGTCGATTTCCCCCTCCGGAGGAATTTCCCCGGCGGATTCCTGCCCGCGGAGAGCTCTTCTCTCTGGTCTTCTCCGCCCCGCAGAGGCGGCTGTAACCCTTCGTGAGGTCCTCTCGTGGCTTAGGTTTTGGGACGAAGGAGTACGCGAAGAAAAGGAGGCAAAAGGGGTCGTGGGCCCCCAGACCACATGGTGGCGCGGCCGGGCCATGGGCCGCGCCACCCTAGGGTCTGGCCCACCTTGGCTCCTCTCTGCTCCCCGGCTCCCTCCGTCATCTGGAAAAATAGGAATTTACGTGAAATTCCCTTCCACAGTTGATCTTCCAAAATATTGCGTTGACGGTGCTTTTTCCAGCAGAATCCTGGCTCCGGTGCTTGATCCTCCAATAATGATGAAACATGCAAAATAGATGAAATAACATAAGTATTGTGTCCCAATATGAAATATATCAATGAATAACAGCAAATTATGATACAAAATAGTGATGCAAATTGGACGTATCAACCCCCCCAAGCTTAGACCTCGCTTGTCCCCAAGCGAAACTGAGCTCGATAAACAAGACCACATGTTTATGGAGTGAAAAGTCGATAAATAAAATACGGACAAGAAGCATCATGTTCATTCACACAAGACATTCTAGTAAACAACTTCCTCATATAACTCATCTTGAAATAAGTAAAGAGAAATCACAAGTAAAGGTGCATAAGAAATCATAGTTGGTGATGGCAAACTTTGTTCTTGGTCAGAGAACTACTAACGGATTGTACTTCTAAGCAAAGCTTTCATATTAGATTTTATAGCTGAGCCTTCATATTCAAGCATAACAATCTCTTCATAATCATTGATAACTTCAAGTCATATTCATTCAGATAAAATTGGTACTAAACAAGAAAGTATAAAAGACATGATTAACTGAATCATAGCATAAATGATTGGTTCACATCAACTCAATTGCTTGCTTGAGATAGAGGGAAATAGGTTTCTGACTCAACATAAAAGTAAAAGACAGGCCCTTCGCAGAGGGAAGCAGGGATTAAATCATGTGCTAGAGCTTTTCAAGTTTTGAAATCATATAAGGAGCATAAAAGTAAGATTTTTAGCGGTGTTTGTTGTTGTCAACGAATGGTAGCGGGCACTCTAACCCCCTTGCCAAACGAACCTCCCAAGAGCGGCTCCCATGAGGGACGGCATCTCTACCAGCAAGGTAGATCATCCCCCTTCTCTTTTGTTTACACATGTAATTTAGTTTTATTAAGGATGACACTCCCCCCAACCTTGGCTTTCTCAATCCATGGCTAACCGAATCCTCGGGTGCCTTCCAACATTCACATACCATGGAGGAGTGTCTATTGCAAAATTAAGTTGCTTACTGATAACTCAGAGCAAAACATGTGAAGAGAATTATTAATGAAAGTTATTAATTGGGGGGAACCCCGTTGCCAGCTCTTATTGCAAAATTATTGGATAAGCGGATGTGCCGCTAGTCCATTGGTGAAAGTCCGCCCAACAAGATTGAAAGAATAAACACCACATACTTCCTCATGAGCTATAAAACATTGACACAAATAAGAGTAGTAGTTTGAATAATTTAAAGGTAGCACATGAAGTATTTACTTGGAATGGCAGAAAATACCATGTAGTAGGTAGGTATGGTGGACACAAATGGCATAGGTTTGGTCTAAGGTTATGGATGTATGAGAAGCATTCCCTCTCGATACAGGTCTTTGGCTAGCAAGGTTTGATAGCAAGCATAAAGGTTGAGGGAAACAAACAAATATACATATGATAGAAACAACCATGCATCTTTCTCATAAGCACAATCAATTTCAACTTAAGAATACTAAACTCATTAGCATAGAGATAAAAGATTAGTATATCTAAGTGTATTTCTCTCTTTTATTTAAACATCAGGGTGTTGTTGCTATTGACCAATGCTAAGTTTGCCAAAACCAAATAGATTTACTTGATGCTCCCAAAGTGATATCAATACTCATGTCAAGAGTAATCATATAATGGAGATTGCAAACTAAAATAAGGTGTGCAAAAAGTAAATGATAAGACTTCTCATTAATATTCCATAACGATAACTCACACCAACGGATACATAGATAACTAAAGAGAGATACTTCCACATTGCATACTATTCCATATGATAACTTCCCTACTCATGATATGACACTACTTGATAGTAAAAGATAAAGGTGGTGATGATGTGATACCGCGGCACTCCCCCAAGCTTGGAATAAACCAAGGGGATGCCAATACCGATGATGAATTACTCCTTCGGGGATGATGGTGATGGATTCTTCTCGACAAGCTTCCTGATAAGCTCCTTTAAACCTTCAATCTCATAGGTGAGGTTGCGAATCATCTCCGAGTTGTGCTCAACGCGGCTCATAATCATGTCCGGTGGTGAATCCCAACTCTTAGAATTGTTTCCATCCTTCAGCTTCAGATTTCATCTCTCCTGCATTGTCGAACGATTTATATCCCAATTACTTGGCAACACTACCTTGGGGGTCCTTTCAGTTTGACGATCATAGATTAGATTGCGGTAAGGGTTGTAATGGCTCGGAGAAGATGTCCTTGGAGCCAAGTAATGACGTGGAACCGCTCCTCCGAGCGATTCGTGCACTCCTCTTGACGTTGGATGGATTTGATATCACGCCAATACTTGCAACGGTGGCTTGCTGGTGTTCTGCGGAGCTTCCTCCACTTCTTCCTCATCCTCTCTTGCGTCTTCTTTCTTCAGCTCCGGGTCTTGAATATTTTCCTTCAAAGGTTCCTTGTCCTTGTTGTTGGAGGCCATGGTGCTTCTAGATCAAAACAAATCTGGCAGAAAACAGCTCGAAACAAAACACGACGAAAACGATATTACGGACCTCCGGTCCGGGGGATTATATAGCAAATATTTTTACGACAAAAGGAAGGTTGGTCGAAAGTCGGAAAGGGGCAGCAGGCGGCAGACCATAGGTCGGCGCGCCAGGTCAGGCCGCCCGCCTGTGGTGCACTCGTGCGTCCTTTCCACTCCGTTTCGAACTCGTAATTTTTCATATTTCCTAAAAACAGCAGAAATAATGTTCGGAAGGGTAAACGCGGACTTTTTATTACTGTGTTACCTATTCAAAGTCCGATTCTGGCGGGTGTCAATTTGTCCTTTGATGAAAGCCTCCGGTGTTTCCACTTGAATAATATCAACATCAACATTATAAGAATCACCCGAGATATAATGCTTAAGTCTTTGTCCATTCACCACTTGTGTGGCATTGCCTTGGAGAGAGCTAATTTTAATTGCTCCTGAACGATACACCTCCTCAACAACATATGGTCCTTCCCACTTCGAGAGTAATTTCCCTGCAAAGAATCTGAGACGAGACCGATACAATAGAACTTGATCTCCAACATTAAATTCTCTTTTAATGATCCTTCTATCATGCCACTTCTTAACTTTTTCTTTAAAGAGTTTAGCATTTTCATAAGCTTCACTTCTCCATTCATCTAGAGAACTTAATTGCAGCAATCTTTTATTACCGGCTAGTTTAGGATCTTTATTTAGTTCTTTAACAGCCCAATAAGCTTTGTGCTCTAGTTCTAAAGGTAAATGACAAGCTTTTCCATAAATCATTTTATAAGATGACATTCCCATAGGATTTTTATAAGCAGTTCTATAAGCCCATAGTGCTTCTTTCAATTTGCTAGCCCAATTCTTTCTAGATTTATTAACAGTCTTACCCAAGATAGCTTTAATCTCTCTATTTGATAATTCTACTTGACCACTAGTTTGAGGTGATAAGCAGAAGCAATTCTATGATTAATACCATACTTAGCAAGAGTTTTCTAAAACCTCCATGAATAAAATGAGAACCTCCATCAGTCATAATATATCTAGGTACTCCAAATCTAGGAAATATAACATCTACAAGCATTTTTATAGAGGTCTCACCATCAGCACTTTTTGTAGGTATAGCTTCTACCCATTTAGTAACATAATCAACAACGACAAGTATATGAGTGTTACGTCTGAAGAAGGGAAAGGACCCATGAAGTCGAATCCCCAACAATCGAATGGTTCAATAACAAGAGTATAATTCATAGGCATTTCATTGCGTCTAGAGATATTACCAACTCTTTGACATTCATCACAAGATAAGATAAACTTCCTTGCATCTTTGAAAAGTGTTGGCCAAAACCTGATTGTAGAACCTTTTGTGCGGTTCTATCTCCGGCGTGATGTCCTCCATAAACACTACCATGACATTTACTCAATATCTCCTGTTGTTCATATTCAGGAACACATCTTCGCATAATACCATCTACTCCTTCTTTATATAAGTGTGGGTCATCCCAAAATAATGCCTCAAGTCATAAAAGAATTTCCTCCTTTGCTGAGCTGAAAAGGTTGGAGGCAAATACTTGAAACAATAAAGTTAGCATAATCTGCATACCAAGGGCTCTCTCGCGAGCTCACCTTTATTACAGCCAATTGTTCATTTGGAAAACTATCATTAACAGGAACAGGATCATAAGCAATATTTTCCAATCTAGACAAATTATCAGCAACAGGATTATCAGCACCTTTCCTATCTATAATATGTAAATCAAATTCTTGCAACAGAAGTACCCATCTAATAAGCCTTGGCTTAGCATCTTTCTTTGTCATAAGGTATCTAATTGCAGCATGATCAGTATGAATTGTAACTTTTGAATCAACAATATAGGGTCTAAACTTGTCACAAGCAAAGACTACAGCTAACAATTCCTTTTCAGTTGTAGCATAATTTCTTTGAGCAGCATCAAGAGTCTTACTAGCATAATGAATAATATTTAATTTTTTATCTACTCTTTGTCCAAGAACAGCGCCTACAGCAAAATCACTAGCATCACACATAATTTCAAAAGGCAAATTCCAATCAGGAGGTTCAACTACAGGAGCAGTTGTTAAGGCTTTCTTTAGAGTTTCAAAAGCTTCCTTACAATCATCATCAAAAACAAAAGGTACATCTTTTTGAAGAAGATTAGTAAGGCTTTGAAATTTTAGAGAAATCTTTAATAAACCTCCTATAAAACCCAGCATGACCAAGAACACTATGAATACCTTTAACATCCCTCGGATAGGGCATCTTCTCAATTGCTTCAACTTTAGCTCTATCAACTTCAATACCTCTCTCGGAAATTTTATGTCCCAATACAATTCCTTCATTAACCATAAAGTGGCATTTCTCCCAATTAAGAACAAGGTTAGTTTCTTCACATCTCTGCAAAACTTTATCGAGGTTTCGCAAGCAATTATCAAAAGAATTCCCATAGACAGAAAAATCATCCATGAACACCTCTACAATGCTTTCACAAAAACCATGGAAAATAGCAGACATGCATCTTTGAAAAGTAGCAGGAGCATTACATAAACCAAAGGCATACGCCTATAAGCATAGGTTCCATAAGGACAAGTAAACGTGGTTTTCTCTTGATCTTTAGCTTTAGCAATTTGTGAAAACCCAGAATAACCATCAAGAAAGCAAAAATGAGTATTTTTAGATAATCTTTCTAGCATTTGATCAATAAAGGGTAAAGGGTAATGAGTAACTTTATTAACTTTTCGAAAATCAATGCACATTCTATAACCTACAACTATTCTTTGAGGAATAAGCTCATCATTATCATTAGGCACAACAGTCATTCCTCCTTTCTTAGGAACACAATGCACAGGACTAACCCATCTACTATCAGCAATAGGATATATAATACCAGCTTCAAGAAGTTTTAATACCTCGTTCCTTACCACTTCCTTCATCTTCGAATTAGACGACGTTGATGTTCAACAACAGGCTTTGCATCTTCTTCCATATTAATAGCATGTTGGCAAATAGAAGGAGAAATCCCTTTCAAATCATCAAGAGTATAGCCAATAGCTCCTCGGTGTTTCTTCAATATTTCCAATAACCTTTCTTCCTCAATCTCTGAAAGCTTAGAACTAATAATAACAGGATATATTTTCTTATCATCAATATGAGCATATTTAAGATTATCGGGTAAAGGCTTTAAATCAAAAACAGGATCTTCCTTTGGTGGCGGTGTTGTACCCAAATCTTCCACCGGTAAATCATGCTTGAGAATAGGTTGACGAAGAAAAATTTCCTCAAGCTCATCTCTTTCTTTCCTAAAAGCTTCACTTTCACTATTCTCCAAATGTTGCTGCAAAGGATTATTAGGAACAAGAACAATAGATGCACACTGCTCCATTTTAAAATCATTACTAGGCAAGTCAGCTTTATAAGGAGTTTTGGTAAATTTAGAAAAGTTAAATTCATAAGGTTCACCAGCAAATCTAGTCAAAATTTTCTCTTTCTTACAATCTATAATAGCTCCACAAGTATTTAGAAAAGGTCTACCAAAAATGATAGGACAATGATCACTAGCAGCAGAACCAAGTACCAAAAAGTCAGCATGATATTTAATCTTACCACATAGAACTTCCACATCTCGAACAATACCAATTGGAGAAATAGTTTCTCTATTAGCGAGATGAATAACCACATCAATATCTTCAAGTTCACAAGAACCAATTTCGTGCATAATCTCCGTGTAAAGCTCATAAGGAATAGCACTAACACTTGCACCAATATCACATAAACCATAATAGCAATGATCACCAATTCTAACAGATAGCATAGGAACACTAACTTGTTTGGATTTATTAGGATGTGAAACAATATTAGAAGCATCTTCACAGAAAATAATATGACCATCCTCCACATTTTTTCACAAGATCTTTAACTATTGCAGCAGCAGGTTCAATTTTAATTTGTTCTTCAGGTTCTTTAGGTTTCTTTTCACTTTTATTAACGCACTAGATATGACAGAGTACTCCTTCATTTTAGCGGGGAAAGGAGTTTTTTCAATATAAGCTTCGGGAATAACATTATCAACAGTTTCAATCACTACACATTTGTTTACGGATGAATCAATTTTATCTTTATACGGTTCATGATACTTATCAAAATTCTTCTTAGGCAGTTCATAGTGAGAGGCAAAAGCTTTATAAAGATTTGCAACAACTTGGGAATCAAGACCATATGTAGCACTCATATTACGAAATTTATCAGTATCCATAAAAGCTTCAATGCATTTATAATCATAAATTATACCTGATTCTCTATCTTTGTCGTTCTCCCATCCTTCAGTATTTTCTTGGATCCGATCAAGAAGGTCCCTTTTAAACTCTTCTTTGTTGCGTGTAAACGATCCAGAACAAGAAGTATCCAGCAAGGTCTTGTCTTGAAAAGAAAGTCTTGCATAGAAATTATCAATAATAACATTACCAGAAGCTCATGAATGGGGCATTTGAGCATTAAAGACTTCTCTCCCAAGCTTGGGCAATACTCTCCATCATGAGGCCAGAAATTATATATGCGGTTCCGATCTTTGTGAATTTCACTTGGAGGATAAAATTTGGAATAAAATAAAGGCACAATGTCCTCCCAATCAATAGAATCACCATTCTTCAGCAATTTATACCAGTGCGCCGCTTTACCAGACAGCGATATAGTGAATAGTTTCTTCCTAACTTCATTCATAGAAATACCTGCACATTTGAATAACCCGCATAATTCATGCAAAAACAGTAAATGATCACCAGGATGGACAGTTCCATCCCCTTCATAGCGGTTATCCATAACACGTTCAATAATTTTCATAGGTATTTTATATGGTACTACTTCCTCACCTGGCGCTTCATCCACTACCGTTGCAGTAGTAGTAGATTTCCCAAATAGAAATTGAAGAGAAGATCTCTCCATAATGACTTATAGCAGCAGGCAGAAATAAAATCAGCACAAACAGTAAATTTCCTTACCAATTCCGCTTACCAATAGCGCTTCACTCCCCGGCAACGGCGCGGAAAATAGTCTTGATGACCCACAAGTATAGGGGTGTATCGTAGTATCTTCGATAAGTAAGAATGTCGATCCCAACGAGGAGCAGAAGGTGTTGGGCAGTTTCGATGAAGGATTCACTGTAAATGCTCACAAACAAGTATTCAAGGGGTTTTGATATTGCAGATAAATAAAGTACGAGTAAGTAAAATGCGAGAGAAATAATTGCAGCGAGTGGCCCAATCCTTTTTAGCACAAAGGACAAGCCGGTTTGTTTACTTATAATGACCAAACGTTCTCGAGGACACACGGGGATTTTAGTCTAGTGCTTTCGCTTCATGTGGCTAAATAATCTTCATTGTTTTGATAAGTGTTGTGTGGGTGAACCTATGCTAATGCCCTTCCTAGGACTAATACATACTTGTGATTATACCCCTTGCAAGCATCCGCAACTACAAGAAAGTAATTAAGATAAATCTAACCACAGCCTTAAACTCGAGATCCTGCGATCCCTCCTGCATCGATATACTAACGGGGCTTAGGTTTCTGTCACTCCGGCAACCCCGCAATTAGCAACCGAATACAAGATGCACTCCCCTAGGCCCATAAATGGTGAAGTGTCGTGTAGTCGACGTTCACACGACACCACTAGAAGAATGACACCACAACTTAAATATCATAACATTGAATATTACTCAACCATAATTCACTACTAGCATTTAGACTTCACCCATGTCCTCAAGAACTAAACGAACTACTCACGAGACATCATATGGAATACAATCAGAGGTGATATGATGATGAATAACAATCTGAACATAAACCTTGGTTCAATGGTTTCACTCAATAGCATCTACAACGAGTATAGAATAACACCGGGAGAGTTTCCCCTATCAAACAATCAAGATTTAACCCAAATTGCTACAGCGGTGACGAGGTGCAGCGGTGGTGATGGCGGTGTAGATGGTGGAGATGATGATGATGATGATGATGATGGAGATGATGTCCCGCTCGATGACGATGGCGATGGCGTCGATTTCCCCTCCGGGAATTTCCCCCGGATTCTGCCCGCCGGAGAGCTCTTTTCTCTCTGGTCTTCTCCGCCCCAGGCGGCTGTAACCCTTCGTGAGGTCCTCTCGTGGCTTAGGTTTTCGGGACGAAGGAGTACGCGAAGAAAAGGAGGCAAAAGGGGTCGTGGGCCCCCAGACCACATGGTGGCGCGGCGGGCCATGGGCCGCGCCACCTAAGTCTGGGCCCACCTTGCTCCTCTCTGCTCCCCTTCGGCTCCTCCGTCATCGGAAAAATAGGAATTTACGTGAAATTCCATTCCACAGATTGATCTTCCGAAATATTGCGTTCGACGGTGCTTTTCAGGAGAATCCTGGCTCGGTGCTTGATCCTCCAATAATGATGAAACATGCAAAATAGATGAAATAACATAAGTATTGTGTCCCAATATGAAATATATCAATGAATAACAGCAAATTATGATACAAAATAGTGATGCAAATTGGACGTATCAAGCAGCTGGTCAAGTGGTGATGTTTCTCTTCCATCCATATGGTGATATCATCACAAGAAGACAGGGTGTTGTTGTTACTGTCGATGTCATTTGAAGATGTAATGCATTTTGTGTATGTTGGAACATCGTTCAATCCGTTTTTTATCGTGTGAAACACTTGTTAGCCGTTCTATATTTCCTGAATTATGTCTGTACCTCAACTTTTCGAGATTTTTGAAGTTTTTTGTGTATTATGATGGTGAATTTTATGTGCATTTTTATTTTCTGTTCAACTTATCTGTATATATGTGATCTTTTTCTTTTTCTTTTATTAACCTCAGAAGCTTATGATTTCAACATTTTTTGTTTATAAATCCAGGTATTCACTTATCATTTTTTTGTAGACCCTACCCCCCTGTAATGTTTTTTGTTACCAACATTTTTTATGTGTTAACATACATTTTTATATTGTACAAACGCCCCCTCCCCTTTGTTTTTAGTGAAACAAGGTACTATTTTTTTCCGAGAAAACGCAAAAGACTTTTGTTTTGATGCATTGATAGAAAATAAGGTTATATGTACAAGCCCGAAGCTGAACGAACACCACGCCGTACAACTCAACCCAACGAAAAGAAACCTAGTCTAGTGGAGCAGAAGGCACACACCCCGGGCTCCCGCGTCCACCCATTGCCGCGCTTCCGCCACAGTGTCGTTGAATAGGGTCGTCACCGAGGGCCGCGCGTTGTCGAAGACCATCGCGTTTCGATGCTTCCAGATCCACCATGCCGTAAGCATGATAACCGACGGAGTTCCTTTGCATAGCTGGCGAGGGGCGGTCCGCACCGTCAGGGACCACGACTCCGCGAAGTGCATTCGCTCTCAACAATGTACTATTTTATCAACCCAATTATTCAGTTTTCACCAATACGTTAATCAAATGTTGTACCAACCCTCATTTTTGTCATTTTTCCAATCGCGTGTTATTCTCTTATTGGGCCGTCTCTTCATGTCCAGTCCGGTTCAGTCCAGCCCACTTATAAGTTTCCTTCTTCTCGAACCGTCGGAGCCCCCACTTCTCGAGTTGCTCATTTACAGTTCTCCTCGCCCGAGAAGAGGAGAGGTGGTTCAGAGCAAGCGGAAAGAAAACTCTGGTGTAAGTTCAATATAAAATCTTCCCCCATCAAATCGGTTTTCGATCTTATTCTTTACTCTCCTTCGCATTCATGTTTTAGTTTGCTTTTTGTAGGATTTTCTCAAGTTTTTCAGGGTTTTTCCTTGGTGGAGAAACTAATCTTTTTTTTCTCTCTGGTGTTCTTTTTCTGTGGAATCCGAGTTGCGGCTCTAGGGTTTTATGTTATTTTTTGTTCGAATCTCACCTGAATCAAATCTCTTCTTCTCATCTATTCTACTTTGGATCGACTTTTCTGATGTTGGATTTATTTGTTCATTTCGCAAGTGAACAGTAACTGCGAACATTTGAAGCGGTTTTTTCTCTGGGGATTTTTGTTGGTGTTCATCTTTTTTATCTTGTTAGAGATCTGCTTTTTCTTTTATTTTGGTGGTGAGCACATCTACTATGTTTTTATCTAGATTCAACTATATTATCTAGATTTAACTATATTATTGTTCATGTTTTTTATTAAGCATTTTTTGTTTCTAGCAGCAAGTCAAGAAATGAGATCCAATATTTTTTTTTGTAATCTATGAGTCTGAAATCCATGTTATTTTGTCAGCATCAAAGTAGATACCATGATAGTTATCAACATTCATATATTGTAATCATCAATTGCTTTTTTATATACTGCTCGTTGATTTTCTACACCGTCAGTTATTGGGTTATTTTTATTTTGAGACGCACAATAGCTATCATAGTTTTTTTTGTATATTAATTATGAATTTTGCTTAATTAGATATCAATTTTGGTATCTGGTTGCCTGCTCCTTGTTTTTTTTTGTTATACCTTACTATGTATGACATTTTCTTTTGATTTAAATCTCTTTTATGTATATGTTTATGTTTTTGGCAGAAGTAAGCCAACAAATGTGATCCAATACATTTTGTCTACATGGCAGTTCACACCGAGTGATTTCCATGCTGTTCCTTTTCATCTTTTTCTCCACTGACCTTTTTTTTGTCTTCCTCTTCTAATGGATCAGGAAGCCAAGGCTAGCAATCACAGCAGTGACATGGATCAGCAAGAGGAGTTTAGCAATCACATTGTTCAGGAAGAGGAGTTTAGCAATCAAAGCAGTGACATTAATCAGGAAGCAGATGTTACGAGTTACAAAACTAAAACCCATAAGATTATTGCACATTCGGCCGAGATTCAGGTTGTCTACACCGATGACAACTATAAAGCGGCCGAGATTGTGGACATGTACGAGCAGTGGCTTAGCAAGGATGAATACAAGTTTGTGGGGCTCGACTTCGAGTATTGCGACCCACAATTTGAAGGTGACTATCGTATCGCGGTTGTTCAACTGTCGATGAACAACCATGTTTTGGTATACCAATGGTCAAGGTATGATATGTCAACTTCCATTTTTGTTCTTATGTTTCTAATCAGTTTTTTGTGAAACCAGATGTTTTAATAACTTATTTTTTGTCATCTAGATTCAATGATTAATGCTAGTTTATTTTTATTTTTTATTTTTTGCTGCTGATGGTTCATCTTCCAAATTTTTTGTGTTCTAATCAGTGGTGAAAGCACATTTTTTTCATAACTTACATCCTTCTGTTTTTATGTTTGCAGTAGCCTGAAGTGGTGTCCGAAACTTATGGATTTCTTACGCAGCGGCGTACATTTTGCTAGCGTTGACATAAGGAATGACAAAATAGCTATCAAGAATAGTTGGAATATTGAGATACCAACTCATTGCCACATTGATCTGCAAGACCTGTTCAAGCTCGATCGTGACAGGACTGGGATGGCTGACATGGCAGCCAGCCTCATCGACAGTAGCTACAAAGGAATGAAGAAAGAGTTCCCATGTGTTCAGCACAAGTTCTGGGAGAAGAATCCGCTTGATGATATTAATCTTGAGTATGCAGCCAGAGATGGTTTTGTGGCGTATCAACTGTACCGTATAATTCGTAACTGCAACTATGGACTGCGGCACCTGGTACCTCCGCTGGCAACACCAACAGCAGTTGAACCCGCTCCAACGAGTGGCATAAACGCTTCTTCATCGAGCAGCAGCAAGGGGAAAGAATTGGCTGGCAGCAAGCACTGCAGGGGTGATGAAGCGTGGACATACACGCGCATTTCTGATGGACATGAATATTGGAGTGCCGCGTCCTGGAGATTTCCCTATTTTTATTCATCAAGCCCTCCTCGTTTTCCTGGGGTCGAGTGGGACAAGTGGCCGGAGGAGAAGAAGCCGAAGATAGATTGGAGTGGTGATGCCCCAAACTCACCCTAGATAGTTTTCATGTTCTGTGAAGTGTGTATGTTTGATACTATGGTTTGGTAAATGTGTTGAACTACTTTGACTAAATGCAAAGCGTGTGTGTGCACCTGAAAAATCTTCAATGATTTTGCTGTGCGTACGTGAATGAATCAATTTGTGTGTGAGTGTGTAGCTGAAAAAAGGCTACTATGTCCGTGTGTGATCCTTTTTCATCAACAGTTGTCTCAATGTTTTACCAATCCATCTCCTCCTTTCTTTACATCCTTTCTTTTTTTCTTTTTTGTGTATAGAGAAGGTGGTCCCTTTGTTTATCAAGGGAACAAGGGAAACAATAATTATCAACCCACACATTCACTATTCATCAACACATAGGCCCATGTGTTACCGATCCATTTCAATTCTTTTTAGCTCCATCTTTTTTATATGTATGGAATTTGGTTCTTTTTTTTAAGGGAACAAGGGAACCTACTTATCAACCCTACCATGCACTCTTCATCAATAGGTGATTCAATGTGTTACCAACCCATATCATCTTTTGTTACCTCCTTTTTTTCTTTTTTTTTGTAGAAGAAAGTGGTCCTTTTTTTTCTCAAGGGAACAAGGGAAACAATAATCATCAACCCACACATTCACTATTCATCAACATATAAGTCCATGTGTTACCGACCCATTTCAATTCTTAGCTCCTCTTTTTTATATATGGAATTTGGTCCTTTTTGCTTTTTAAGGGAACAAGGGAACCTACTTATCAACCCTCCCATTCACTATTGATCAACAGGTGACTCAATGTGTTACCAACCCATCTCCTCTTTTTTTATATATGGAATTTTTTGGTCCTTTTTGCTTTTGAAGGGAACAAGGGAACCTACTTATCAACCCTCCCATTCACTATTCATCGACAGGGGACTCAATGTGTTACCAACCCATCTCCTCTTTTACATATATGGAATTTGGTCCTTTTTGTTTTTTAAGGGAACAAGGGAACCTACTTATCAACCCTCCATGCACTATTCATCAACAGGTGACTCAATGTTTTTACCAAACCATCTCCTCTTTTTTTTATATGGAATTTTTGGTCCTTTTTGTTTTTTAAGGGAACAAGGGAACCTACTTATCAACCCTCCCATGCACTATTCATCAACAGGTGACTCAATGTTTTTACCAAACCATCTCCTCTTTTTTTTATATGGAATTTTTGGTCCTTTTTGTTTTTTAAGGGAACAAGGGAACCTACTTATCAACCCTCCCATTCACTATTCATCAACAGGTGACTCAATGTGTTACCAACCCATCTCCTCTTTTTTTATATATGGAATTTTTGGTCCTTTTTGCTTTTTAAGGGAACAAGGGAACCTACTTATCAACCCTCCCATGCACTATTCATCAACAGGTGACTCAATGTGTTACCAACCCATCTCCTCTTTTACATATATGGAATTTGGTCCTTTTTGTTTTTTAAGGGACCAAGGGAACCTACTTATCAACCCTCCCATGCACTATTCATCAATAGGTGACTCAATGTGTTACCAACCCATCTCCTCTTTTACATATATGGAATTTGGTCCTTTTTGTTTTTTAAGGGAACAAGGGAACCTACTTATCAACCCTCCCATGCACTATTCATCAACAGGTGACTCAATGTGTTACCAACCCATCTCCTCTTTTTTTATATATGGAATTTTGGTCCTTTTTGTTTTTTAAGGGAACAAGGGAACCTACTTATCAACCCTCCCATTTACTATTCATCAACAGTTGACTCAATGTGTTACCAACCCATCTCCTCTTTTCTTATATATGGAATTTTGGTCCCTTTTGTTTTTTAAGGGAACAAGGGAACCTATTTTATCAACCCTCCCATGCACTATTCATCAACAATTGACTCAATGTGCTACCAACCCATCTCCTCTTTTTTTATATATGGAATTTTTGGTGCTTTTTGTTTTTTAAGGGAACAAGGGAACCTACTTATCAACCCTCCCATTCACTATTCATCGACAGGTGACTCAATGTGTTACCAACCCATCTCCTCTTTTTTTATATATGGAATTTTTGGTCCTTTTTGCTTTTTAAGGGAACAAGGGAACCTACTTATCAACCCTCCCATGCACTATTCATCAACAGGTGACTCAATGTGTTACCAACCCATCTCCTCTTTTACATATATGGAATTTGGTCCTTTTTGTTTATAAGGGACCAAGGGAACCTACTTATCAACCCTCCCATTCACTATTGATCAACAGGTGACTCAATGTGTTACCAACCCATCTCCTCTTTTTTTATATATGGAATTTTTTGGTCCTTTTTGCTTTTTAAGGGAACAAGGGAACCTACTTATCAACCATCCCATTCACTATTCATCAACAGGTGACTCAATGTGTTACCAACCCATCTCCTCTTTTTATATATATGGAATTTGGTCCTTTTTTGTTTATTAAGGGAACAAGGGAACCTACTTATCAACCATCCCATTCACTATTCATCAACAGGTGACTCAATGTGTTACCAACCCATCTCCTCTTTTTGTATATGGTTTTTTTGGTCTTTTTTGCTTTTTAAGGGAACAAGGAAACCTACTTATCAACCCTCCCATTCACTATTCATCGACAGGGGACTCAATGTGTTACCAACCCATCTCCTCTTTTTTTATATATGGAATTGTTGGTCCTTTTTGTTTTTTAAGGGAACAAGGGAACCTACTTATCAACCCTCCCATTCACAACAGGTGACTCAATGTTTTTACCAAACCATCTCCTCTTTTTTTTATATGGAATTTTTGGTCCTTTTTGTTTTTTAAGGGAACAAGGGAACCTACTTATCAACCCTCCCATTCACTATTCATCAACAGACTCAATGTGTTACCAACCCATCTCCTCTTTTTTTATATATGGAATTTTGGTCCTTTTTGTTTTTAAGGGAACAAGGGAACCTACTTATCAACCCTCCCATTCACTATTCGTCAACAGGGGACTCAATGTGTTACCAACCCATCCCCTCTTTTTATATATGGAATTTGGTCCTTTTTGTTTTTTAAGGGAACAAGGGAACCTACTTATCAACCCTCCCATGCACTATTCATCAACAGGTGACTCAATGTGTTACCAACCCATCTCCTCTTTTTTTATATATGGAATTTTGGTCCTTTTTGTTTTTTAAGGGAACAAGGGAACCTACTTATCAACCCTCCCATTTACTATTCATCAACAGTTGACTCAATGTGTTACCAACCCATCTCCTCTTTTTTTATATATGGAATTTTGGTCCTTTTTGCTTTTTAAGGGAACAAGGGAACCTATTTTATCAACCCTCCCATGCACTATTCATCAACAATTGACTCAATGTGCTACCAACCCATCTCCTCTTTTTTTATATATGGAATTTGTGGTGCTTTTTGTTTTTTAAGGGAACAAAGGAACCTACTTATCAACCCTCCCATTCACTATTCATCGACAGGTGACTCAATGTGTTACCAACCCATCTCCTCTTTTTTTATATATGGAATTTTTGGTCCTTTTTGCTTTTTAAGGGAACAAGGGAACCTACTTATCAACCCTCCCATGCACTATTCATCAACAGGTGACTCAATGTGTTACCAACCCATCTCCTCTTTTACATATATGGAATTTGGTCCTTTTTGTTTATAAGGGACCAAGGGAACCTACTTATCAACCCTCCCATTCACTATTGATCAACAGGTGACTCAATGTGTTACCAACCCATCTCCTCTTTTTTTATATATGGAATTTTTTGGTCCTTTTTGCTTTTTAAGGGAACAAGGGAACCTACTTATCAACCCTCCCATTCACTATTCATCAACAATTGACTCAATGTGTTACCAACCCATCTCCTCTTTTTTTTATATGGAATTTGGTCCTTTTTGTTTATTAAGGGAATAAGGGAACCTACTTATCAACCATCCCATTCACTATTCATCAACAGGTCACTCAATGTGTTACCAACCCATCTCCTCTTTTTGTATATGGTTTTTTTGGTCTTTTTTGCTTTTTAAGGGAACAAGGGAACCTACTTATCAACCCTCCCATTCACTATTCATCGACAGGTGACTCAATGTGTTACCAAACCACGTATTCATTATTCATCAACACCTAAGTCCACGAGTTACCAAACCTCCCATTCAGTATTCATCAACATGTATCTGGAAGGTTAACCAACACCTACGTTCTGTTGTTACCAAGAAGGGAATTGCGGAAGAAGGGAATTGTACATGTTGCAAGTCGTACTTCATTTCATTTGCAAGTGGATTATGCTGCTCCCCTCCCTTTTTTAACCCTAAAATTTCACTAGCCCAAAAAGGGAATTGTAAAGGGAATTGCACGGTAAGGGAAGCAAATTTACGTACGACTCTTAATTTTCTATCGCACACGAAAGGGAATTGTATCGCACGTGCCATAGAATCCAAATTCATTACGGCACGTAACGTATGTGGTCCACAACGCGTCCCGCACGTACCTTTCCACGAAAGGGAAACACGGTTATTCCCGAATTGGGTTGTCGGAAACCGATCGCTCCCTAACCTCCTGGCGCGCGAGCGCCAGCTAGGGCCGCCCCATTATTGGCATGGAGGCTCACTAGACACTAATATTAGTTTTTTTCCCTCTAGTTAGGGTTTCGTATCCTCTCCCGGCGACGCCGCGGTAGAGACTTTTTCCCCGATCTTCCTCCGCCCGCTGCCGTTCTCGCATCCTCGGGCTGACCAAGGGGTGATCTAGTATCACTACCCGGCCTTGGGCTTGTGAACGATCGGAAGAGGAAGGTTCTCGCTGGGGACACGAGGAGTTTTCTGGCAGATCGCCAGGCGGTCATGGCGACAGATCCGACCAGAGGTTCAACAAGTGGGGGTGGCGAGAGCATTGAGCAGATGATGAAGCGTTTGGGTATTGTTGAGGATGATCTTGATGATGTGGTGTATGAGGAGGAAGGGCCGCTTCCGACGGAGGCAACCCGCTGGCTAGCAATAGCTAGGGTTTTTACGGATAGCGAGTACTCGTCCTTCTGGTTTTTCAAGAACATGCGCTCTGCATGGGATCTGGCTCAGCAGGTAGAAACTCGATCTCTGGATCCTAATCTCCACACGTTCCAGTTTAAGTGTCTTGGCGACTGGGAAAGAGTAATGCAAGGGGGGCCCTGGAATTTTTGAGGCAACCCAGTGTTGATCGAGAAGTATGATGGTTTCACTAAACCCTCAACCATTGAGCTATACCACTTTGACATATGGATACAGATCCACGATTTACCCCTGGGATATGCTCCTATGCTCAAGTCTTTGGCCTCTAAGGTGGGCGATTTTGTAGCATCAGAAGGGGTAGTGAATGTTTTTGAAGGGAATTTTTATAGAGTGAGAGTTAAACTTGATGTTAGAAAGCCACTGAAAATCGTTGTCTCCATGGTTCGAGAGAAGAAGAGAGAGCTTTTCTTTGTGAAGTATGAAAAACTCCCGAACTGGTGTCAAGTTTGTGGGCATTTGGGTCATGAGTACAAAGATCATGGAGATGGAATCCATCCTCCCCAGGCGCTGGTTTTTAAGGATCTCCGTGCCTCTTGGTCTATGAGTCAGGGTGGCCGTCCTGGACGTGGAAGGGGGACTCGTGAAGCTGGTAGAACTGGCCTTGGCCGTGGGCGAGGCGGCAGATCCAATCCGACGCAGGTTGCCATGGATGAAGTTTCGGAGGATGATGATGTAATGAATGAAGATGATAAAGATGGGAATAGGAAGAGGGGCGCAATGTCTTCGTCTGGGGGCCTGCTAGAGCCCTCGGCTCCAGATGATGTGGGTGGTACCTTGGTTCCCGTTGGTAAGGGTGGCCAAGTTGGATCACTCGTGAACCAATTCGAGCCTGGGGCGCCTCCAAGCCCTAACCCGGTAAGGGATCCCAAGCGAAAGAAGACTGAGGAGGAAGAAAGGATGTCACAAGACAATAAAAATAATGGCGCATTGGCGGGCTCCCTTGGGGGGCGCCGCCAAGCCCAATGAGTATTTACAGCCTGAACTGTCGAGGAGGGGGCAATGCCTCGACAGTCAGGGAACTACGTGACTTTGTCACAAAGTTTGCCCCATCGATTTTCTGTATTCTTGAAACTCAGATTAGTAAGAGCCATGCTGAGGCACTCGCTAGTTCGCTAGGCTATGATAAGGCTTTTGCAGTTGGTAGCGAAGGTAGAAGCGAAGGTATTTGTATTTTATGGAACAATGATCTGAATATAGATATTATTGGCTATTCGAAATATCATGTTGATGCTTCTGTTGGGGGGCTTGGTGAGTCTACTTGGAGAATCACAGCAGTTTATGGGGAAGCACAAACGAGTTTGCGCCATCAGACCTGGGATACTCTGAAGAATATTTGTGGGAGTAGCAATCTGCCTTGGTTATGCATTGGAGATTTTAATGAAGTTTTACATGCTGGTGAATATGAAGGAGTGGGTCACAGAACGCTGACACAAATGCAAGGCTTCCGTACGGTGGACATCTGCAATTTGAATGACTTGGGATACAGCGGTAGCTTCTGGACTTGGGAGAAGAAGGTGACCGGTGGTTCGTACACTCGAGTTAGGCTGGATCGTGCGCTTGGTTCAGCGGAGTGGTGCGCCCAATTTCCGCTGGCAAATGTGAGCCATATTAATGTTGCCACGTCGGATCATCGCGGTCTTCTTCTTAGGCTGACCGACGAAACTGAATTGAGAAGGGGAGTTAGTCAGTTCCGATATGAGGCTATGTGGGATAGACACCCAGATTTTAAGCAAACCGTTATAGATGGCTGGCCTTTAGAAGAAGTTGTTTCGGTTGGAGAGGTGAGAGGGAAATTGGAATTTCTAGCCAATGACCTCAAATATTGGGGACTGAATATTTTTGGTAGTGTGAGGAAGGAAATTAAAAAGCTCAAAACTGAGCTTGAGCATCTAAGGGACCTGCCGGGTCGGGTTGGGCCAAGTCTTGTAGAGATAAAAGTAAATGATAACTTGGTCGAGTTATACCACAGGGAGGAAGTCATGTGGCGACAACGATCACGTGTACAGTGGCTCAGTGAGGGTGATAGAAATTCAAAGTTTTTTCATCAGCGTGCTAGTATGAGGAGAAAGAAGAACTTGGTTAAGTCTTTGACCAAATCTGACGGGCAAGCTACAGAAAATGTACACGAAATGCAGGCTATGACGGCTGATTTTTATAAACAGCTATACACGTCCGAGGGAGTACAGGGGATGGATCAAGTCCTTCAGCATGTTCCGAGGAAGGTTACACCGGCAATGAACGAGATCCTGATGGCTCCTTATGCCGCAGATGAAGTCAAGAATGCATTGTTTCAGATGTTTCCTCTCAAAGCACCTGGCCCTGATGGTTATCCGGCTTTCTTTTTTCAGAAACATTGGGATATATGTGGGTCTGATGTCACAAAGGCAATGCTGAGCATTGTCCAGGGCAGTGAGTCGGCGGAGAGTATTAATGATACTGTTCTGGTGCTTATTCCCAAGGTAAAGAACCCGACATTGCTTTCACAGTTTCGCCCAATCAGTTTATGCAATGTGTTGTATAAGATTGCGTCAAAGGTTATGGCTAACCGTTTAAAACAGATCCTCCCTGATATTATTTCTGAAGAACAATCGGCATTCGTCTCGGGTAGACTTATAACTGACAACATAATATCAGCTTATGAATGCCTCCATTTTATGAAGAGGAACAAATCCAAGAACAATGCCTATTGCGCTCTCAAGCTTGATATGATGAAAGCATATGATAGGGTAGATGTCAACACCCGGATTTTTAAGTCCAGATGCCTATTATGCCATTCATCGCAATCCCAGGAATATTGTTTTTGCGAGACATAATAGATTGATATCACAACACATCATTCATTACAACACATAATTGTCTTACATAGAGGGATCACATGATCCAAGTCTTAATACATCATAGTGGATCTAGAGATCCTATTACAAAACACATAGCAGAGCGAAGTAACGATTGCGTCCATCTATTCTATAGGCAGCTGTTGACGTCGGGAGTGATCCTAGTTGTCATAGGCGTCCTGCTGTCCATCTTCCTCGTCTTTGTTGTTCCTCTTCATAGTCTGGCCATTTGAATAGCCAGGGACAAAGCCATGAGTACTTTTAAAGTACTCGTAAACTAATACTAATGTAAGCACTATCAATTATAGTAAGGGGTGCTAAGCTATAAGTTTATTTGCATAAATCCAATTTTAGTTCACAAACATTTAGTAAAAGCCTCTTCATTTGCTAACTAACTCAAGTGGGAACATTAATGTCATTCCCACAACTCTGTTGTGATTCAAGTCAAAGTCACCAGTCACCTTCCAAATTCAAGTCACAAGTCACATGTCATATTTTTGAAAAGGGTCTGATGACGAAATAGTATGGCCTTTCCAACCGTCCATAAGTGGACGCGGCTATTGAATAGTTCTCCACTCTGAGGTCGTACACTTGTGCCACAACATTTGCAATAATCCGTCAGGGTTAACTGGCCTGATTTATCACACTCCGTGTGCGGACTACAACCATAACCTTTCACTTACATACCCTAGTATAGGCACCTCTCCCCATGAGCTTGGCCTCCCAGTGAAGACAACCGTCAGCCTGGGAACTACACAGGGCTTGGGCCGGACAATTCACCTCATTCACGTCATTTCACATTAGTTCACACTTCCACGGAGGCAGCCTCGACATAACCCCTATGACGCTTGTTTAGAGGGAACCCATACTAAGATACATAAACTTCCAGTTAAGCCCTTACCCATAATCAGGTATTGTGGGGGTACTTGCAAAATTGGAATGGTATCGCATCCGAACCCAACCATCAGTTTTTGTAAAATTCACCATGTCATTCATCAGTCATATTCTCCTTCAAAATCTTTCAATAGAATGACTCATCATTCCAAGGTTTTGAAAGTCAATTCATTTCACATGTTCCTATCTAAAGTAGTCAATTTTATTTATTAGCACTAGCAACTAGTCATGAGGGGTGCTAACTAGCTTTGATGGTTCTAGGCTAACTTTGATACTCTTGTAGTACTCTATCTCTAGACCAAAGTTAACTATAAAAGTAAGTTATAATAATCAAAGTAAAAAACTTGTAAGAATAAAACTTGGGATGGGATCATGAAGCATAAAGTAATTGGTGAGTGTGCCTTGCTCTAGTAGAGCTTTGCACTTTGCAAGAATATTAGCTTGCCTTGGTTGGGGTAGTGATCAAGGTTCTCTTCTTCTTCTTCAAAGTAGCCCTCCTCTTCTTGGTAGTCTCGGTACTAGCGTCTATAAACGAATACGAGGATAACAATCACCAATCAATACTAGACTAATCACACAAATGGTTCACACAAGTTATTCTAGTATCCCCACATTATTAACATGTTGGTTGACTTTGTTTTCTTGTAAAGAAAAATAATTTCCTCTCATTGCAAATACTAATTAATGTTTCTATTTATTTCTTTGGGGAAATAATTTCCTCTCATTGAATCTTGTTAATATTTAATTTCCTCAAATACTAAGGTATGAACACATATTGACCAAGGTCAACACTTCACACTTATTATTTGAGAAACATGACTTAAATGAGGGAATACACCTCATGCAATTTAATACTATCTTATTAATAATTTAATATCATCAATTCATACAACATGAGGTTTATTAGACTAAGGTCACTACCTCATGTTGAATTACTTGAGACAAAGATCTAAATGAGACCAATACATCTCATATGATTTAATAAGTCGTTTTGAACAATTTAAATACTACTATGAAAATGATTTAATATTTTCAAATAAGAACATATGGGTCATGAAGACTAATGTCATCACCTCATGCATTTTAAATTCTACTTTGGTTTAAGATCCTCAAGTGAGAAAGTATGAGACCATGCAACAAGGGTCATCACATTACATCATACAACTTGGGAAGATGATTTAAATGAGGTGCTACACCTCATAGATTTAAATTCCTACATTTGAAAATAATTTAAATGGGCTAGTAATGACTACATAGCCATTATTTGATTCTAACCCATGATCATATGAAGCTACTATGGTATTTTCTTACATACTAAATTAGACAACATAAAATGTGATTTATGAGAGGTGGAATCAACTCAAAATAGTTTATGGTTGATTTTAAATAATTATTTGAAGTTTGAAAAGGCCCTGCCTTGTTATTTTTACTATTTGAATTATACAACAGATCTTGGTTTGAATCCAGTGGTGTTGGATGGAGCTTTTCATAGGCTTTCCAAAAATGTAAAATTGGTCAAATTTGGTTCATTGGATTTGAAAATATTCAATTTCTAACTCAGCATCAGTATTGAATTTGACTGAAAAAGATTTTATTCAAATTCAAAGTACTGGGCTTAGGCGGGAAACTTAACGGGCCAGAACGAGTGAGAGGGTAAAGGGCCGGCCCAACTGCGCTGGCGATGCTCGCGGGCCGCCTAACAGGGGCTACCCCACCTGTCAGCGCGTTTAAAACGCCGAAGCGGTAAGCAGTGCTGCGGGCCACACGATTAGAGAGGGATCGGACGGTGCTGGTGCACCATCGTCTCCGGCGAGACCCGACGTGCTGGCGGCGAGCCTAGGCGGTGGGAGAGCTAACCAGGGTCCGGCGAGGCTCGAAGAGGGTGCGCGACGATGTTGGCGTGGACGGCGAGTCGACCGGTACCGGCGGCGTCGTGGGAGATGGCGGCTATCACCGGCGGCGTCTGCGGCGGTGTTACGGAACTCCGGCGTGCAATTGAAGGGCGGCGGTGGACAATGTGGACGGGAGGGTGCGAGGACGCTCAGGAGGGAGAGGGGAAGTCGAGGGTGTGAAGAATTCGTCTGGGCGGCTTTTATAGGGTTGAGAGAGCGCCGAGGCGGAGCGGGGCAGGTTGAGGAGGAGGCGACGCTACGGTGGCTGAAGGGGTAGGGCAACGTCAGGGAGGTGTTGGCGACATCGAGGCGGTCACGACGTGCGTCATGGCGCTGAAAACGGGGGACGGAGGCGTGCTGTGACGTTGGTGTACTGGGGGTACGGTGGCGGACAGTCTCCGATGAGGGCGTCGCCTACAGTGCTTGCGCGGGCCAGGGAGGATGTCTGGAGGTTGGGTGTTGCGGAGAGTCCGTGAGAAAGGAGGGACAGGGGGTCGTCAGCAGCGTCGAGGGAGGTCCTCACTTGCGTGCCAGGAGTGTCCAGTGCGCGTCCTGGCATGTGCTGGCACGTTCTGTGCGTCACTGGGCGTGCGTGTTCTGGGCAATGTCGACGTCTCCTGTGGTCAGAGCGTGCACGGTCGTGATCAGCAAGGTCAGGGCAAGCTCAAGGACATGGTGGCGTAGCCTGGATGGGAGAGGAGGGAGTGATGGCATGGTGGTGTCCACTTGAGTGGCATGGTCATGGTTTGGTCAAGTTTGTACTGTGCACAGTGTTGGAAAGGGTTGGGTTTGGTCCAGGGGATTGAGGAGAGTATGTGTGATGACTTAGGCAAGATGGTTTAGTCTAAAACCTATCAGATATAAGCATGTCTCGCTCTAGTCAAATTCTGCCTATAAGGTGTTTGTGAAAATGGCCGTAAGAGATCAACTTTCAAAATTTTCAAAGAATTTTGGTGGAGTGTGGTCATATAATATTTGAAGTATAGTTGTGGTGGTGGTGCTCAAAAATGAGTTGATTTGCAAAATCACAAAATGTGTATGATCTTAAATTTGTTTCATAGTTGCAACTTTTCTTGATCACTATTTGAAATTGAGCAAGAATTTGCAGGGGTTGTTTTGGGAAAAGTAGTTCACCTTGATGTTGTCTTGGATGAGGTGCAAAGAGTTGGCATAGTTTAGTTTGAAAATCTTTCAAACCAGAGGCTCAAAGTGGGTATGCTGATAAAAATGTCACATGTGACCATTAGTGTATGTGAGTTGGAAAATCCTTTTATTTTCATTTTGATTTGGTTTTTCTTGATCCTACTGATGTGGTTGAGTGTTAAAATGGTATAAGAAAGTAATCCAAGCAATCAAACCAAGTTTTGTGGCCTTTGCTCAAATTTGCATTTTTGGCCATTTCCTCTCATATGCCTCTATGTACATTTTTGATTTTTATTTATTTCCTTTTATTTCACCTTGGATTGGATTTTTTGACTACTAGGTAGGATTTCTTAATATTTTCAAACCATCTAGCAAAGGTAGATCATGTCCTAGACCTAGTTTTCAAATATAGTCTTAGGCTCATATGTGTATTTCTATTTTTATTTCCTTTTCTTTTTATTTGATCAAAGGGCATGGTGTAGGGTTCATTTAGGGTTAGATGAGGTTTAGTGTTGGTTTCAAACCATTTGGGCAAGGTAGAGGTTCTTAGGTCAAGTTTTGGTAATATGGCTATGTGCCACATATGCCTCTATGCATAGGTTTATTTTATTTTTGTCTCTCACTTGATTTGGTTGGTAAGTACTAGGTTAGGTTTGTTGATGTTTTCAAAACCTCTAAACAAGGTAGAAAAGCCTAGGTAAAAGTTTTACCAAAAATAGCCATAGGCACATAGGCCCTTTTCTTATTTAATTTCATTTCTTTTTATTTTGTTTATAATGGATGGTGAGAAGAGGGGTGAGGTTTAGGGTTTTGGAATATTTCAAGGTAGTTCATATAAACATCATGGTAATAACACAATCATCAAACACAAGTATTATGCATAGCACCTTATTTAGAAAAGTTTTTGTTGGTTCTCATTTTTGGAAAAAGGGAAATTCATTTTCTCTTTGTTTTAAATTTTGGGATGTTACAAACCCTTCCCCCTTAAACAAATCTCGTCCCGAGATTTTAAGAAAAGTTAGTTTCCTAAGAGAGATTGGGCAATTGGATTAACATGAAAACATACTTGGCATGGCCTGAGGTGCTTCATGTGCTTCTGTTGCATTCATGTGGTAGGCGGCCGTTGCGGTTGTTCTGGATCCTTTTACTGCGACAGCGTTGGCTGAGCGGGTGCAGCGGTGTTGGCGGTAATCCTGGCAAGCTTCTTGGGGCACTCATTGGAGTAGTGACCCACAACTCCACATTCGTAGCAGTTCATAGTTGACTTGTCTTTGGGAGTGACGGGGACAGTGTTGCTTCCAGTCCTTGGGGCAGTATTGGGGTTGTTGTTGTTACCATTGGGGTGGGTGTTGTTGTGGTTGTTGGTGCTGTTGTTGTTGTTGTTGTAGCCTCCGGGCTTCGGGGGTCCTCCATTGTTGTTGGAGTAGTTTGGGCGGTAAGTCTGAGCAGGTGGCTTGTTGTATCTTGGGGCAAATCCTCCAGTTGAGTTGTTGCGGTGTTTCTGTGCATGGTGGGGTCCATTCTGGTTCATCATTCTTCTCTTGCGGTTCTCGTTGGCTTGATGCAGCTTCCCTTCCATCTGTATGGCTGAGTCCACAAGGGCTTCCAAGTCAGCGAACGGAATGTTCACTAACACCGTTTGCATCTCGTCATGCAGTCCGTTCAGAAATCTTTCCTTCCTTTTCTCATTGGTGTCGGTCTCATCCGGGGCATACCTTGACAGAGTAAGAAACCTGTCGCGGTATTCCACCACGGACATTCTTCCTTGTTTGAGTTCGCGGAACTCGTCTCTCATTTTCTTGATCAGTCCTTGAGGGACATGGTACTTGCTAAACTTCAGCTTGAGGTCTTCCCAGGTCATCATTTGTCCTGCATTCATGGCTCGGGCACTAGTCCACCAGGCTCTGGCAGGTCCTGACAGGTAATGGGTGGCAAACAGTACTTTCTCTACGGCTTCCACTCCCGCAACTTCTAAGTTGTTTTCCATTGTCTGGAGCCAGTCATCAACATCTAGGGGCTCTTCTGTCTTGCTAAACATTGGGGGATTAGTGTTCTGGAAGTTCTTCAGTTTCGATCCAGGGTGATCGTGGTTTCCATGGCCTTGATTGTTCTGAGCTATCTGCTGTAGTGCGGCAATGTTGGCTTGTCATTCAGCTCTCTCAGCTTCGCGGCCTTCCATCATCATCTGGATCATCTTCATCATTGCATCTTGGTTGGCACTGGGTTGGTGGGGCCATCTGAATATTGCGAGTAGATGATAAGATAAGAGGAAATTTCTATGGTTTGTTTGCATTTAAAGTTCAAAACGTTTCAAAACTTGAGTAGTGTTGAGGGGTACAACCAACAACACTTTTTCATTCATACCAAACATCACACATTACAAAGCTAACACACCGTTGGTTTTAAGAACCATTCATCGCTCTACGATACAAGGGGATCCTGATACAAACTCACACCTACGATAGTGATGTGGTGATACTACTCTTCATCTTCATGGGTGGTGTGCTTAGCGACCATCGCGGGTGTTGTCCAACTCCTTGCGGGTCTTGTGAAGCAGGAAGTCCAGGCATGCGACATAGTAGTTCATTTCCGGGTGCGGTGGTATGGTTAGTGGTCTTCCCATGGGATCATGTCTTGGGTAGTAGACAAAGCGAGTGTTCTTGATCTTGTTCTCATTTTGTCCACACAGGCAATTGATTCCTGCATGGCTTTGGCTATTCCATCCTTCCAAGAGTTGCCCGTTACAGAAAACCATATGGTTTCCCATATTGGGGCTCCTAGCTTTCCTCTCAGATCTGCAGTAACTTCCCACCGAGGTGGTTTTCCCGATAGGTTATTGAGTGGTATTCCGAAGAACTCGGGATACGGGCGTCCTAAATATTCAACTAGTTGCTTCAAATCCTTCTCGAACATTAGGTCTCCTCCGTGGCCAATCTGATAGGACTCACATTGGTACTCCATCTGTGAGCAATTAGGATGAGTAAGTTAGAGAAGTGATCAAGTGTGCAAAGTTTTATGTAGGATTACAAGGAAAAGTAGAGTATGGATTTCTTATTTTGGAAAAGATTTCAAGGATAAGGGTGAGAATAAGTTTTCATAAATATTCACTTTATTGTTTTTGAAACTAAGTTTTTCAGACGTCCATTCTAACTAGGGTCTCCTAAGGTCAACAATGGCTCTGATACCAACTTGTCAACACCGGATTTTTAAGTCCGGATGCCTATTATGCCATTCATCGCAATCCCAGGAATATTATTTTTGCGAGACATAATAGATTGATATCACAACACATCATTCATTACAACACATAATTGTCTTACATAGAGGGATCACATGATCCAGTCTTAATACATCATAGTGGATCTAGAGATCCTATTACAAAACACATAGCGGAAGCGAAATAACGGTTGCGGTCCATCTATTCCACAGGCATTTTTGACGTCGGGAGTGATCCTAGTTGTCGTAGACGTCCTGCTGTCCATCTTCCTGCTTTTCCTCTTCATAGTCTGGCCATTTGAATAGCCAGGGACAAAGCCATGAGTACTTTTAAAGTACTCGCAAACTAATACTAATGTAAGCACTATCAATTATAGTAAGGGGGTGCTAAGCTCTAAGTTTATTTGCATAAAGCCAATTTGAGTTCACAAACATTTAGTAAAAGCCTCTTCATTTGCTAACTAACTCAAGTGGGAACATTAGTGTCATTCACAACTCTGTTGTGATTCAAGTCAAAGTCACCAGTCACCTTCCAAATTCAAGTCACAAGTCACATGTCATATTTTTGAAAAGGGTCTGATGACGGAATAGTATGGCCTTTCCAACCGTCCATAACCGTGGACACGGCTATTCGAATAGTTCTCCACTCTGCAGAGGTCGTACACTTGTGCCACAACATTTGCAATAATCCGTCAGGGTTAACTGGCCCTAATTTATCACACTCCGTGTGCGGACTACCAACCATAAACTTTCACTTACATATAGTATAGGCACCTCTCCCCATGAGCTTGGCCTCCCGGTGAAGACAAACCGTCAGCCCGGGAGGGCTTGGGCCGGACAATTCACCTCATTCACGTCATTTCACATTAGTTCACATTTCCACGGAGGCAGCCTCGGCATAACCCCTATGACGCTTGTTTAGAGGGAACCCATACTAAGATACATAAACTTCCAGTTAAGCCCTTACCCATAATCGGGTATTGTGGGGGTACTTGCAAATTGGAATGGTATCGCATCCGAACCCAACCATCAGTTTTTGTAAAATTCACCATGTCATTCATCAGTCATATTCTCCTTCAAAATCTTTCAATAGAATGACTCATCATTCCAAGGTTTTCAAAGTCAATTCATTTCACATGTTCCCATCTAAAGTAGTCAATTTTATTTATTAGCACTAGCAACTAGTCATGAGGGGTGCTAACTAGCTTTGATGGTTCTAGGCTAACTTTGATACTCTTGTAGTACTCTATCTCTAGACCAAAGTTAACTATAAAAGTAAGTTATAATAATCAAAGTAAAAAACTTGTAAGAATAAAACTTGGGATGGGATCATGAAGCATAAAGTAATTGGTGAGTGTGCCTTGCTCTAGTAGAGCTTTGCACTTTGCAAGAATATTAGCTTGCCTTGGTTGGGGTAGTGATCAAGGTTCTCTTCTTCTTCAAAGTAGCCCTCCTCTTCTTGGTAGTCTCCGGTACTAGCGTCTATAAACGAATACGAGGATAACAATCACCAATCAATACTAGACTAATCACACAAATGGTTCACACAAGTTATTCTAGTATCCCCACATTATTAACATGTTGGTTGACTTTGTTTTCTTGTAAAGAAAAATAATTTCCTCTCATTACAAATACTAATTAATGTTTCTATTTATTTCTTTGGGGAAATAATTTCCTCTCATTGAATCTTGTTAAGATTTAATTTCCTCAAATACTAAGGTATGAACACATATTGACCAAGGTCAACACTTCACACTTATTATTTGAGAAACATGACTTAAATGAGGGAATACACCTCATGCAATTTAATACTATCTTATTAATAATTTAATATCATCAATTCATACAACATGAGGTTTATTAGACTAAGGTCACTACCTCATGTTGAATTACTTGAGACAAAGATCTAAATGAGACCAATACATCTCATATGATTTAATAAGTCGTTTTGAACAATTTAAATACTACTATGAAAATGATTTAATATTTTCAAATAAGAACATATGGGTCATGAAGACTAATGTCATCACCTCATGCATTTTAAATTCTACTTTGGTTTAAGATCCTCAAGTGAGCAAGTATGAGACCATGCAACAAGGGTCATCACATTACATCATACAACTTGGGAAGATGATTTAAATGAGGTGCTACACCTCATAGATTTAAATTCCTACATTTGAAAATAATTTAAATGGGCTAGTAATGACTACATAGCCATTATTTGATTCTAACCCATGATCATATGAAGACACTATGGTATTTTCTTACATACTAAATTAGACAACATAAAATGTGATTTATGAGAGGTGGAATCAACTCAAAATAGTTTATGGTTGATTTTAAATAATTATTTGAAGTTTGAAAAGGCCCTGCCTTGTTATTTTTACTATTTGAATTATACAACAGATCTTGGTTTGAATCCAATGGGGTTGGATGGAGCTTTTCATAGGCTTTCCAAAAATATAAAATTGGTCAAATTTGGTTCAGTGGATTTGAAAATATTCAATTTCTAACTCAGCATCAGTATTGAATTTGACTGAAAAGATTTTATTCAAATTCAAAGTACTGGGCTTAGGCGGGAAACTTAACGGGCCAGAACGAGTGAGAGGGAAAAGGGCCGGCCCAACTGCGCTGGCGATGCTCGCGGGCCACCTGACAGGGGCTACCCCACCTGTCAGCGCGTTTAAAACGCCGAAGCGGTAAGCAGTGCTGCGGGCCGCACGATTAGAGAGGGATCGGACGGTGTTGGTGCACCATCGTCTCCGGTGAGACCCGACGTGCTGGCGGCGAGCCTAGGGGGTGGGAGAACTAACCAGGGTCCGGCGAGGCTCGGAGAGGGTGCGCGGCGGTATTGGCGTGGACGGCGAGTCGACCGGTACCGGCGGCGTCGTGGGAGATGGCGGCTATCACCGGCGGCGTCTGCGGCGGTGTTACGGAACTCCGGCGTGCAATTGAAGGGCGGCGGTGGACAATGTGGACGGGAGAGGGTGCGAGGACGCTCAGGAGGGAGAGGGGAAGTCGAGGGTGTGAAGAATTCGTCTTGGGGCGGCCGACTTTTATAGGGTTGAGAGAGGCCGAGGCGGAGCGGGGCAGGTTGAGGAGGGAGGCGACGCTACGGTGGCTGAAGGGGCAGGGCGCGTCGGGGAGGTGTTGGTGACGTCGGCGGTCACGACGCGTCATGGCGAAAACGGGAGACGGAGGCGTGCTGTGACGTTGGTGCGGGGGTACGGTGGGCGGACAGTCTCGACGAGGGCGTCCTCGGTGCGCGGGCCGGGAGGATGTCCTGGAGGTTGCTTGTTGCGAGAGTCCGTGAGAAAAGGAGGAGCGGGGGTCGTCGGCGCGTCGAGGAGGTCACGCCCACTTGTGCCAGGAGTGTCAGTGCGCGTCCTGGCGTGTGTGGCACGGTGCATCAGGCGTGCGTGTTACGCAATGTCGACGTCTCCTGTGGTCAGAGCGTGCACGGTCGTGATCAGCAAGGTCAGGGCAAGCTCAAGGACATGGTGGCGTGGCCTGGATGGGAGAGGAGGGAGTGATGGCATGGTGGTGTCCACTTGAGTGGCATGGTCATGGTTTGGTCAAGTTTGTACTGTGCACAGTGTTGGAAAGGGTTGGGTTTGGTCCAGGGGATTGAGGAGAGTATGTGTGATGACTTAGGCAAGATGGTTTAGTCTAAAACTTATCAGATATAAGCATGTCTCACTCTAGTCAAATTCTGCCTATAAGGTGTTTGTGAAAATGGCCGAAAGAGATCAACTTTCAAAATTTTCAAAGAATTTTGGTGGAGTGTGGTCATATAATATTTGAAGTATAGTTGTGGTGGTGGTGCTCAAAAATGAGTTGATTTGCAAAGTCACAAAATGTGTATGATCTTAAATTTGTTTCATAGTTGCAACTTTGCTTGATCACTATTTGAAATTGAGCAAGAATTTGCACGGGTTGTTTTGGGCAAAGTTGTTCACCTTGATGTTGTCTTGGATGAGGTGCAAAGAGTTGGCATAGTTTAGTTTGAAAATCTTTCAAACCAGAGGCTCAAAGTGGGTATGCTGATAAAAATGTCACATGTGACCATTAGTGTATGTGAGTTGGAAAATCCTTTTATTTTCATTTTGATTTGGTTTTTCTTGATCCTACTGATGTGGTTGAGTGTTAAAATGGTATAAGAAAGTAATCCAAGCAATCAAACCAAGTTTTGTGGCCTTTTGCTCAAATTTGCATTGTTGGCCATTTCCTCTCATATGCCTCTATGGACATTTTTGATTTTTATTTATTTCCTTTTATTTCACCTTGGATTGGATTTGTTGACTACTAGGTAGGATTTCTTAATATTTTCAAACCATCTAGCAAAGGTAGATCATGTCCTAGACCTAGTTTTCAAATATAGTCTTAGGCTCATATGTGTATTTCTATTTTTATTTCCTTTTCTTTTTATTTGATCAAAGGGCATGGTGTAGGGTTCATTTAGGGTTATATGAGGTTTAGTGTTGGTTTCAAACCATTTGGGCAAGGTAGAGGTTCTTAGGTCAAGTTTTGGTAATATGGATATGTGCCACATATGCCTCTATGCATAGGTTTATTTTATTTTTGTCTCTCACTTGATTTGGTTGGTAAGTACTAGGTTAGGTTTGTTGATGTTTTCAAAACCTCTAAACAAGGTAGAAAAGCCTAGGTAAAAGTTTTACCAAAAATAGCCATAGGCACATAGGCCCTTTTCTTATTAAATTTAATTTATTTTTATTTTGTTTATAATGGATGGTGAGAGGAGGGGTGAGGTTTAGGGTTTTGGAATATTTCAAGGTAGTTCATATAAGCATCATGGTAATAACACAATCATCAAACACAAGTATTATGCATAGCACCTTATTTAGAAAAGTTTTTGTTGGTTCTCATTTTTGGAAAAAGGGAAATTCATTTTCTCTTTGTATTAAAATTTGGGATGTTACAGTAGAGTGGGGGTATTTGGAGGCAATGATGATGAAGTTGGGTTTTGCACCGCAATGGATTTCTGTTATCATGGGGATGGTCAGTTCGGTCTCTTTCTCTATGTTATTCAATGGGAACAAGTTGGAAGGGTTTAAACCAACAAGAGGTATAAGACAAGGTGATCCAATCTCACCCTATCTTTTCTTATTAGCAGCAGAGGGCCTTTCGTGCCTTTTAAAAAGTAATGTTCAGTCATCGCATCTTGAAGGAATTAAAGTGGCTCCACTGGCACCACCGGTGAACCATTTGTTGTTCGCGGATGACAGCCTGCTGTTCTTTAAGGGAAGTAGAGAGGGAGCAGAAGCTTTGTCTAGCTTATTGGAGGTTTATTGTCAAGCATCAGGTCAGAGAATAAACAGGGAGAAGTCATCTATCTTCTTCACTAAAGGCTGCCCCCAATCTACAAGGGACGTGGTCAAAAATATCTTGCATGTTGCTAATGAATCGTTAAATGAGAGATACCTTGGAATGCCCACTGATGTTGGGAGCTCGGTTAATGGAACATTTAAATTCCTAAGGGAGCGTGTTTGGCATAAGATAAAGGGGTGGATTGAGAAGATTCTGTCGGCGGGGGGCAAGGAGGTTTTGGTGAAGTCCATTGCTCAGGCTATCCCGGTCTTCTCGATGGCGTGCTTTCGTCTACCCCGTGGCTTATGTGATCATATTAATTCATTGATACGTCAGTTTTGGTGGGGAAGCAAACAAGGGGTCTAGGATTCCGTGACATTGAGTTATTCAATTTGAGTCTGCTTGCAAGACAATCGTGGAGAATCCTCCAGGGGCCCAATTTATTAAGTGCCAGGCTTCTAAAAGCTATCTATTTTCCAACCTCGTCAGTTCTAGAGGCTGAGCTTGGCCCACATCCGTCGAAGATTTGGCGGTCTATTTTGGAAGGAAGGGATGTACTTGTCCAGGGTCTTATTAGGCGGATAGGCGATGGGAGAACCACGAAGATCTAGGAGCATAATTGGTTGACGAGGGACACAAATATGAGACCGATTGTCTCGTTGAAGCAAAACCCGCCGACGCTGGTTAGTGAAATGATTGATGAAACAACTGCGACGTGGAGGGAGGATGTTATTCGAGAATTCTTCTTGCCAATGGATGTGTCCGTCATCATGAGCATCCCGCTGTGCACGAGGAGGCAAGAGGATTTCTGGGCCTGGAACTTTGATCGGAGAGGTATATTCAGTGTGAGATCTGCTTATAGGATGATGGTTGTGACTAAGCTGAACCGAGAGAATTATTTTGAGGGCAATCCAGGGTCCTCTAACACCGAGGTTGATTCTAAAGCATGGTGCTCTTTATGGAAAGTGCAAGTACCCTCGAAGATAAGGGTTTTTCTCTGGCGTTTGGCGCAGCAATCACTACCCACAGCCGATGTGTTGGAACACCGTAATATGGCACAATCGATCCGATGTTCTTTGTGCGGCGGAGCTGACTCTTGGAGGCACTCTTTAATCGATTGTAACATGGCGGCTAGTGTGTGGACACTATCTGATGATGAAATGGTCGAACATATGAGGGCTATCGGTGAACCTAATGCGAAGAACTGGTTGTTCAAGCTTATTGAGTCGTTATCACATGTGCAATTCACTAGGCTGACAGTTACGCTGTGGGCGATATGGACAGCGAGACGTAAAGCAATCCATGAGGAGATCTATCAGAGTCCTCTCTCTACTCATTGCTTCATCAACTCTTACCTGGATGAACTGAAGGCGGTGGCACAGCCTCGGAGACCGGCGTCTGTAGGTAATCCTATTGTGAGGCAGGCCAGGTGGGTTCCACCTCCTCATTCTGTGCCGAAGATCAATGCTGATGCTGCTGTATCCAGAACCGAGGGCCGTGGAGTTGCTGCTGCTTTCTGCCGGGATAGCAATGGAGTATACTTGGGCGCATCTGCTGTTGTATTTGCAGGAATTTCCGATCCAGCTGTTCTGGAGGCCCTGGCAGCGCGTGAGGCTTTGGCTCTGGCTGAAGATCTCTCCCTGAATCATGCGTACATTGTCTCAGATTGCAAGACTGTTATTTCTGATATCAAGGATGGATCAATGGGAAAATATGGTTCAGTCATATCCGAGATTAAGCATCGTTCCAATATTCTCTAGAGTTGTAAGTTCGCTTACGAAAGTCGAGCTTCAAATTTTGAAGCACACAATCTTGCTAGGCATATGATTTCTTCAGGAATAGGTCGTCACATGTGGCTAGATACTCCTTATTCTGATTCCATTCCTGTAAACATTATGATTAATCAATAAAGCCTGGCAGTATTGTCCTAAAAAAATAAGACAGATGATGTTTGTAGTACTACTATATGTCATCTATAGACAATAGTATAGACAATGTGTACAACAGTCTGTCTGTAAGTTGCCTATTTTTAGCCATAACCACATGTGAATATAAGTTACAGACACCCTTCATACAATAGCATAATCGCAGTCTGTAAGCTGTCTGTAAGAATGCTACAGACTGTCTGTAACAGCCTCACTCTCTCTCCTCATTCTTTTTCCTTCACATCATCAAAATCACATATAACCACCACTTACAGACAGCTTAGTCAGCACCATTGTACATGCCCTTAGCGGTGGCAGATGCTACAATATATTCTTACTTAGGAGGGTAAAATTGGACAGAAAAGTGACGGACGAAATTTTTAGAGAGAAACCTTACTCCCTTTATTAGTAGGTATAGATTAAGATATAACAGTTGCTAGTTGTGAGCTCTTGTTTTGAGATTTAACAGAAATATCTTACAGAAATTAGCACAATCAACCAAATTGGGATCTCTTCTGGGCCTGAGTTGGGTATTATATGTCGCAACCTATTCGTTTGCAATATTTCATTTGTTGGCTACATTAATATACATCGATTGGAAAATGCATTAACATACGCAACCAGTAGCACAGCAGCATGCTGAGAGATGTAATACCTAAACAGTCACTACTGCAGAAAAGCTTATAGCCTCCAGGTGTTTAGAGGCAAAATTTTGCATGTCACTAGTAAATATTCTAGTGACGGGCACACATAAGCCTATCACTAGTACTGAACAGTAGTGACAGGTTCATAAAAAAGGCTGGCACTAGTATTTTTTTTAAGAGACCAACCAAAAGCGCAAATATGTTAGTGACGGGCTTATATAATTGCCTGTCACTATGCGGCGTTTGTTTTCTCGCACGCCTTTTTTCCTTAGGCTGGCCAAAGCATGCGCCTCATCTCCGGTCCGGCTTACCCGCGCGACTCCTTAGAGCAAGTACAATAAGTCCTAGTCAGTTGGCTATAACGACTAAAATAGTATATTATTGCTTAGTTGGAGGAGAGAGAGGAGGAGAGAGAAGGAGAGTGGGCTCTTATGCAAGAGCCAGCTCTACCACGTGCTCCTAGACACTTTGTGAGAGTGAAAGGTGGGCCATGCATTGATAAAATACTATATTTTTATAGCTCACTATTGTATATGTTGGCTCTAAGTTGGCTATAGATGACATGGCACTTGGCTTATAGCCAGCAGCTAGCTACACTATTGGAATTGCTCTTAGCTGGGCTGGCCACACGCACTCATTCTCCCTAGTAGCTAGGTCGGTCCAGCCAAAAGAAAATCACGGGTCCCCTCAAAAAAAAAAAAAACTAGATCGAGCCGTCGCCCCTCCGAATCCCCAACCGTCGCCGCTCTGCTCCTCCAACGCCGCTCCAACGTGTCGCTAGTGCACTTGATAGTTAAGGTGGTCAAATCACACTTCAAAAAAAAAAGGTGGTCAAATCACAAACCTCTTTTGTCATCTTGTATTGGAAAGTGGATGGTAGCATATGTGGGAACAACTTGAGGAACACTGGTAGTCATGAACAGAACAAGGATGAACTAGGAACAGGTAGCAGCCTGAAGATATCTGTTGTTGTGTGGGTAAGTTGTTGCCTCTCTCCTTTAGAGGCTTTTTAAACCAGCAGTCTTGAAGAAATTCTAACATCAGTCCAGAGTAGCTTTGTTCCTAACCAGTGATGTTGTAGTGTAGAAATAAATTCATCCTTCCAATGCTTCTTCTCTACAGCAGACAAACTAAACAAGGTACTACTTCTATCCATAAATGGATGCCACAAGTTCGTCTATGAACGGAGGGAGTAATTTTTATAAGTTCAAAATGACAAAAAATGGGGGCTGAAAGAAGAAGTCTTGTATCAAAATTATAGATTTGAGTACGTGCAGTGTGAGAAAGTATATACGTACTCATCAAAGCAACAGCTCACAGAGCACAGAGCAGGGCCAATACGGCGATACCCACAAGCCTTGCCAAGAATTTTTGCATAGGTTTGACCTTTAGAGATTCTTGCATCGGTTTGGGCTTTAGCTTTTGCAGTGCTTAGAGAATTTGGGGCGCCTCGGACTAAAAATCCGTTCCAGCTGTTTCCCCCAAAGCCCATTTTTGTCTGGCGCGGCTCGATACGGTGTCCGCACCCCAGTCGTCCCGTCCCTGGGGGCATCGGACGCACCGAAGGCGGGAGTGGCTGGGCCGACCATCAGCGGCACAATAAATTTTAACCTAACCGTCGCCTACCTCGCGACGGAAGTTATTGGCTTTGCAGCGACGGTGCAGTTCCCGCAGCGACGGTGCAGTTCTCGTAGAGGCGCAGCGACGCGTCTCGTCGCGCCTAGCTCTGCGTGCCGGCGTTAATGAGCGCCACCGCTCCCCCGCCTCCCTCCGGCCTATAAAGGGCCGCCTCTCATCGTCCCTCTCACACACACAAACCCTAGCTAGCGCCTCTCTCCCAAACCCTAGCCGCCACCATCTCAACAAGACTCGACGATATGTCTGGTAGAGGCGGAGGCCGACCTCGCGGCCGTGGTCGTGGTCGTGGCCGCGGCAGAGCTGAACGCTCGCCGTCACCTGCCACGCCGTCGGCTTCATCGTCGGAGATGGACGTGGAGCCGGGCGTGCTGTTCGAGTTCGTCCTCGTCCTCAAGGGCGACCCGCGCGGCATCCAGAGGCTCCCGGACTCCTTCGCCGAGTACGTCGCCAGCGACGACCGCCCGCGCACGATGCATCTGCGGGAGGCTTCGTGCGGCTACTACCGGTGGATAGTCAACGCGATATACGACGCGGCAAGATGTACCTCAACATCGGCTGAGAGAAGTTCGCGCGCCACCACAGCCTCGAAGCCGGCTTCATCCTCCTGTTCTCCTACTTCGGCAAAAGGGACATGAGCGTCAAGGTCTTCGACGAGACGCGCTGCCGCCGGGACTACCACGGCGACAGCATGACGTGGTGGAGTGACTTCTTCGTAGTGAAAATACGTGCACGGAGGTTTCTAATACGTCTAGAACGTATCTATAATTTCTTATGTTCCATGCTAGTTTTATGACAATACCTACATGTTTTATTCATACTTTACAATGTTTTTATGCATTTTCCGGGACTAACCTATTAACAAGATGCCGAAGTGCCAGTCCTGTTTTCTGCTGTTTTTGGTTCCAGAAAGCTGTTCGGGCAATATTGTCGGAATTCGACGAAACAAAAGCCAAACCTCCTATTTTTCCGAGGGACACACGGAGCCAGGGCAAGCCAGGGGGAGGCCCACGGCCTCCACCATAGGCAGCGCGGCCAAGGGGGCCTCGGGCACCCCCTCGCGCCGCCCTTTCGCCTATATATTCCTTCCGTCGGGAAAACCCTATAGAGATCGATCATACTCCAAAAAGACTCCCGGAGCGCCGCCGCCATCGCGAAACCTAGTTTCGTGGGTCAGAAGTTCCTGTTTCGGCACCCTGTCGGGACGGGATCGACCCGGAGCCTTCTCCATCGACGCCACCGCCTCCATCATGCTCCATGAGTAGTTCCCCCATTTCAATACAATGATCTCATGAGCTGCCTTACATGATTGAGATCCATCTGATGTAATCGGTGTGGTGTTATCCGATGAATTGTCACATTATGATCAGTCTATCTATAAAGTTTGTGAAGTTATTGTTGCTGCAATCTTGTTGTGTTTAATGCTTGTCACTAGTGCACAAGTGGCATGATCTTAGATTTAAGCTCTATAATTATTGCTTAGATTGTATCTACAAGTTGTTTGCACATGTCTATGTCCGGAACCCGAGGCCCCAGAGTGACAGCAACTGGGATAACTGGAGGGGATGACTTAGATATGAGGATCACATGTTTTCACCAAGTGTTAATGCTTTGCTCCGGTGCTCTATTAAAAGGAGTACCTTAATTACCGGTAGATTCCCTTGAGGCCCGGCTGCCACCGGCTGGTAGGACAAAAGATGTTATGCAAGTTTCTCATTGCGAGCACGTATGACTATATATGAAAAACATGCCTACATGATTAATAAACTGGATGTTGTGTCTTAATGCTATAATAATTATGTCAATTGCCCAACTGTAATTTTTTCACCCAACACTTGTTATTGGAGAGTTACCACTAGTGTAGATAGTTGGGAACGTCGGTCCATCTTTCATCATCAAATACTCACTCGGTCCTATATGCCATTAGAAGTAGTAACTATATTTTTGGTGTCATTGCCTCTGTGTTACTGCTACTGCTGTGTTGTTACTATTGCTCTCATATTATCTGCTTTCACATCACCCCTGTTACTAGTGCTTTTCCAGGTGTAGCTAAATTGACAACTCAGTTGTTAAGGCTTATAAGTATTCTTTGTCTCCCCTTGTGTCGAATCAATAAATTTGGGTTTTACTTCCCTCGAAACTGTTGCGATCCCCTATACTTGTGGGTTATCAAGACTATTTTCTGGCGCCGGGGAGCATAGCTCTACTCATAAGTTCACCTGGGAGTACACTCTACCTCTCTCTCTATTTTTATTTTATTTTGTTTTGCTTAGTTTACTTTTGTCTAGTTTATTTGTGCTTAGTTTATTTCTGTCTAGTATTATTTTGCTTAGTTTACTTTTGTCTAGTTTGTTTTTGTCTTTTTTTTTTTCTTATATACCCGAAAATCCATAAAAATTTGAAAAACCGAAAAATTAAAAACTATTGTTATGGAAGAACCCACAACCTGTATGGAGCTTATATAATTATATATGAATTATAGAGAATCAAGAAAGGGTAAAGTCATGAGTGCTGTGTTAGAAAAATTAAATACAATTGCTAAAATCTTGCTTAAACGCCATGATATAAATTGTTGCTCTAAACAGGATACTAAACATCTTAAATTCCAATGTGGCTTTAGTAAAGAAGTTTTAATTGTGAACTATCATTGGAATAACTATATTCATCTTGGGTTCGAAGAAGTAGAACAATTTGTTTTATTTATGGGAGCTTCTGAAATAGAATCCTTCATGTCTAAAAATCATGAAACCTGTGTTGCTTGTAATGATCTTAAAGATTATGTCTCTTCTATCCTTGATTATTGCATAGAACATTACAGCAATAATCCTTATATCATTGATTATAAAGAGAGACTCATTCATGCACAAGAATGCACTCACAATTTACAGGAACCTGTGGAAGAAGAAATTGATGAACCTGAAAGCTCATTGGATGAAAAAGAGGAGGAGAGTGATGAACAAAAGGAGGAAGAATGGATTAGCTACCCATGCCAACCTTCTAATGTGAGTAACTCTTTATCTCTTACACTATTTGATTGTCCTCCATGCTTACCAAAGAAGGATGAATGTTATGTTCCTGGATTCTCTTGAAATATTCCCTATGAGTAAAACTTGTGAGAATAATTATGCTACTGTTATCTATGATAATCCATGCTATTTTGATAAATCTTATGATAATGCTTTGTTTGTGCCTGATATCGAAATGCATGGTACTAAAGATTTTTGCTTAGCAAATGTTTATGATAAAGCTCTAGATGATGGCCGTATGTTACTTGATAATATTAATTTTACTACTAATGAAAATGGGATTGGAGAGGTCTTGACTTTATCTAGGAGTCCCATATCTCTTGAGAATGATCAATCATCTTGTTATAGATTTTTAAAAAGTGGGTTTGAAAGTTTTGATCCCACTATTTTTGAGCTTGATAAAAATTATGTGTTTGTAGATCATGAAAAGCATGTTGTATGTGATAGTTATATTGTTGAGTTTGTTCATGATGCTACTGGAAATTATTATGAGAGAGGAAAATATGGTTGTAGAAATTTTCATGGTACTAAAACACCTCTCTACATGCGAAAATTTTGAAGTTACTCGTGTTTTATCTTCTATGCTTGTCACTTTGTTCTTCATGAATTTATTTGTGTACAAGATTCCTATGCATAGGAAGCGGGTTAGACTTAAATGTGTTTTGAATTTGCTTCTTGATGCTCTTTTGCTTCATTTTCTATTTTTCATGTGAGCATCATTAAAATCTTCCGCCTAGCTGAAGGGCGTTAAAGAAAAGCGCTTATGGGAGACAACCCATCATTTTTTCTGTTATTTTTTGCTTTTCTTTTGTTTTGAGTCAAGGTGCTTGTTACTTCTGTAGCAATACCTTTGTATCTTTATTTTCTTGCATTGTTGTGCCAAGTAAAGTCTTTAATAGAAAGTTGATACTAGATTTGGATTTCTGCGCAGAAACAGATTTTTAGCTGTCACGGTTTTGAGCTTTTCTCTCTGCAGAAAAATGGAAAAATTCTGAAAAAGTTCATGCGTTATCCTCAGATATGTACGCAACTTTCATTAGTTTTGATTTTTCTGATTTGAGCAACGGAAGTACCTCGAAAAAATTCATGTTTACTTGGCTGTTCTGTTTGACAGATCCTGTCTCTGTTTTTTGCATTGTCTCTTGTGGACTTTAAGTAAGGCTTTCTAGACATGGAGAGTTGTAGCTAATGTTTTATTGAGTTCTTGCAATGTGTCACTATAGTACTAAAGTGGATTAAAGTTTTTTGAGTACTAACCCCTCTAATGAAGTTTATGAGAAGTTTGGTGTGAGGAAGTTTTCAAGGGTCAAGAGAGAAGGGTGATATAATGTGATCAAGAAGAGTGAAGAGCCTAAGCTTGGGGATGCCCCCGTGGGTCACCCAAGCATATTTCAAGAAGACTCAAGCGTCTAAGCTTGGGGATGCCCAAGGCATCCCCTTCTTCATCAACAACTTATCAGGTCATCTCTAGTGAAACTATATTTTAATTCTTCCACATCATATGTGCTTTACTTGGAGCGTCTGTGTGTTTTTATTTTTTTTGTGTTTGAATAAATCCGGATCCTAGCAATCCTTGTGTGGGAGAGAGACATGTTCCGCTTTTTCATTTGAACACTTGTGTTCTTCGTTTTACTTTAATATTCATAGCGAAAGCTGAAAGCCGCAGCACTTATTGATATTTGGTTGGAAACAAAAAATGCTTCATATTGTCTTGAATAATTTGATACTTGCCAATTATTTTGAGCTCTCAAGTAGATCATGTTTAAGCTCTTGCATCATGTAGTTTAAACCTAGCTATTAGTGGAGAACTACGGTAGAGCTTGTTGAAATTTGGTTTGCATGATTGGTCTCTCTAAGGTCTAGATATTTTCTGGTAAAAGTGTTTGAGCAACAAGGAAGACAGTGTAGAGTCTTATAATTCTTGCAATATGTTCTTATGTAAGTTTTGTTGTACGGTTTATACTTGTGTTTGCTTCCAAACAACCTTGCTAGCCAAAGCCTTGTACTGAGAGGGAATGCTTCTCGTGCATCCAAAACCTTGAGCCAAAACCTATGCCATTTGTGTCCACCATAACTACCTGATACGTCTCCAACGTATCTATAATTTCTTATGTTCCATGCTAGTTTTATGATAATACCTACATGTTTTGTTCACACTTTATGATGTTTTGATGCATTTTCCGGCACTAACCTATTAACAAGATGCCAAACAGCCAGTTCCTGTTTTTCGCTGTTTTTGGTTTCAGAAATCCTACACGGGAAATATTCTCGGAATTGGACGAAACAAAAGCCCACGGTCTTATTTTTCCATGGAGTTTCCCGGAAGACCGAAGAGGATACGAAGTGGGCCACGAGGAGCCGCCACCATAGGCGGCGCGGCCAGGGAGGGCCCGGCGCCACCCATGGGGTGGGCCTCAGTGCCCCAACATGGCTTCCCTTCCGCCTACTTAAACTCTCCGTCGCGAAAACCCTAGTACCGAGAGCCACGATACGGAAAAGTTCTAGAGACGCCATCGCCGCCAATCCCATCTCGGGGGATTCAGGAGATCGCCTCCTACACCCTGCTGGAGAGGGGAATCATCACCGGAGGGCTCTACATCACCATGCCCGCCTCCGGACTGATGCGTGAGTAGTTCATCCTTGGACTATGGGTCCATAGCAGTAGCTAGTTGGTTGTCTTCTCCTCTTGTGCTATCATGTTTAGATCTTGTGAGCCGCCTAACATGATCAAGATCATCTATTTGTAATGCTACATGTTGTGTTTGGTGGGATCCGATGAATATGGAATACTATGTCAAGTTTATTATTGATCTATCATATATGTGTTGTTTATGTTCTTGCATGCTCTCCGTTGCTAGTAGAGGCTCTGGCCAAGTTGATACTTGTAACTCAAGAGGGAGTATTTATGCTCGATAGTGGGTTCATGCCTCCATTGAATCTGGGACAGTGAGAAAGTTCTAAGGTTGTGGATGTGATGTTGCCACTAGGGATAAAACATCAATGCTTTGTCTAAGGATATTTGTGTTGATTACATTACGCACCATACTTAATGCAATTGTCTGTTGTTTGCAACTTAATCTTTGGAAGGGGTGCGGTGCTAACCTGAGGTGGACTTTCAGGCATAGATGCATGCTGGATGGCGGTCTATGTTCTTTGTCGTAATGCCTGATTAAATCTCATAGTGATCATCATGATATGTATATGAATCTTTATTTGTCAATTGCCCACCTGTAATTTGTTCACCCGGCATGCTATTTATCTTATTGGAGAGACACCACTAGTGAACGTGGACCCCGGTCCTATTCTTTTACATCTGAAATACAATCTCTGCAATCTCTTTGTTCTTTGTTGTTCTTCGCAAACAAACATCATTCTCCACACCATACGTTTAATCCTTTGTTTTTCAGCAAACCGGTGAGATTGACAACCTCCTTTGTTAAGTTGAAACAAAATCATGATTGTGTTGTGCGGGTTCACGTTAGCGCGGAATCCCGATGTTGCGCCTCACTACACTCCTTCACCAACAACCTTCACGTGGCCTTCATCTCCTACTGGTTCGATAACACCTTGGTTTCTTACTGAGAAAAAACTTGCTGATGTACGCATCACACCTTCCTCTTGGGGTTCCCAACGGACGTGTGCTTCACGCGTTATCAAGCTCTTTTACGGCGTGGATTCAAGATCAAGACACGCTGCAAGGGGAGTCTCTCACATCCAATCTCTTTACTTTGTTTATTGTCTTGCTTTACTTTACTTTATTTTCTGTCTTGTTTGCTTTATATCAAAAACACAAAAAAATTAGTTGCTTTACTTTACTTTATTTTCTGTCTTGCTTTCTCTATATAAAAAAACACAAAAAAATAGCTACTTGTTTTTACTTTATTTAATTCGGTTTGCTTAGTTTACTTTTATTAGTGCTAAAATGAATACCCCTGAAAATACTAAGTTGTGTGATTTCACTAGCACAAATAATAATGATTTTATAAGTACTCCTATTGCTCCACTGATGACCCACAATTCTATGAAATTAAATGCTTTAGAATCTTGTTATGAGAGAGCAATTTTGGTGTTAGTAATGATGATGCTGCTGCCCATCTTAATAATTTTATTGAACTTTGTGAAATGCAAAAGTATAAGGATATAGATGGTGATATTATAAAACTGAAACGGTTTCCTTTCTCCTTAAGAGGAAGAGCTAAAGATTGGTTGCTTTCTTTGCCTAAAAATAGTATTGATTCATGGACTAAATGTAAAGATGCTTTTATTATTAAATATTATCCTCCTACTAAGATTATATCTTTGAGAAGTAGCATTATGAATTTTAAGCAATTTGATAATGAACATGTTGCTCAAGCATGGGAGAGAATGAAATCTTTGGTAAAGAATTGCCCTACCCATGGACTAACTACTTGGATGATCATCCAAACCTTTTATGCACGATTGAATTTTTCCTCAAGGAACCTATTGGATTCAGCTGCTGGAGGTACTTTTATGTCCATCACTTTGGGTGCTGCAACAAAGCTTCTTGATGATATGATGATCAATTACTCTGAATGGCATACTGAAAGAACTCCTCAAGGTAAGAAGGTAAATTCTGTTGAAGAAACCTCTTCTTTGGGTGATAAGATTGATGTTATTATGTCTATGTTTGTTAATGGTAGATCTCATGTTGATCCTAATAATGTTCCTTTAGCTTCATTGGTTGCTCAAGGAGAGCATGTTGATGTGAATTTCATTAAGAATAATAATTTCAACAACAATGCTTATAGTAATAATTATGGTAACAACAACTATAGGCCATATCCTTCTAATAATGGTAGTGGTTATGGTAATTCTGTGGTAATTCTTACAACAATAATAAGAGTGTACCCTCTGGTCTTGAAGTCATGCTTAAAAATTTATTAGTACACAAACTGCTTTTAATAAATCTGTTGAGAAAAGCTTGGTAAAATTGATGTTCTTGCTTCTAAGGTTGATAGTCTTGCTCTTGATGTTGATCTTTTAAAAGTTGAAAGTTATGCCTGATGAAGTTAAAGATACTAAGTTTGCCAAAACAAATGCTATCCAAGTTCGAATTAATGATAATATTAGAATGTTGGTTGAATTGCATGCTAGGTGGGATAGAAAAAAAGAAAAAACTTGCTAAAGAGAATAATGTAGCTAAAGTTTGGACTATTACACCACTAGTAATGTTGATTCTTCACATGTTGCTAAACCTCCTACTATCAATGATAACAGAATTGGTGTTGGCAATGTTTCTACTCTAGTACAAAGCGTGCAAATTTTTGAAGCTGCTGAAACTGTTTGTGATAATAGTCTTTGAAATTTTCAGAATGTTGTAGATCATAATGGTTTAGATTTTGATAGTTGTCATATTAGTGAAGTTATAAAGTTTTTACAAAAACTTGCTAGAAGTCCTAATGCTAGTGCTATAAATTTAGCCTTTACAAAACATATTACAAATGCTCTCATTAAAGCTAGAGAAGAGAAATTAAAACTTGAAGCTTCTATTCCTAGGAAGTTGGAAGATGGTTGGGAGCCCATCATTAAGATGAAACTCAATGATTTTGATTGTAATGCTTTATGTGATCTTGGTGCAAGTATTTACTGTTATGCCTAAGAAAGTTTATGATATGCTTGACTTGCCACCATTGAAAAATTGTTATTTGGATGTTAATCTTGTTGATAATTCTATAAAGAAACCTTTGGGGAGGATTGATAATGTTCGCATTACGGTTAACAATAACCTTGTCCCCGTTGATTTTGTTGTCTTGGATATCGAATGCAATGCATCTTGTCCTATTGTTTTGGGAAGACCCTTTCTTCGAACTGTTGGAGCTACTATTGATATGAAAGAAGGAAATATTAAGTATCAATTCCCTCTCAAGAAAGGTATGGAACACTTCCCTAGAAAGAAGAATGTTTGATTCTATTATTAGAATAAATTATGATGTTGATGCTTCTTCTCTTGATGTTACTTGATTTGCACTTTCTGCGCCTAGCTGAAAGGCGTTAAAGAAAAGCACTTCTTGGGAGATAACCCATGTTTTTATTTTACTACTGTGTTGTTGAGTCTTGGAAGTTGTTACTACTGTAGCAACCTCTCCTTATCATGTTTTTGTGCCAAGTAAAGTCTCTATAGTAAGGTTGATGCTAGATTTGGATTACTGCGCATAAATAGATTTGCTGTCTGTCACGAATTCGCATCCTTCTCTCTGTAGAAGAATCAAAAAAATGTGCCAATTTACGTGCATGATCCTCAGATATGTACGCAACTTTCATTAGTTTTGAGTTTTTCCATCTGAGCAAGTTAAGTGCCTCTGAAAAATTCGTCTTTACAGACTGTTCTGTTTTGACAGATTCTGCCTTTTTATTTCGCATTGCCTCTTTTACTATGTTGAATGGATTTCTTTGTTCCATTAACTTTCAGTAGCTTTGTGCAATGTCCAGAAGTGTTAAGAATGATTATGTCACCTCTGAATATGTGAATTTTTGATTATGCACTAACCCTCTAATGAGTTTGCTTAAGTTTGGTGTGGAGGAAGTTTTCAAGGGTCAAGAGAAGAGGATTATACAATATGATCAAGAAGAGTGAAAAGTCTAAGCTTGGGGATGCCCCCGTGGTTCATCCCTGCATATTTCAATAAGACTCAAGCATCTAAGCTTGGGGATGCCCAAGGCATCCCCTTCTTCATCGACAACTTATCCGGTCACTTCTAGTGAAACTATATTTTATTCCGTCACATCTTATGTTCTTTACTTGGAGCATCTTTTTGCTTTTATTTTTGTTTTGTTTGAATAAATTCGGATCCCACAATCCTTGTATTGGAGATATACACGCTCCGCTTTTTCATATTGAACACTTGTGTTCTTAGTTATGCTTTAATGTTCATGGCGGAAAGCTGCTTCGTTAATTGCTATTTGGTTGGAATCAGAAAATGCTTCATATGGTCATGAATAATTTGATACTTGGCAATTGTTTTGAGCTCTCATAGATCATGTTTAAGCTCTTGCATCATTAGTTTAAATCTATTAGTGGAGAACTACGTAGAGCTTGTTGAAATTTGTTTGCATGATTGATCTCTCTAAGGTCTAGATATTTTTTGGTAAAGTGTTTGAACAACAAAGGAAGACGATTTAGAGTCTTATAATGCTTGCAATATGTTCTTGTGTAAGTTTTTGTTGTACTGTTCATACTTGTGTTTGCTTCAAACAACCTTGCTAGCCAAAGCCTTGTACCGAGAGGAAATGCTTCTCGTGCATCCAAACACCTTGAGCCAAAACCCATGCCATTTGTGTCCACCATAACTACCTATATGTGGTATTTTTCTCCAAGTAAATTACTTGAGTGCTACCTTTAAAATTTCATTCCTTTGTCTTTGCAATACATAGCTCATGGAAAATAGCTTAAAAACTATTGTGGTGATGAATATGTTGCTGTATCTTAGTTCTTATAAGTTGCTTGTTGAGCGGTAACCATGTTTCTGGGGACGCCATCAACTTTTTACACCTTTGTTGAATATCATGTGAGTTTCTATGCATGTTCGTCTTGTCTGAGTAAGGGTGATTTATCATGATCAAATGGTTTTAGTATGCATATTGTTAGAGAAAGAACATTGGGCCGCTAACCTAAGGCCATGTATCATGGTGGAAGTTTCGGTTTGGACATTAATCCTCAATCTCTTAGGAGAATATTATCCATTGTTGAATGCTTAAGCATTAAAAGAGGAGTCCATTATCTATTTTCTATGTTGTCCCGGTATGGATGTCCACAAGTTGAGATCTATCAAAAACGAGAAATCAAATGCGATTTATCTCTTTGGACCTTTGTACAGGTGAGGTGCCCCTTTGTGACACTTGGTTGAAACATATGTTATGCAATGATAATCCATGTAAATCCAAGCTAATTAGGACAAGGTGCGGGCCTATTGGTATTCTATGCATGAGAGCTTGCAACTTGTAGGAAGTTTTATGCATAACACATATGAATTATTACTACCGTTGACAAAATTGTTTCTATGTTTTCAAAATAAAAGCTCTAGCACAAAAATAGTAATCCATGCTTCCCTCTGCGAAGGGCCTTTCTTTTACTTTATGTTGAGTCAGTTTACCTACTTCTTTCTATCTTAGAAGCAAACACTTGTGTTAACTGTGTGCATTGATTCTTACATGTTTACTTATTGCACTTGTTATATTACTTTATGTTGACAATTATCCATGAGATATATACATGTTACAAGTTGAAAGCAATTGCTGAAACTTAATCATCCTATGTGTTGCTTCAAACCTTCTACTTTGAATCTATTGCTTTATGAGTTAGCTCTTATGCAAGTCTTTTTGATACTTGTCTTGAAAGTACTATTCATGAAAAGTTTTGCTATATGATTCGATTGTTTAGTCATTATCTTTTGTTAGCAATCTTTTGCTTGAATCACTCCATTCATCTCATATGCTTTACAATAATGTTGATCAAGATTATGATGGTAGCATATCACTTGAAATTATTTGTGTTATCGTTTACTAAGCAGGATGCGATACGTCTCCAATGTATCTATAATTTCTTATGTTCCATGCTAGTTTTATGACAATACCTACATGTTTTGTTCACACTTTATGATGTTTTGATGCACCGGCACTAACCTATTAACAAGATGCGACGCCGGTTCTGTTTTGCTGTTTTGGTTGAAATCCTCGGGAAACATTCCGGAATTGGACGAAACAAAAGCCCACGGTCTTATTTTTCCGCGGGTTTCGAGACCGAAGAGGATCGAAGTGGGGCCACGAGAACCGCCACCATGGGGCGGTATGACAAGAGAGACCCGCGCCACATGGGGTGGGCCCTCGGGTGCCCTGCCCCCTTCCGCTACTTAAACTCTCCGTCAGCGAAAACCCTAAGAGAGCACGATATGGAAAAAGTTCCGAGAAGACCGCACGCCAATCCATCTCGGGGGATTCAGGAGATCACCTCCAGGCACCTTGCCGGAGAGGGGAATCATCACCGGAGGGCTCTACATCATCATGCCCTCCTCCGGATTGATGCGTGAGTAGTTCATCCTTGGACTATGGGTCCATAGCAGTAGCTAGTTGGTTGTCTTCTCTCTTGTGCTATCATGTTTAGATCTTGTGAGCTGCCTAACATGATCAAGATCATCTATTTGTAATGCTACATGTTGTGTTTGGTGGGATCCGATGAATATGGAATACTATGTCAAGTTGATTATTGATCTATCATATATGTGTTGTTTATGTTCTTGCATGCTCTCCGTTGCTAGTAGAGGCTGTGGCCAAGTGATCGTGTAACTCAGAGGGAGTATTTATGCTCGATAGTGGGTTCATGCCTCCATTGAATGTGGGACCAGTGAGAAAGTTCTAAGGTTGTGGATGTGCTGTTGCCACTAGGATAAAACATCAATGCTTTGTCTAAGGATATTTGTGTTGATTACATTCGCACCATACTTAATGCAATTGTCTGTTGTTTAACTTAATACTGGAAGGGGTGGGATGCTAACCCGAAGGTGGACTTTAGGCATAGATGCATGTTGGATGGCGGTCTATGTTCTTTGTCGTAATGCCCCGATTAAATCTCATAGTGATCATCATGATATGTATATGAATCTTTATTTGTCAATTGCCCACATGTAATTTGTTCACCAGCATGCTATTTATCTTATTGGAGAGACACTAGTGAGCTGTGGACCCGGTCCTATTCTTTTACATCTGATACAATCTCACAAATCTCTGTTCTCTGTTGTTCTTAGCAAACAAACATCATTCTCCACACCATACGTTTAATCCTTTGTTTGGCAAGCAGTGAGATTGACAACCTCACTTTTAAGTTAGGCAAAATCGTGATTGTGTTGTCGAGGTTCCACGTTGGCGCCGGAATCAGGGTGTTGCGCCGCACTTTCACCAACAACAACACGTGGCCTTCATCTCCTATGATTCGATAACCTTGGTTTCTTACTGAGGGAAAACTTGCTGTTGTACGCATCACACCTTCCTCTTGGGGTTCCCAACGGACGTGTGCTTCACGCGTTATCACCTACTATGTGGTATTTTTCTGCCATTCCAAGTAAATACTTCATGTGCTACCTTTAAACAATTCAAAAAACTTTATTACTCCTTATGTGTCAATGTTTTATAGCTCATGAGGAAGTATGTGGTGTTTATCTTTCAATCTTGTTGGAGACTTTCACCAATGGACTAGTGGCATATACATCCGCTTATCAATAATTTTGCAAAAAGCTGGAGTGCCCAGCCCCAATTAATTAACTTTCATTAATAATTCTCTTCACATGTTTTGCCCTGATTTATCGGTAAGCAACTTAATTTTGCAATAGACACTCCTCCATGGTATGTGAAATGTTGGAAGGCACCGAGGATTCGTTAGCCTTGTGAAAGCAAAGGTTGGGAAGGAGTGTCATCTATAAATAAAACTAAAATACATGTAAACAAAGAGAAGAGGGATGATCTACCTTGCTGGTAGAGATAACGTCCTTCATGGGAGCAGCTCTTTGAAAGTCTATTTGACAAGGGGGTTAGAGTGCCACTACCATTCGTTGACAACAACAAACACCTCTCAAAACTTTACTTTTATGCTCTCTATATGATTTCAAAACTTGAAAAGCTCTAGCACATGATTTAATCTCTGATTCCCTCTGCGAATGGCCTTTCTTTTACTTTATGTTGAGTCAGTTTACCTACTTCTTTCTATCTTAGAAGCAAACACTTGTGTCAACTGTGCATTGATTCTTACATGCTTATTATTGCACTTATAATATTACTTTGTGTTGACAATTATCCATGAGATATGCATATGAAAGTTGAAAGTAATTGTTGAAACTTAAATCTTCCTTTGTGTTGCTTCAAAACCTCTTATTAAGAATCTATTGCTTTATGAGTTAACTATTATGCAAGACTTTTTATGCTTGTGTGAAAGTACTATTCATGAAAAGTTTTTGCTATATGATTCAGTTGTTTAGTCATTATCTTTTTGTTCGCAAACTATAGACCTTTGCTTTGAGTCACTTCATTCATCTCATATGCTTTACAATAGTAGTGATCAATATTATGTTGGTAGCATGTCACTTCAGAAATTATTCTTTCTATCGTTTACCTACTCGAGGGCGAGTAGGAACTAACTTGGGATGATTGATCGTCTCCAACGTATCTATAATTTCTTATTTTCCATGCTAGTTTTATGACAATACCTACATGTTTTATTCATACTTTACAATGTTTTTATGCATTTTAGGACTAACCTATTAACAAGATGTAATATCCCAGGTTTAGAGGCTATTTGTTTGGTTCGGAAAAAATTTGTGTTCGAGCAATATTCTCGGAATTCGTGAAAACAAAAGCCAAAGACCTCTCCTTTTTCGGGGACACACGGAGCCGAAGGGCAGCGGGGGGGGAGGCCCACGGCACTCACACCATGAGCCGAGCGCTGACCAGAGGGGCGCCGCCATGTGGGGTGGACCTCCGAACTTACTTTCCAGCAGCGCACAGCTGTATATTCCTTCAAGTCAGCGAAACCCTACAGTCAGGTCATATAGAAGAGCTCCCGGAGGCGCCGCCATGTCGCGAAACCTGGTTTCGGAGATTCGGAAGTTCTGTTTAGGCACCTGTAGGGACAGGGATCGACCCAGGGCCTTCTCCATCAGCGCCACGCCTCATCTTTCAAGTGACCAGTGATTCCCACGTGGACCCTACGGGTTCTAGCATTGGATAGTTGGTACTCTCTCTCCCATGTACTTCAATACAATGATATCATGAATTGCCTTGCAATTGAGATCCATCGTGTAATCGGTGTTGTGTTTGTTGGGATCAGATGAATTGTTACATTATGATCAGTCTATCTATAAAGTTTGTGAAGTTATTGTTGCTGCAATCTTGTTGTGTTTAATGCTTGTCACTAGTGCACAAGTGTGATCTTAGATTTAAGCTCTATAATTATTGCTTAGATTGTATCTACAAGTTGTTTGCACATGTCTATATCTGGAACCCGAGGCCCCAGAGTGACAGCAACAGGGATAACTGGAGGGGATGACTTAGATATGAGGATCACATGTTTTCACCAAGTGTTAATGCTTTGCTCGGTGCTCTATTAAAAGGAGTACCTTAATTACCGGTAGATTCCACATGGAGCCGCGGATGGTGGGACAAGATGTTATGCAAGTTTCTCATTAGATACGATAGACTATATATGGAAAACATGCCTACATGATTAGACTTGATGTTCTGTCTTAATGCTATAATAATTATGTCAATTGCCCAACTGTAATTTGTTCACCCAACACTTGTTATTGGAGAGTTACCACTAGTGTAGATTGGGAACCCCGGTCCATCTTTCATCATCAAATACTCACTCGGTCCTATATGCCATTGAAGTAGTATCAACTATTTTAAGGTGCCATTGCCTCGTATTCTTGCCTTTATGGCATGTGTTACTGTTACTATTGCTCTCATATTCCTGCTTTCACATCACCTTTACTAGTGCTTTTCGAGTGCAGGTGAATTGACAACTCGGTTGTTAAGGCTTATAAGTATTCTTTGTCTCCTTGTGTGAATCAATAAATTTGGGTTTTACTTCCCTCGAAGACTGTTGCGATCCCCTACTTGTGGGTTATCAGTTTCTGGCTGTTTTCCTCGCAAGAACCAGAGGCACCGTCACCGGTGGATTTTTCCAGTTTGATGGTAGGTGTGCCTCGAGTGTTCTTTCTTGGCAGCGAACACACGAGCCGATGATCGGCCTAGTTAGGTTTAGTTTTTTTGCAATATTATATATTTGTGTCCACCATGGTTCCAACTATGTATTAGTTTGTGAAAACCATGTTCCTAACTATGTCTTCGTGTAAAACCACGTTCCCAATTATGTATTAGTTTGTGGAAATTGAAATAAAAATGCCAAAAAAAAAATATTTTAAATGTTTGGGAGAGGCGTTTGGGGGAGGCGGCTGGGAAGCGACGTCCCCCAAACGCGGCACGAACAAAACACGTCCCCCAAACGCTCAATCCGGCGCTGTTTTGGGGACGCTTTGGAGGACGCGGCTGGAGATGCTCTTACGCCTTCTACGGTCTGATCACAACCTTCTGGGGAATCAATAGCCAGTGCAGCAAATAAGTTCTCAGCCGTGTGTTTCAGCATTTGACCATCTGATGCAGAAGTTCCAATCCCAAAATGTACCTTACTACGAGCATTTCAGTGGTACTGGCAAGAAGATTCTATGATAATCACATGCATTCTTCAGCTCGGATTTCAATTTACTCACAACAACCACTCCTAAAAGTTCAAGGAAAAGATTCTAAGGAATCGCGAATCAAAAGTAAACCTGATTTGGACACAGTTGTGCTAAGAAAAAGAGACTCCTATCATTTTTACTGCAGCAACAATAGATATAGAAAAACTAAAACGAAGAAATAGCAGTATATGGGTATACATGGTAACTATATTGCAATCATCAATTAGTTTTTTAGTAGTCAACAACTTTTTGTTTGAGCAACAGCAAACAACAAATAGTTATTAGGGCATCTCCAGCGGGCTGACCTAAACGGTACGTTTCTGCCCGTTTGGGTCGGCCCGTGGATAGAATTCGTCCCGCGGTCCCGGCCAGTTAGAACAGTGCACCCAGCGGCGGCATCCATTCGATCTGCTGCCAATTTTGAAGACCTGGCCAGTTGGCCACTCCATTTCAAATAGCAACACGAAAACATCGCAATTGGCAAGCAAAATATGTGATAAACATATGCCATTGCTCTCAGGCAGCGCCAACTAGTGATAAGTTTCTCCCAAATATGCAAAGTGAGACATATCTTACAATTTGTCCAAAAAAGTGGCAAACTTTGCCAAAAAAATTGGTTACTTTCACCCAAATGGCAATCATGCCAATGCCCTTCAATCATCGCGAGCTAGGATTATCTTTTGCTTCTTCTCAATCCAAGCCCTTTGCACGGGATCGAAGATGGTGGCCAAATCCGTGAGCATGATCCTGTTCTTCTCGACCATGATCTGGCTTTAGCCTCCAACACCTTGGACTTGGCATCGACATCCATGAGCCTTGCCTTGGCTTCGGCCTTGACGAGATTGGACTTCGCGCGAGCCTCTTCCACCTCAAGTGCTCTCAGTTGAAGATCAAGAAAGCTCTTGGTGGTTGCCTCTTTATCTTTGCGCCGCCTCTCTTCCCTCTCGGCAATAGCCTCCTCTTTCTTGACCATCAACTCCCTCAATGTCTCTTGGAACGCCAACGAGGAAGCTTGACAGTACATGTCGGTCTTGGTTGCCCTGTGTCCAACTGGTCGTTTGGCACGGCCACCACCGCCCGCCTCTTCAGTTGCGTCGGCACCTAGGCTTTGGCCATCGTATTCGAGGTCGATGGTACCATCCGTTGATGAATTGCCATTGCCCTTCTTCTTCGTGTTTTCGAGTTTCCTCCAAATGGTGTAGCTTATTTCCCACTTCTTGGTGTCCTTGAGCATCATCCAACAATGTCTCAATATGAAGCCCTTGTTGTCGTACGTGGACTTGAAGTGCTCCAAAGCATAAACACCCTACACACACGTACAACAATCAATGACATATGCTCACATATGAGGTACCAACATTGAGAAGAGGGGAAGAGGTTTACCATGTCAACGACCGAGACACCGCTAATTGCCCTTCCCTTGACCGTCTCGTATGAGCCTTCGAACTGCCTACACTCGGCATGGATGAAGCCCCACCTCTTTGCAAGGGAGAGATTTTTGCGTGTACTATAGAAGGGGGTTTTGCCCCAACTTCCTATGCTCATGGAAGTACTTGCCCATGTGGGCCCAATAAGCATTTCTCTTTTGCTCCGCGCCGCAAAGTGGATCTTGGGAAATCTCAATCCAAGCGGCGCATAGCAACTTGTCCTCTTCGGTGGTGTCGCTCGACGTCCTTTGGTTGACCTCCTTGCCATCGACAACCGTGGCGGCAAGTGACACGACCAGTGTCACTACGCTAGCTTGAGTGATTTCCTCGGCCATGTCTTGGGTAACGTCGTCGCTCATGCCTTGGGTGAAGTCGTCGTTGCCAAACAATGGCCGGTAGTCAATGGAGTAGCCCTCATGAACCTCATCGTAATGAATGTCGTCATATTGAGTGTAGTCACCGTCTTCCTTGTCGGCGCGTCGTTGATCATGTCCTGCATGATGGCCTCATCGTTCATGTCCACAAATTCCTACATGCATAGTGGCCATGACAACTCGTCGGTAGGATCAAGTAGCAATGCGAAACAATTACAAGAAATGAGCAAGAACTTTACCATCTTGGTCCCTGACGGAACCTTGCTAGTCATTCCGTCGAACAGGTTGGCTGGTGGCGGCATATTAGCGGCAGAGGTTCCCCGTTGTTTCTTCGGCCCTGCCGGCCGTGGGAGTGCGGTTGAGGTCGATTCCTTTGCCGGACGTACACGACGACATCACGCCCGGATCACCTAGCCGGGATAGCGCGCATCCAACACTATCATGCCCGTCGCCCTGGGATGGCGTATGCGGCCTGGGTTGAACAGGAGGTCGACCGCTCGACACCAATGACGCACCGGCCACGACATGACCTTGGCCGCCCAGAGGGATAACCACTCCATGGCCGAACGCCACGTTCAGTGCCTCCTGCTTCATCATCATGATGGCCTACTGGGCGGCTTTCTGAGCCAGTAGCTCGCCATTGGCATGCTGACGTTGGGAGATGATGCGGTCGTTTTCCTTGAGCCGCTCTTCTTCCAGCTTGGCGATTGCCGCTCGAGCTCTAACAGCTTCTCTCCGGCTTACGCGCTTGTCAGACTCGACCTGACGCTCCTCCGCCATCATATCCTGGGCGGCCTTCTTCGGCTTGCCTGCTTCTTTTTAGCGGTGGCCGTGGCACTGTGGCAGGTGTGGCAGCAAAATCCATCGCTTCTGCTGGCTTTTCCGCTGACTGAATTTTCGCGGTAGGGTTTTTGGAGGGAATTTGTGCGTCACTAGCGGGAGGGACCATGGTCTTCTAGAGAGGACAAGGGAGGATGCGCGAATTGTCCGGTCCGATGAATGCCTTTCCAAATTTGGGGAACAGATCGACTGGTCCGCGCAAGTCGATCCGTTTGCGTTGTACCGCTGGAACGTCCACGGCCTGTCCATCGACCGCGTGACCCGTTTCGGACAGCTCATAACCATTTGGGTCGGCCCGCTAGAGATGCCTTGTAATCGCCTCAAGGGAAAGAAACAAGTGCGTGACTGATTCGTGGGCCACGAGAATCGGTTCCGAGCATTTCTGGCCCATCTAGGCATCTTCCCGCAGCTCAGAAGCATTTTTTCCCCTTTCTGCCTTTCACTCCGCCATAGCTGCTCTGCTCTGCTCCACTCCACAGGTCTGAAAACCTTCATCCCCACCCCGGCGCTTCCGGCGGCGGCCATGGACTCCCGGGCGTCGCCCGTCCCTATGAACTCCGCTATAGCGGCCGAGTTCCGGCGCCTAGGCCTTGACCCGGATGATGCGGAGGGTCTCTTCCGGCGGGCGGCGGCGTCGTTTGTTGACATCCCAGTAATGGCGGTGGTGACCGATTTCCTGAACAACCACCTGAATGATTCGGCATCGCTCCTTTCCCGCCTGTTTTTCCCGCCCAACTACGACTTCCCCACGCCGCCCGCCTCCCCCGCCGCTCGCCTCTTCGCCCTCCCTCCCAACGACGCCGTCGACCGCGTCAGCCGCCTCCCCGACGCGCTCCTCGGCGACATCGTCTCCCGCCTCCCGGTCAAGGACGCCGCGCGCACAGCCGCGCTCTCCCGCCGCTGGCGCGGGGTCTGGCGCTCCGCCCCGCTCGTCCTCGTCGATGCCGACCTCTTCCCCGCCACCTCCGCCGTGTCCACCGTCCTCGCCACGCATCCGGGGCCAGTCAGCTGCGCCCACCTCACCAGCAGCTACACGGTGGAGTTCCATGACCTGCTCCCGTGCTGGCTCCAGCTCCTCGCCGACAAGGGCATCCAGGATCTCGTCCTCGTCAACCGCCGCTGGCCGCTCGACTCCGCTCTCCCGGCCACCTTCTTAGGCATGGCCACCCTCACCCGCCTCTACCTCGGCCTCTGGAAGTTCCCCTCCACTGTCGGCCTCCCGCGCAGAACCTGTTTCCCTAACCTCCGTGAGCTCGAGCTCTGCAACGTCATCATGGGGAGCAGGGATTTGGACTTCATCCTCGACAGGAGCCCCGTGTTGGAGATACTCTGTATCCACGGCAATCTGGTAAAGTTTCGCCTCCGCCTTGTCAGCCAAAGCATTCGGAAAGTGGCTCTCACTGGCTCCTTCGTTGAAGAAATCTTCGTCGTAGACGCCCCGTGCCTTGACCTGCTCATCCATTCGGAAGTTTGGATCCCGGGCGGCAGCTGCTCCAAGATCAAGATCGGCCATGCCCCCAAGCTGCGCTATTTGGGATTTTTGCATCCAAGAAATCACGTCCTAGAGTTCAGCAACACCATTATCAAGGTTGGCTGATCATTCAATTTCTTTAATCCTACTACACGATCAATGTAAATTTGTGATTTTTATTCTCGCAAAGTATCAATTGGGTGTTCTGATTGCAAATGCAGGCTAGGACAAGAGTGAGCCCCAGCACCATGGTACCAAGCGTGACAGTCCTCGCTATGCATGTCCGTTTCGGAGTCCGCAATGATCTCAAGATGATGCCCAGTTTCCTCAGATGCTTCCCGAATGTTGAGGACCTCCGCATCTGGGTGAAGCCCCTGACACTTCTTTTGGCATTCATTTGCACCATCATGTACTAGCATCATATTGCTAATTGCTATCAATAGCTGATGAAATATATGGGCATTTTGCTTACTTGAATTTTCAGTCTATGAAAACTGATCAATCCGCTGGCAAGCTCAACCTGAAATTCTGGCACGAGTCTGGTACCATAGAATGCATCCAGTCACACATCAAGCGGCTCGACTTCCATGGTTTCCGAGGAGGTCAAAGCGAGCTCGCATTCCTCAAATTTTTCTTTGAGAGTGCATTGGTGCTGGAGGAGGCGGTGATTCATTTGGACGCTGGTTTCACTTTGCTGGAAGAGATAGATTCTAAACTGGAGATTCTGGGGTCCATGAAACGGGCCAGCAAAGCCTCCTTGGTTGTGGCCACTGGTTGTTCTGGTCCTCAAGGAGGTTACACTCGGAGCTTCAAGAGAGGTTCCGATTTCTCTGTCCGTGATCCTTTTGCTCACTACTCTGATGCTCCAGTATGTACATGCAAGACACCTCTCGAGATATGTATTCTGTGTTTGAAGATTCCTTCTTCCTCTGGTTCTGCTATTATGATTAGCTAAAGTGTCGTAGTACTGTTGTTGGTATACCCGACTACCATTCTGTCGCAGTTATGTTTTTTGATTTGCAATTATGGATCCACTGTATTTTTGTTTAATGTGGTTTCATTAGCTAGCTGCAAGCTTATGACAATGGTGTTACATTGCATGTTATCGCGCTAAACAAGTGATGCTGGTGAGAATTAGTGATGAGATTAGGTAATTGATGTTCTGTTTACAGTCATACAAATATCTCTATATGTTACATGAAAAATTATTTCCAGCTTCGTTCTAGCAGATTGTGCAGTTGTGTATATTCTGATTGGTTTGCATAGATATGCCCAGCCAATATTTGTGGCAGCTCTTGATGGTTTATCTTGTTCTTGAGTTGTGAAATTGAATCCTAATATGCAGGCTAATTTGGTTATCTTTCCATGTGCTAAGGCCATGATAACTTTAGCTACACTGCTAGAATATTTTTCCAACTGGACTGACGAACTATGATGTGTAGCACCCTAGACCAGTTAGGCTAAAATGCTAGCCCCCTGCCATTTATTCTGAGGTGTGCTCTACACAGTGACGATTAGTTCTTGTTCCAGAGAACACAAATACTTTGCATCATATATTTGTGTACTGCCTAATGCGTTGTAGTCTTTTCTACCTTCTCATTTTGGGAGAGTGATAACATCTTTTAAAAGCGCATATTGTTTTGGGAGAGTGATAACATCTTTTATAAGCGCATATTGGCGTTTTCTGCTATTTTGCATGCTAATAATACTGCACTTACTATTCATGATGATATGAAAAGCTGCAATATTATTGTTTTATCTAACTTAATGGGCTATGGAGGGTTGGTAGCGATATTATGTCAGAAATTTTGGTCCAATATATGTTAATTATGTTTCAACTTTGAAAGATTTGAATGTGAAGATCTTGAAAGAGGTGACAATGATTCCCTAATGGCACATAAGTATTAAATGGCTTGACATTCTACCCTCTAAGAAGAGATTTACCTACTTTTACCCTTTGTTTTATTTTGATTACCTGATCAGTTGATCATTACCTTATTGGTTGATGTATGCATCAGCAACCTAGACAACCATGGTCTACAGCTACTCAATCAGAAGTCCACATGTAAGAAATTCGTTTCTCCTTGATATAGCTGAATAGCTGATCCAACTTATGTATTAGCTATTTTATTAAGGAGGAAAACATGTTTAGGCTTAGCATATGAGACTTGGTTTCTGAAGCAGCTTAGCATAGTTGTTGTTTTCTCCAAACAGAATCTTGCTACAATAGTAAACTTCATCTGCTGTTTCTGTGTTTAAATCCAGTTCTTTTTTCCAACCAAAGCATTTGAATCCAACTATTTCATTGAAAGTTTGCTGGAGATGGAATACTCAAATGTGCATATTCTTTGCTTGATGCTATGCCCACTGTACATTCGGGAATATGGCAGACTTATGTATTTGTTACTCTATACTGGTTTGCTCTGCTTCTCCTGTTTGCAAAATATAACCTTCTGCTTGGGCTACCTCCGGTTCTTATTTGATGATGACTGTCATTCACCTGTAACGATACTCCCTCCCTTTTAGAACTACATTCTCTCTTTTTGTTTATTTTTTTTTTGCTTACATCCTAGGATCTTATTTCATCCACAATCCATTGTTTAGCTATTTGAAGGGTCTACTAGCCTTACTGGGCTGTGGAGGGTTGGTAGTGTACTGTGTGAGAAATTTCGGTCCAATTGTTTTCAATTTTAAATGATTTTGGCATTCTACCATCTGAAAATAAATCACCTATTTTCATCAGTTATTCTAATCGTACCCTAGACAACCATGCTCTACAGCTACTCAACTGAATGTTCTGTGTGTAAGAATCTTCATCTCTCATTGATACAGTTGATTCAACTTATGTGGTAGCTATGTTGCTAGGGAGTAAAGCACATTTAGGCTTAGCATATGACTTGGTTCCTGAACAAGCTTAATAATAGTTGTTTTCGACTTTGAATAGAATGTTGCTGCAACAACACATTTTCTCTGTTGTTTCTGTGTTTGAATCCAGTTACTTTTTTGGACTATGCATTTGAATACAATTATTTGATTGAAAAGAAGTTTGTCGGAGATGGAATACTCAAATTTGCATATTCTTTGCTTCATGCCATGCCCACTGTATATTTTACAGCAGATTTATGTTTGTGCTACTCTCTGGTTTGTCCTGCTTCTCCTGTTTGCAAACAAGTACGTCTGCTTTGTGGTATGTCCAGTTCTTATTTGATGACACCCATAAACATGTTCTCTCTTAATGTAGAACTGCATTCTCTCTCTCTTTTTTTTTTTGCTTAGGTCCTAGGATCTTATTTCATGATGATCCATTACTTAGCTAATCGAGAGGTTTTCAAGGACAAACATAAGTGTGTATAGTGTTGCTCACGGTCATCCGTGAAAAATGGGGACATGTATAGTTTATTACAACTTCATTCGGCACCCTCAATACAATTTCATATATAATTTAAATTTAAATAACAAATAATTTGTGATAATTTATTGCAACTTAAACAAATGTTGGACATAATTCAACATAGCACGGAAATAATTTAGGTTCATCAAATCACACAAATTTAAAAGTTTAAATCACAATGGCAAACAAATAAACAAACTAGTTGCCGCCTTTGAGAATCCACAAATGCTCCACCGGATCATCTTGCAGTTGGTGATGAGTGTTGGAGTCTCGGACTTTTTGATGCCTGGCGAGAAAAACAACAAATGCGGGAGGCACATTGTGATCAACATCTGCAAGAGGACTCATCCGTTCATATGGTTTAATGTCAAACACTGGAAATTCTCACTCGCTCCCGATATATCATGTTGTGCGTTATGACACAACATGTCATGACCTCTCACATCTGCTCTTTGGACCATGTAAGAGCAGAGTATCGGACAATGGCAAAGCAAGCTTGCAGCATACCAAATACCCTCTCCACATCCTTTATGGCAGCCTCCTGCAGTTGAGCAAACAAAGCTTTCTTCCTTCCAGGTACAAGGTTCGAGATTGTCTTCACAAATGTTGACCATCTTGGATAGATGCCATCTGCAAGATAGTAGCCCTTTTCATACTGGTGGCCATTGATTTTAAACTGCACCGGAGGGGCATTGCCTTCGACAAACTTCTTGAACACATCGGAGCACTTCAGCACATTGATATTGTTGTGTGGTCCTGCCATGTCGAAGAACGCATGCCAAATCCACAGGTCCTGGTTAGCCACCGCCTCAAGCACCACATTGCATGCACCCTTGTGTCCCTTATACATGCTCTGGTGTGCAAATGGACAGTTCTTCCATGCCCAGTGCATAAAGTCGATGCTGCCAAGAATCTCGGGAAAACCTCTCTCTGCATTTTGTGCCAAGATCTGAGTTGTGTCTGCCGCATTGGGTGTGCGCAAATAGATCTTTCCAAACACTGCCACAATTGCCCCGCAGAATCTATACATGCAATCAATGGTCGTGGACTCTGCCATGCGCAGATAGTCATCCCGTGTATCACCTGCAATTCCATAGGCAAGCATCCGAAGCGCCACTGTGCATTTTTGAATTTTCGAGAAACCAAGCTCGCCGACGGCGTCTCTCTTCAATTTGAAGTAGTCGATCTCCCTCAAATTCTCGACTATCTTCAGAAAGAGCTTCCTACTCATCTGGAAACGACGCCCGGAATACGGTATCGTCGGCGAAGTAGTCGGCGTAGAGCATGCAGTAGCCTTCCATCCTCTGCCTTGGCTTGCTCTTGTGGCGCCCCGGCGCGGAGCCACCAATGGTCGGCTTGTCCTCCTCGGCGATCATGGCCAAGAGGGAGAAGAGGATCGCCAGATGTTCGTCGTCTCCAGCGGCGTCCCTGGTAGCAGCCGCGAGAACGAGCTCCTCGTCCATGAGTGCGACAATGACGTCCTCGTCGTCCGAGTCCATCGTCTTGGAAAATTGCCGAACACCTCGCGTGCAAGGTGGGAGCGCGGTGGGGATGGAGGTAGCAGTGGTGGCGGGAGCGGGTGAACGACGACGGTGGGAAGGACTGGCGAGGTGGCGACGGTTTGCGGCGGATTGTATGCGGCGGCGGAGTGGGTTCCTATCGACATCAATGGACTGTCGCGGCGACGGGTGGTTGCGGTGGCAACAGTGATCGCGAAGCGAGAAGGAGGAAATTATTTATGCCTTTTTTGGCTCTTGTCGTCGATAGTGCTGGCCCGCGGAGTTTTCTTGCCATGTCAGCGCCCCCGCTAGCCCCTATAAATTAGGTTTAGCCTAGGGCCGCCAGATGAAGAGTTGGGTCACGCCAGGAAAAACAAATTGACGGCTTTGGAGAGGGCGAGCGGAGATGAGGGTACAAGTAAAAAAAGACAAACCTTTCCAAAAGAAACCGGGGAGGCACGAGGTAACGACGCGTGGCACGCCTCGCGTTGCGAGCAACTCCGAAGGACGCGACCGCGCGAACCAAAGCGGCGTCGCGCGAGCGAGCGTACGTACGCGGGCGCGCGAGCGAGTACCTCCAAGTGCGAAAGCGATTACGCGCGTCTGCTCCAGCCGGCCGAGCGAGTACGTGGAGCGCGGGGCAGGAAGTGCGCTCATGCATGCCAAGCACAACGAGTACAACCCCATAGCTGCTAGTTGAAATATACACTTGTATATGTGACACTTGACTACTACTACATGAGTACATTTACATATATCTACGAAAGTATAACTCAGTCAACACACGAGTACAGTTATATACAACACACGAGTACAGTTGCGGATAACACACGAGTATAGTTGAAACACATGGGCGAGTACAAGTACTACATGAAGCATACGATATGAGAGGTGATAAATACAAGCACGCGGTGTACATCACGCACACACACGAGTACAATTGAACACACGAGCGAAATAGGTACGATACGCACACACGATGGCATAAACGCGCTACGAAAGGTGTATCGTGAACACGAAAGACATGTACGTAAATACAATGACGCAAACGAGAGGTACATCGCGCAGTACAAGTACCCCATACATGCGAAATTATAGCTTAAAAGGAAAAAATTGCACCAAAGACACTAAAAAAAACTTATCGTTAAAACAGAAAGATAAATAGACACACCATGCGTACAATCGTAATATTATTGGAAGACGAAAGTATTCCAAACCTATCAACATGGGATCTAGTTTGAAGATCTCGACGAGGATCTCAAAAGTGAAAACGGTTCGCAATATGGACTTACGGTTCTCAAGATATTTTATTTTGAAAACGAATCTAGAAGAAAAGGGAAAACTGACACAACCTGGCTTTCTCCTCCCCCATCCCCACCTCGCTTCCCCTTGACACGTGGCGAGCAGTGAGACCACTTCCTGGATTTCCTGGCACCACAGCGCGCCACTTGTCGCGTGCGGAGCGAGTTATCTTCCCTTCACGAAGGTCGGCCTTTTTCTAGAGTTTTCGCGGAGATGATCTTATCTTGATGTTTGACACGAGAAAAACGTCTGCGAAAGACAGATGCGCTACGTTGAGGGGGAAGATGGTAGCGTGTTTCTCTCATGCGCCGGGGTAAAATAAAAGAAGTGCGGGCGTGCCAGTGTACCGTAGTACACAAGAAAAAGATAGGGAAGCATGCATTTCATTAATCTCTCTTGGAGAAACAAAGTACAAGTTCCCGAATACAGAGCGCTCCGTGGCCTGCTTGCGCGGCCAGCCTGACTATGGCGATTGCGATCTCCTGGTTCCCGGGGCCTCGGAAGGCACCCGGTTAATTACTCCCGCGGGTTACGCCGCGAGACACCTCCGATTAAGCCGGGTGGTCGTCTTCGTCGTCTTCGCTTCGTGTTCTCCATGCTTGATGTGGTGGTGGTGTGTGTGGGCGGCGGCAGAGCCCGTGTCCTCGTCGGTACACGCGCCGCAAGAAGCATGGCCTTTGCACCGGCCATGCCCGCCCTCGCCGTCGCGCCTCGTCGGTCTTGACGGTGTTGATGTAGTTGGGGCTGGAACAGCATGGGTCCACTCAGCTAGGACTTCTCGACGACCAGCAGCTTCGTCGGGGTGCGCAAGGGGTATGCCTCGCGGGAGCAAAGTGTTGGAGGAGATCGGCGTCGGTGTGAAAACCGACGCATGTGCCCAAGTCGGTGTAGCTAGTGCGGTCGGCGCCTCGTCTCGACTTGACGCCAAGTATATGGCCGTCGGCGTAGACAAGATCACCGTCTCGCAGGCTCGTGGGGGAGTGATGTCGAAGGTGTGGTCTCGCCTCATCCCAAGTGGGTGTGGCTGCCTGCCTGAAGTCGCGTCCATGTGGCTAACAACATGAACGTCGCCCCGCCTTGTGTTGCTCTTAGGTTGGTGCAGAAATGGTTGTTGTCGATAGACGCCCGTCGATAGGTACGTTCGGAGTCTGGGAACGACGGTCCACATACGCGCTAAGTGAAGCGCCTGCTGGACGTGTCTTTGCTACCCGGCTGTAGAAGCTTTGGTCGGAGAAGCTCATCGGATGGAGTCGAGGCGAGCCAACTACTTCGCGATGGTCCAACAGCATGCTTGGCGCCGGCAGCTATGAACAGCAGCGTGACGGCTGCCTCGTGCACCCGAGCTACATACTATGTATGCATGCATCGTACGTGCACCCCTGTCTTCTCTTTTTAATTGTTCCTGCATAGTTTTGACTTGGAGCAGACAAGCTGTCACGTCCAAGCTAGTTGCCTAGCTTGAGCAACGTCCGTGGTGCTGCCTCCTTCCGTGTATGAGAAGCCTGACACGAACGTGTTGTCACGGCTCGCGGAAGTGAAGAGGGCGCCGTGCTGTACGCCGGAAGCCTCGGCGAGGGCGTCATCATCACGTCTGGCGAGTGGTGTGGATGGCGTCGTGTTGCATGCCGACAGCCGCATCGAGGATGACATCGTCGCTCCTTGCGGCGCCATGGGGAGGGGATGGCCCCGCTTGCCCGTCGGCAGCCCTAGCATGGACGTCGTCGTCGCGTCCCATAGGTGGTGGAGATGGCGCCGCGCTGCATGCCGGCAGCCCCGTCAAGGACGTCGTCGCCGCGCCTCGCAGGTGCCGTGGAGATGGCGCCGCGCTGCACGCCGGCAGCCCCGTCACGGACGTCGTCCTCGCGCCTCGTTGGCGCCGTGGAGATGGCGCCGCGCTGCCCGCCGGCAGCCCCGGCACGGATGTTGTCGCTGCGCCGCGCCGGTGTGTTGATGGCACCATGTTGCACGCTAGCAGCCTCGTCACGGACGCCATCGTTGCGGCTTGTGGGTGTGTTGATGGCGCCGTGCGGCACGCCGGCAGCCTCCTCGCGGACGTCGTCGTCGCGGCTTGTGGTGGTGTTGATGGCGCCGCGCTGCACGCCGGCAGCCCCCTCGCGAACGTCGTCGTCGCGGGTTGTGGTGGTGTTGATGGCGCCGCGCTGCACGCCGGCAGCCTCCTCGCGGACGTCGTCGTCGCGGGTTGTGGTGGTGTTGATGGCACCGCGCTGCACGCCGGCGGCCTCCTCGCGGACGTCGTCGTCACGGTTTGTGGTGGTGTTGATGGCGCCGCGCAGCACGCCGGCAGCCTCGTCACGGACGTCGTCGTCGCAGCTTGGTGTAGAGTTGAAGATGGAGCCCAGATGTGCACGCCGTCAGCTTTGACGTCGTCATCCTCGCCATGGCGGATGACGCCGGGCTGTACGCCGGCAGCCCCGAAGTCGCCGTCATCGGACGTCAGCTCCGACGTCACCGTGCAGCCGTATGCATGTGTGCGTGTCTTGGAGAGAAAGAGAGATAGAGGAAGGAGAAATATTCAACCGTGATTCTCACCGTTTGGAGACGCCAGCTTCATATCCATCGCTCTTCCTTCTCCTGATCGATAACGTGTGTGTATAGTGGATGGGTGTTGGTGTGATCTGCGCGTGTATGGCGTGGATGTATGGGTGCTCCTTTTCTTCAGGTGCGAGCCGTGCTTCTGGTCTTCACGTGCGAGAGCTCTCCGTCTCTCCGATCGCTGACCCCCGAGCCGGCTGCTGCCTCTTGTGTGTTTTCTCCCCGTCCGCCTTCGTCTCCTCCCTCCGTGGCTGCGAGCTGTGTCTCTTTATATAGGCAGAATAGCGGACGGATAACTATGCAGCGCCTCCCTTTTCAGAGAATTGCGGGCGACGAAACTTATCCCGGGCCTTGCACGCGCTAGCTCCGCTGGAAGATCGCGGCCGTTGGGGCGTTCTTGTTGTGATGCTTATCGCCCCTATAATCTGTATCCTGCGGCAAACAATTCAGAAAACGATACGCATACACGCGGCCGGCCGGCCGGCCGAAGCGTACATACCTCTGTAAAATAGTTAAGTTAATTGCGTTCCTATGACATTGTTTAGGCGCTCGCGCAAATGCTAGCTGCCTGAACGCGCCATGCTGTTTAATAGCTCCATTATGCAGTTTAATTAATCAAGTAAATGATTAGCTTCACCGTGTACGACAGCTTAACTTGCTGAGTACTGTTTCAGTCTGGCACTCAAAACTTCATCGCGAGCGGTCGCCGTGTACACAAAAACACGTCGAACACTTGACGGCGAGCAAATGGGTCTTGAAAGATTGGGCCCATCTCCCTCTTTCCCCTTCTCCTGCTCCGTCCTTGCTCCACCCAACAGACTGCACACGCCGCTCAAAACCGCCTTTACCTCGGCCTCTGGAGGTTCCCGCGCGCCACCTGCTTCCATAACCTCCGTCAGCTCGGGCTCTGTAGTGTCCTCATGGAGAGCAGGGATTTGGACTTCATCCTCGACAGGAGCCCCGTGCTCGAGACGCTCTGTGTCGAAGCCAGTCTGTTCCAGCTTCGCCTCCGCCTTGTCAGCCAAAGCCTCCGGTGTGTGCAGATCATGGGGTCATTCTTCCAAGAAATCTTTGTGGTAGACGCCCCACGCCTTGAGCGCCTCATCCTTTCGGAAGCTTGGACCCCTGATGGCAGCTGCACCAAGGTCAAGATTGGCCATGCCCCCAAGCTTCATTTGTTGGGATACTTGAAGTTGAACGCAAGATACGTCCTAGAGGTCATCCACCCTGCCTCTTGGTTCTTCTAACCTGATTATCAATCATGTTTTTTGGTTGGCAACTATGTACCACTGTATTTGTGTTTGTGTCATTTCATTAACTAGCTTTGATATGATGACAATGGTGTTACACTGTATGGTGTTTGCTAAACATATGAGGCTTCATGCTGGTCACAATTAAGTGATTTCTGAGCTAACTGATGTTTCCATGGAAAGCTCCTTCCAGCTGGCAGAAGATTATTCTCCGTTTGCCGTTACTATGTTTTTTGGTCCACTGAGTCATGTAAGGCTATTGTTCTTCGAGGATACATGGCTGGCCAGTTTGTCATGTTTTTACTGTCTAACTATTCTAAGGACACCGGATGCATCAACACTTCAAATTATGTCTTGCAGCATACTCTGGCAAAAAGCCATTCATCAAAGATCTATGGTCATGTGCCTTTGGTGCCTCACATGCCGACTTGGGGAAGTTATCCCTCTGCTTGTAGACTACTGAGCTCTTCCCCTGAAGGTTGTATCGGCTCCTTCCATGATGAAAACAGGACAAGGCAATGCATCTCTACATGGAGAAACCAGACTTGCAGTCAAGATTTCCCGGGATCAAGGGCAGATAGACAAAAGGACATCGTGATCTCTACATCGAAGTCAATGTTGTGCATCTATTGATGCAGAGGCCGGAGCAATGCTCCCATATCGAAAAACAAGCAAGGCAATGTATTTATTATTCTTGTGGTTTGTTCTTGGATCATCCTGAACATTGTTAAAATTCAGATGTAGTGTCTTGTTGGAGAACAATTGATGTAGTTGAGATGCAATATTTGTCTTGATTATACTTCAAGGATTACTTCGATAATGGGACTTCTGAACACACTAGTTAGCAACGACTTGGCACTTGTGAGTTTCGTTTCATTGGAAAATGTCTCAAGCAATAATCTCTGTATACTTGCTAGCATGAAGTATAATAAATAATGTCAACAGGCGGGTAGGATGCAGAACTACCGCAACCTTGGAAATCAGAGGAACAAGGGCGACTTGAAGAATTTTTCCCAATATTGTGAAAATAGAAGATTGATCTTATGTGTTGATCTTTTTTCGCTGATCCTCTATTCCTTAGGTGGTGACATGAGTTGGAAATATTATGGACACAATAACTGTAGGTTGCCATTCAAAAAGCACATGTGAGAAGCAAGTCTGTGAGAAATCCTGGTAGCTTGAGCTATATCTTCAGGTGATAATGCTAATTGGATGACTCTTGACTTCAAGTAGCACAGCCGCAGTGTCGTTAATGCTTGAAGCCTCATCAATATCTAGCAACCAAAAGGAAATAGAGTTAAATCATAAAGTTAATCAAGCTTCCCAAAAATGAAGAAATACATGCACAAAATAATTTGGTTTCATAACCATTCGTGTATACTTATGCAAACAAGAATAGCTCCTTCAAGTTTCATACAAGAAGCTCAATTTTGCAAACACATACAAACCATTATTCCTGTGATGGCGCCTGTTGGACCATTGAGCTTCAACCATCCACATCCACCAACAGTTAAACAAAAGAATCTAAGGTGGAAAACTTTTATGGTTGTCAATAGCAGAGTTACTCTATAAACATTTGGTTTCTTAATCACAACAACAATTGTCATGGGACAAACCATACACCGAGAAAGATGATGACAGATAAAAATCACAAGCAGAAAGACACAAACATCTAGTGTTGTTTCTATTTCCGATGCGCCATCATGATGACACCATATTTAGTGCCTTACATTTTCTCTTGTTTTGGATTTGCTTGTGTTGATGGGTCATGATTTTGTACAGTGCCAAAAATAGTTGCACGCTAATCTGAAAAAAATAAAAAATGCTTGCAAATGATGATCTTGTGGTTAGTGCCAAGCAGAAAGATCGTGATTAACTAAAGATTTCACACGCAATGTCAAAGCCTTCATATTAGACGGTGAATCCTTTCTTCAGTTCGCAAACAAAAATATCGATGCAATACTGCCACAAACTGTAAGAACAAAGTGCAGGCTGCGCAGCCAAGCACACATACGGGTGCGACTGAAGGTAGCAAGTTACTCCCTCCTACCACAATGTAATGCACATAAATTTTTTTAAAGTCAAACGATATTAACTTTGACCAATTTTTTTGAGAAAATTATCTATTTCTACCATACCAAATATATACCATATAAAAATGTACATCGCGAGGAATCTAATGGTATTGAGTTGGTATTCTACATATTTGGTCAAACTTTATGTCGTTTAACTTTAAAAAAAAATTTGTATGCACTACATTTTAGCAAAGAGTGAGTACATAATACTATCTCCGTTTCAAAATATAAAACTTTTTAGAAATCTAAGTTAGCTTACTAAAAAGGCTTATATTTTAGAAAAGAGATAATACTACACTTCATCAATTAATCCAAGCCTTCAATGTTTTGAAATAGCATGTGGTGATCCAGCATGCGGCGGACAACATTAAGGAAGTCGCCGCCACTGCCGAGCTGCCTGCCGTGGGAGATCTCGGTGGTGTGGTGGGCTGGGTAACATAGGAACTCCAACCACCCCTTGGATACGAGTGCATCTACAACGGTGCGACGTATTTTAGCATTCGAAAATGTCTGCGTGCGTTCGTTTGTGTTGGTCAAAATAGTCGAAATCGATCGCGCATCCCTTTGCATTGGAGGTGGCTCCAACGGCACGACGCATTTTTTTTCTCGATTTTCCATTTTTTATAACATGAAAACATAATTTACATAGTTGAACACATGGGAAAAAACCCTAAACGCCTGCCCCTACTGCTTCTCCTCGTCGCTGTCGGTCACGACGAGCTCCGGTACCAGCCACGGCTGGGAACCGGCGGAACGTACGCCGGGCGCGCCGGCGGTGCTGGAGGTGGAGGAGCCCAGTCCTGGGGCTGTGGCGGAGGTGGAGGCGCCCAGGGCTGTGGCGGAGGTGGAGGAGCAAAGGGCTGTGGCGGAGGTGGAGGAGCCCAGGGCTGTGGTGGGGCCCCCACGGGTTGTACGGCGGAGGTGGAGGCGGCGTTTGTGGCGTGGCCGAGTCCTATAGCGTCAGGCGTAGGGCTTCATCCTCCGACAGGCCCGGCGGCATGATGCCGGTGGCGTACCGGGGAAACGGCGGCTGCACAGGTCGGTCCACCTTCGAGACGAGGACGCCGAGCCTCGCGATCTCGCCGTCCGTCATGTTGTCCGGGTACTCAAACTTCCGGCCCTCCGCCATGGACAACTGCCATTTCTGGAAAATGCACGCGACGTAGTCGTCGCTGTCGTCCTTGGCCTCCTCGTTGTGGTACGCCAGCGCCTCGATGTAGTCGTCGTCGTCGTACTGCGCATGCGTCGTCGTCGTACTGCCCAGGCGTCGGCGCCTGCTGCACATGCATCGGCGTCTGCTGTCTTCGATGGTGAGGCGCCGGTGGACAGTCGAAGGGAAAGTCCCTGTCGCCCATGAAGCTCGCCCTCCTCCTCGGATCCCTCTCGGACACGAGATACGTGTGCTAGCTGTCGGACTCCATGTCTTAGGAGGGATCGGCGGGGAGGCCGGCGGTAGGTACCGCCTCCTTCGCCGAATCTCGGCGCTCCTATCTGGCTCGCGCGCAGGCAAGGGAGGGACAGGCACCCTGTTCGGTCGCTTCTCCTTCTTGGTAGCGCTGCTGGACGGCTCGAAGTCGTTCTCCTTCTTCCCCATGGTGTTGCGGCCATGGTCGTGGGAGTGGAGGTGTGGGCGATGGAGGAACGATACAGGTGGACTTTTAAGGCCGGCCGCTCGCGGAAAACGATGTCATTGAAGGCGGCGCAGAAGCCCAGCCGCCGCCCGCCAGTGCGCGCAGAAGAGGCAGTCACGACATTGATGGCGAAGGCTGCGGCACAAACGCGGAAGCGGTGACCGCGGAAGCGATGGCCGCGGTAGCGATGCCCTAGATATAATCTCGCTGCCAGGCGGGCCCGGTGGAGATGCGAGCGATCACTTGGTGCGTCCGCGCAGCATCCGCCGCCAAGCATTCCAGGCGCAAATATACGCTACGTTTGCGTCGTCGCGGACAGCCGGTCACAATGTGTTGCCCCGCTGAAGGTGGTACCAGACGCATTTTCAACCCGAGCCCGGACGCATAAAGTGGCTCAGGGTCTTTTTCGTCCCCCCGTCACAGATGTCAAGTTGCAGCATCGAGGGCGAGTTCGACCTGCTGATCAGCTGACCAGCAAGATGTACCCCGCTTAGCGGAGTCATTGTGCGAGCCGTGTTCGCTTGCCGCACTTGTCAAGTATAGAAACTAACGGAGTTTCTCGCTTGGGAGGTTCACGTACCAATCTTTCTCCTCTCCAACACCCATACTCTTTGTAAATCTCCACCTGCGCAGAGAGAAAGTTGTGTCGAACGCCACGGTAAGAGCAGCTCCACCGGCGGCCCTAAATATATGCTGGAAGGGGCACCGGCACTATCATAAGGGGGCTATCGGTAGAGCATTCTCTATTTGGGGATGCTGCTTCCACACCAGCGCCTCCCATACATCAGCTCTGATAGAATTTAAAATTTAAAATGAATTTTTTAAAATGATATCCATACGAAATTCGAATGAAATTTATACAAAAGTAACTCAAATTTAAACTAAAAAACTAAAAAAACATCTAGCAGCGCCGTGAGATGAAGGCGCTGAAGTCCAGGTTGTTGTCGTCGTCACCGTCGTCGTCGCTGGATGGCCCGAAGGACCAGTTGGCGGCGGCCTTCTCCTCCTTTGGCGCCGGTAGCTCGGAAGGCCCGGCAAGGTCGACGAAGTTGGCGCCGTGGTCCCTGGCGAACCACACCGCCACCTGCCGCGGGTCCATCGCGATCTGCCGGTAGTCCTCATCGACGGAGCGGCCGACGATGAAGTTCTGGCTGGGGAACTCCTCCAGGTCGTCGCCGTCATGGAGGGCCGCCTGCGACTCCGCCTCGATCTCCCACCATTGCTTCTTCTTCACCGGCGGAAGTGGTGGCGAGGTCGCGACGTCCTCCTCCTTGAGGCGGCGGCGGTGGCCCGACCCCGTCGTCCGACGGGCCGGAGCAGAGGACGCGCGCCTTGCCCCGTCGCGGATGACGACGCCTCCGGAAGGAGGCGCGGGTGCGGCCGAGCGCGTGCGGGCGACAGACCCCGCAGTCCTTTCCGGCGCCCTCTGCAGAGTCGGCGCCGTCGGCGCCATGCACGCCGCCTGCCGAAAGTACAGTGGGCCGCGTGTCCGGTCGCCGCGGACGCGCTGGCGGAAGCCGTACTAGCGCATCGTGGTGTCGACGTCGCGTCCGTGCCACCAGGCTCGGCGGCCGACGGTGTTGAAGCGGCTGCGCGAGCGGTCGGCCGCTCGCGCGAGCTCGACGGCGTGCTCATCTTCAAAACACCGCTGCCAGGCCGGGTTGTCGACCGTGTTGTCCGGCAAGTTCCTCTCCGCTGACGTCATCAGGTTCCGCCGTTCCCTCACGAGGGCTCGCGTCTGTGGTCCTGCCGGTGGCGGTGGCACGACGAAGCCGGTGTTGGAGACGTGCCAGCCGTGCGGCAGTTTGTACTGTACTGGCACGGGGATGCGGTGCCAGTACAGTACATCGGCCTCGTCGAGGCTGAGCTGCAACGAGCGGAGCACGCCGCCGCCGTCGGCCTCATCGTTGTGCGCCATCGTTGGTGGGTGCATGGGGGGATTGCGCGGCAGTTGGACAGCGGCGGCTAGGTTTGGAAGGCGAAGAAGAAGAGAAGTGCGTGCCGGTGGGGATTTAAGGGAGGTGTCGGATGCGCATTGAAGGCGCGTGGGTAAGGTAGGTGGACGCCGCGTGGTCAGTCGCCGCCCTCTCGCTGCTTGGGTTTCCGCATGGGAGGCCATTAACGCCGACGACCAACCTTCTCGCATCGTTTCCGATGCGAACCGTCGCGTCCTCTCGCTGACAAGGCGTCCCCACCCGCGAAAATCATCGTGCCGCGAGGCGCCGACGCATCCGATTCGTGCCCTTCGTGAAGGGGTCGACACGGGGTTGCCGATGTTTCTATTGGGCTCGAAAAAACGCCGGCGCTATTTGGAGTGCGTCGGTGTGAGCTTATTTTTGCTGCCGACCCCCAAAACACTATCGGGACCGCTATGGGGCGCGCCGGTGAAGATGCTCTAAGGTGGGGGCTCTCTAAGATGGGGGCGCCCCAGGAGTATGAGAATCGCCTTTCGCAATACAATACAATGGCCTGCCTCGCCCGCCGGCCTGTCCTCTGTGCGACCAGGAGCCGGAGTCCCTGCAGCATCTGCTCCTTGGTTGTGTGGTGTCGCGAGAGGTCTGGCTTTGGGCCCTTCGCTGTTGGGGCAAGGAGGACTGACTCGGCTCCCAGCGGCGGACTCTGACCATCTGGAGTGGTGGTCCTCGCGTACCTGCCCGGCGGCCCATAGGCGGGACATGTGGACCGCGATCATCCTAGTGTTCTGGTGTATTTGGCGACACCAGAACGATGTAGTCTTCAACGGCGTGGCGGTGGCGCACCTCACCATTAGAGAAAGGATTAGCACGGAGTTTGATAGGTGGCGGCTTGCCAAACTCTTCCGTGGCACTCTTTTCGTTTTTCTTGATACTAGTCTTCTCCCGTGGCAGCTAGGAGAGTAGGCGTGCTGGGGAGCTGCTCCCCCTG